>VZRQ01008285.1:3272325-3305102 GCA_013397975.1 Machaerirhynchus nigripectus | reverse complement strand
GCGGCTCGGGACTCGGGACCTGCTCGGGAACAAACCTGGGGACTGATCAGGAACCGCGGCTCGGGACTCGGGACCTGCTCGGGAGCAAATCTGGCGGCTGATCAGGAACACACCTGAGGGGACCTGGCCCAGAACATGGTTGGGACGGGGTTTGGAACATGCGGCAGGGCTCTCTCTTGACTCGTGCAGTGGGATGACAGGGGATCTCATTAATCCATACAAAGGCGCGTGCCAAGAGGATGGTGCCAGACTCTTTTCGGTGGTGCCCAGCGACAGGACGAGGAGCAAAGGCCATAAGCCAAAACACACGAAGTTCGACCTCAAAGTGAGGAAGAATTTCTTCACGTTGAGGGTGGCAGAGCCCTGGAAGAGCTGCCCAGGGAGGGCGTGGAGTCTTGGGAAACATTCAAGCACTACCTGGATGTGTTCCTGTGTCACCTGCTCTGGGTGACCCTGCCTTGGCAGGGGGCTGGGCTGGATGATCTCCAGAGGTCCCTTCCAACCTTAATAATTCTGTGATTCTGTATGGGGTCCAGGTCTGGAGCAGGTGTGGGATGGTGGAGAGCTGCGTAGGACACAGGTGGCCAGGGCTGGGATCACAAGCAGGGATTCTGCTGTTGAACAGAGGCTTGTGCTAAGCCACTCTAGCAGGAAAGGTGTCCTGGGCTGGTCCTGTGGGTACTGGAGGAGTAGAGTACTCCACGGGGGAAGCCCATTTCCACAGCCTGGGCACCTGGCACGGCTCAGAACTTCCACAGAAATCTGTGATGGGAGAATTAAGGAGTGCACTGTGGGGAAGGGGGGCCAGGCTGATGACCTCCATCCTGGCAGAGAGACCCTGGCCAACACCGCGGTACGAGATGCAGCAGACTTGAATTCAGGCAGATATAACCAAGCAAAGCACTGCACTCAGGTCAGTGTTCAGACACCCAGGAGGTGCATTTTATTGCAAAGAAAACAAAACCACAACCCTGTTATTTCCAGGGCCAGACACAAGTGTTTCTAAGTTCTCCGGCAGCAATCCCAAGCAGAGGCCAGGGCTTGCAGACAGTTTGTGTCCAACAGGAATGAAGGTGTTGAGAACGGCTCAAAGCCTGGCTGTCAGCTGAGATGAGCACATGAGGCTCTCATGAGCCAGCACAGATGAAGGTGCTTGTTGTGTCTGACTGTTCGAGCTGTTCCAAACCCTCTGTGAAGGAGAGATGTGCTCCTGCATGGCTGCAAAGGCGGATGGGAACAGGCAAGCTGCTGCCGGCAGTGGCTGCAGTGGGACCCTGCTGCAATGCTCTAAGGTCATGCTGCAATAGTCCTTAGGATAATGTACCTTCATTTCACACCATATCCTCTGCCAGAGGGATCCTTCAAGTGTATCTTGAACCGTATTCTCGAGCTGCATTACATCCTTCACAGCACAATTACCAGATCACTCCTCACTGTTTCTTTCCACCCTACATACCCCAAGGCGGCGTGCAGGATGCAGAGACCTAGGACATGTTAGACTCCATGTTATAGGCACGGTTCCAGGTATCTGGGTGACACCTCAGAGTAATCTGCAGCTTGGCCATCCCAGACCACCACTGGCCACCATCCCACAGAGATGGAGAGCCACTCTGATCTTGGCCGTGCATCCAGACGATGCCATTGCCGGTGTTCCCCGAGGCACTGCGCTCCTCACAACAGCACCTGATACTCTCTGAAGAACCACCTCCATTTCAAGGCAGAGTCTCTGCATTCTAGCTGTGGTCCCAAGGAGCAGAGGGAACAAGTGGCAGACAAAGCAGGAAGATGGAGGTGAGACTGTGTTGCTACCCAGGGCCTCTATACCGGTGACTTCAGGGAACGTCCCGTGTCCCGACTGTGCAGACAGGGACATCCTCACACAAAACATCCTTGACATGCCCGGTACAAGCCCAACTGCTCACAATCAAGTCCTGCAGCCCCTCGTGAATAAAGCAGGTTATCCTCGGCAAGTCACGGGAAACAAATATCCAAAGCTAAGAGAGGGGAAAGGGTTTTTTTTTTTTTTTTTTCTTTTATATTTTTCGTTTCCAACTCCCAACCGCCACCAGGTGTCAGTGCAACCAAACATTTGGCAGATGGAACTACGGGGATGTCCGAGTAGGTGGCAAAGAGTTTTCCAGGAATTGCTTTGTCTCCGGCATCTGCTCTGTCGCCTGGCACACTGCTCTGAGAAAGTCCAGCTTTGACAGTTTTTATTAAAAAGAAGTTTAACTACATTAGGGTGATAGAAAAGCTTCCTGTTACAAATGCTAAGACAAAGGTTTGCTTCCTCTTTACATCCTCCCTGTGCAGAGCTGGAAATGCAAGCACTGAACAGAGTAAGTGGGCTACCAACAGCCTCTCTACAGTGCTTCACAGCCCGCAGGTCCCCGGAGATGACCCCTCTCTGCAGGGCTGGCAGGAGAGGGACAACAGTGCAATCGACTTGACAAGATCAGCCTAGTGCAAAAAAATGATACAGAGAAAAAACAAACTGTAAAAGGATAAAAAGTACCACCAGACTAAAGTGAAATTCTACCAACCAGTAGATTTCTGAAGCTAAACTGGGATCATACAGTCAGGTGCACCGTCAGAGACAGCAGAAAAGTGTTTTCAGCCTCACAACAGCCACCCTTAAAGAGCCTCTCTCAGATCACCTGGATGCTCCAGACAGAGAAGAGAGTCTCTGGGAAACATCCAGGGCATGAGAGGCCAGAAGAGCAAATCAGGAGAATTTGCTAGCTCGTTATTGAACCCACATAGCCCCCTTGGTTTCTTTAAAGTTTGAAGACTTTACATGAGATTGGGAAGTGTTAAGCCCAGCTGGAAGCATTGCTTTATCAGTGCCTTGTTGTTTCTCTGAATTAGGAAAGTGGAAAGACAACAGGGCAGCAAAGCAGCTCTTAGCAGGGACATGCACCAAGGAAGCTATTGCTGGTTGAAATTATACACATCTGATTGGTGGCATTATCTTTTTAACAGCCACTGGGCATTAAAAACATATTTGATGAGGATTATTGGACTTCGAAACATTTACACGGTGCAGCTGCGTAAAGGCCATGGGCGTGCCAGGCCCCGTTATGCTAAGTGCTATAAAAACTCAAATTTTAACTCCATGCTTTAATTCACTCACCATTACAACAATTTGCATTTAATCCTGTGAGCCCCAAAGCGCCTTCAACATAGCCAATGGACTTGTGCAGCTTCACTGCACAGACCCATCAAACTCAGCAGCAGCCACCAGTGACGGATGGTCAGAGAGGGCCATGTATGGCTGTCCATGCACATGGACTGTCCCTCGCTGCCAGCTGCTGGGGCAGGAGAAGGAACTCTGAGCATCTCTGCAACCCTACCAAGATACAAAAGGAGCTGATGATCACTGTCTCCGACGTAACACTGGGAAAGATATGGAGGCAGGCTAAAAGCACTGGAAATTGGAATCTGGATAGGAAACCAAAGGTTATCACCTTTCTTGAATCCCTAACAAACTGGCTTCAGAGTGGTCCTACATCGAGGTGATCTGTGATTCAGTTTGTATGCAAAGCGCTACACAAGCTGCAACAACAGACCCTTGCACCTTGACTTCAGGCACACACGCCAGGGAGGAACATGCTAGAGGTCTCTATACATACAGTGATAGATTTACAGGCTCAGCATCAGGCTGCACATCTGGGGCCTTTCTATACAAAGGTTCCCTTAAAGACCACATGTGAAGCTGCATCTCGCAGCAAGCAAACATGCAGATCACCAGAAGGGAGAGAAAGACTGGTACCTCTGACCGAAGCAAGTCCCTCAATCCCTCAATGACAGAAGAAACAAATGTTTTGTGATTTCAGGCTTGACAGTAGTTTAGGCAGGGCTCAGAGAACAATTGCGCACATTCACGTGCCTTTAGAACACTTCTTCAGGGAGCTGGAGCCTCAAAGTTGCCTGAGGCATGCCTGAGAAACATTCATTGGGGAGCTCTTACATCCGATTCTCATCTCATCAGAACTGGCTCTTACATTGTTTAAATGCAGTGATTTTAAAGATGTCACCCTGATTTATACCTGTGGGATATTAAACACTTCCACCCTTCCCTCAGGGCAGGATGCTGAAACTGAAACAAAAGGATAAGAAAATTACTTATTTCCCTATTTAAGAAGTTTCACACAGTCTTTATATTTACCACAAAATGACCAGCTGAAACCAAACTCTTCTGAAAAATATAACTGGAGTGGAGAAGGCCAGCCAGTCTAAAACTTACACTTAGACAAGGGATATTTTCCTGCTGATTTCCCAGGCTGTTGTGAAAGAGGCATTGTAAACGTCTTTTTTGAGCAACTCTCCAACCTAAAGCACATTTCCATCTAAAATGCTGCACCATGGCACTGAACTCTCTGCAATCAGTCAAGGGTAAAGTGCTCAAACTTTGCAAGCTCAGCTTGGAGTTGTGGAGCTGAAAAAAGGAGTGGGGCTGTTTGTGATACCGGGGGTGAAATGAGATGATAGCAGGGAGTGGGTGGGAGGGGTGTTTTCCCCAAATGTAAACATCAGCTCTCATACAATTAGTAGCTGAATGCTACAGCACTAGAAAACCTGTTTTCACATGGGGAATGCAAACTCTGCCCAGAACATGGGCAGAATCTTGGCTCCCCTCCATCCAGAATGCACAGGTTTTAGTTCACCTGCACGGACTGAATGTGATCTCAAGGTCAGGATCTGGAAAGTTAATTTACTCCCCAAAGCTGGACTCTTGGTAGCAGGCAGCCCCACCATCTTGTTTCTCCAGTCCAGCCACTCTCAGCCACTACCACAGAGCTACAGTAAGTGCATTTAAAGGTGATGAAAGCATTGGTGCTACTGATAGGAACACACACAGAGATCTATAAACCCACCCCTCCCGCTTCCCTCTGTTCCATGATCCTCCTGGCTCCAAGCCTCAGATGCAGGCTCAGGACTTCCACAGGGAAAACTGGCCCAAAGACCTGTTCAAAGGTTTTATGAAGTTCCTGAGAAGCCACCTGATCCCATGGTCCATCAGTCAAGATAGGAGAGAAACAAGTGTTTTTAAGAGGGTGGTTCCCTCCCTTCTTTTTCTAAAGATGCGTGTCTTCCTCAAACACATCCACATCCTCGCTCGCCTGCTTATTGATCAGGACATCCCAGCTGTCGGGGCCATTGATGGTGTTTCCACCGTTCACGCTCGGCTTCTTCTCCTGCATTTCCGACTGGCTGTCGCTGGCCACGTCCAAGGTGGGGTTGTCATGGCAGCCGTTCTCAACAAAGCGCAGCTCCTCGCCGTGTGACTGCCAGGGGTGAGAGGACACAAACGGAGACAAAGGGGGACAGGTCTCAATGCTGCTGAGAAGCACCATCAGACCAGGCTATGAGGGTCACCAAGAACTTGGCGGGATCAGTGGGAAAAGGTAAATTTTCTCCTAGCCCAATCCTCACAGTGGAAATGAGCTGTCCTAGGCACACTTGCATCTCTGCTACACCTGAATGGACTCCACTGCTGCTCCAGCAGTGTATCCAGCTCTGTCCTGTAAGTGGACAGGGGAAAAAAATCTCCCTCTTAACTTTCCAATCCCCTCCATCCCAAGGGTTAAGAGTCTGGCCACCTTCTCCACCCATCCAGTGCTCACCATGTTCTTCATCTTGGGCAGGCGTCTCTGCCAGCAGTTGTAGATGAGCCCCAACACGATGATGATGGCACAGATGGAGCCGATGATCACCAACACCACAAAGAGCTTCCCATAATCACTGCGCGTCTGGTTAGGGTGCGACTGGCAGCTTGTGGTGGTTGAGTAGTTCTGGATACCAATCTGGAAGGAAGGAAGCAGTACACTGAAAGCCCTGACCTGCAGGCAGACAGAATCCTGTTCAGACTCTCCAGGGTCCAAGTACAGGACCACAAATGTGGGCAGAGGAACTAAAAGCCAGGGTTGGAAAGTCAGGTTGTGCACTGTGTTACATGACTAGAAAGCACATAACTATACATAACACCATTTTCCATGCAAGCTGACACATCAGCAAATGACAGCAGGCACAACCTCGTATTGCTCAGCTGCACAAGGATCACACCTTTGTGCATGACAAGGTGGAAGAAACTGTTCAAGACTGAGAGTTTCCAAGATGAACTATGGACTGCTGATGGGTGCTGAGGCTTTGGTAACTGCTTGGCGGAGAATGTAACCCTAATATATAGGTTTCCATTAAAGCTCAGGTCCTAAGAGGGCACAGTGGTCTTTACAAGGTCTTGGGAGTGGACAGCTGTCCGCTGAGCCTAAAAGCTTAGGAATAGCTGTCCTAGAAACTGGCCTCCTTTGGCTGTCAGCAAACAGCCCAACACTGGTCCCAGTGACTTGGCAGATTTGAAAGAGGTTATGTATCCATTCACTAGTAAGGGTGACAGGTGTAAGAGAATACCCTCCCTCCTCCTTGCAATCTCATGCTTGTGCAAGGGCAGCGCAGTGAGCAGAGTTTCATTACTGACAGAGCCAGAGAGTCAAAGGCATGTGGCAAGGAGGCTCTGGTAGGACTCAGGTTAACATGGGGCCACAGTTGCAAAGTCAAATCTTGCATCCACACAAATCCCTCTTTCTGGACAGTTCCAGGTGCTGATACTTCAATCACACAATTTCTACAGGGTTGGCTTTTTGCACTTTCTCTGGTATAAGCCAATCAATACACCACTGAGCACTTAATTTGCTTTGTCTAACTGCACCAGTTTGTTAGGTCAGGGAAAAACCTGAGAGTAGACAGCCAGCAAGGCAGTGACCCAACCCCACTGCTAAAATCAGCAAAATTATTCCAGTGGTGCAAAAAACTCCAACAGAATCAGGCCCTCAGTGCCTACATACCCTGTAGGACAAAGGGGCAAAGCCAGAGATCGTGGGACTGATTTGTCCTCATCTCTATCCTCTTCCAAGCTGCCCAGGATTAGAAGGAAATAGGTGAGGCCTAAAGGCGGCTGAGAGAGGAGTCTGGCATCCACTGATCCAGGTCCTCTGCCTGCCCTTGTGGAGGCAGTTGTTTAAGGAGTGAAATGCAGACCCTGGAACTGCAGAAGGTGTGTGAACGTGTCAAGAGAAGCCAGTGTACGTAAAACAGCTGCAGGGTAAGCAGGGCCAAATGTGGGGCTCTGCAGCACCCACGTTGCTTTCGACAATGGTATAGAAGGGGTGGCACTGAGAGCCCCAACAAAACCAATGTGTGAAAGGAAGTCTCACAACCAAGCCAGAAAAGCAGGGAGGGAATAACCCATAGTTACTCTTAAAAGGAGCAGACATTTGATGGCCTGGAAACTACCAGTGAGGGAAAAGGGAGTTTGCCAAGCCTCTGACTCATCTGTTTGCCTGCTGTGGGTTCAGCACTTGGTTAGACTGAGATATGCTCCCAGTTTTCAAGTTGCTTATTTTAATTGTATAACAGGTCTTAACAAACGGATGCAGGCAGACAGGCTCTTACCTCAGCTAAGCTCCTCTTAACATCCCCCAGTGCCATGAGAACATCTTTTGTAGGGACAACACCTGTAAAGTAGAGGAAGAGATCAGTGCTGCTCTCAGCTCAAGTTAGTCAGTCAGATGTATTCATCACTCTAAAATCCCCAGCAGGATGGAGGCAGGGGAACACACATTCATTGGTGTTTCAAGTCAGGAGGCTGAAAGTACACAGGATCACAGACAAGGGTACCCCCCAACACCCTTTTAAAGGAGTAAAAATACCCAGGAATGAACTGATACCAGAGCCATCTAGGTACCCTCTCCACCACCACAAAAGCTCTCAGGATCTGTGTCTGCTCTGGGAGCTAGCAGCAGCACTCAAAAAGTCATGAAGACAGGTCCATAAATGTCATAGAGGCCATAATGTTAACATTAGAAGCCTCTGTCACTAGGCAGGCAGCAGAAGCAGTACAGGAAAAGGAAGCCTGTACCAAAATGGGAATAAAGAGATGGTAAAATGTTCCAGTCCAGCCCATGATCACTGTCAGCTTTTGTTTCTTTGGGCATGACAGGAGGCACTATGAGGACCGTCCTAGTTCAGACAGGACTTAAGAATTGATAGGCTAGGAGGTGAACCAAGAGCAGGCTGTCATATCCTGCCATGGAGGGGAGTACATAAGCATCAGGAGAAAGCTGACAGATGCTCGGGGAAAGGCAGTCCAGGGAGGGAGCAGAGCTGAAGGCAAAGTGCAGAAGATGGAGCTTTGTGCAAGCAGTGAGGAACAACCCAGAAGGCAGATGTGAAGAAGGAGTCTTATGTCCTCAGTCCCTCTCCATCCCTCAAATCCAGTGAACACTGGGAACTGGTGGGATTGAAATGGATTGGAAAGAAAAAGCTCATTCCAGCATGGCTGTGTACCTCCATTTGGGATCCTCTTAAGTACACTCCCCATCACAGAAAGGCTCCTTCTGCCAGCACTTACCCTGTTCCCCTGCCAGTGTCATTAGCAAGTGCTTGTCGTTCTCATTGGGTTTGCTCAGAGAGATGAGCCAGCGCTCCTGCAGCCCCTCCGGCTGCCGGGAGAAGGCATCCTCCACCAGTGCCAACAGCTGAGGGCCCCTCTCCAACCGAAACTCCTCCTGCCACAGGAAAGGAACCTTGGTGAGTGCATGCTGGGGACAAGGCAGCTGTAGCACTGCAGGGCTGGTACAGCCAAGACCTCACATGTGCCCAAAAGCCAGCAGTGTTAAACCTGGTGCAACGCTCTGCTGCGCAGTGACCCAGGCTGGACCCACAAACATCTCCTGATGCACCAACCCTCCTCGGCTCCTGTGGCTGCCATGTGCCCCACACCAAGCCCAGCTCTCGGGGCACGCAGGGATCCTGAAGCAACATTATGGTGTAAGGTGAGAAGGAAGCAGCCAAGCTCTTCCCCACAGCAGCGCTGGGTCAGCGAGTGCTGCTCAGCCTGACGTGCTCCAGCCATCCCTCGGCAGGATCCTTTGCAGCTTTCTCACTCCTATGTTTCTATTCTCATCTCCAGTTGCCATGCCAACCTGAAGGCCACACAGATGATTAATAAAATGGAGAGTTCTCGTTGCCATGGCAATTTGAAGCACTCAGGGCAGGCACAGGCCTGTGCCAAAAATGGCCTAATTGGGGAAGACATTGATGACTGGGGCCTGAATCACAAGAGCCTGGCAGTGCCTCCTCTCATCAAATTATGGGGTTTGGTATGGGGAGGCAGGAGGAGCTGCATGAGGAAGCAGCACCATGATGCAGCACCACGATGCTCAGCTGCAGCTCCAGCTCTTGGTCCCATTGCCAGCCTGAGGCTCTCTTCTGGGGGATGCAGAGGAAGGGGGAGCAGCTGAGCCAGGAGATGTTTCTGGTGATGGGGAAAGCTGAGCACTGATAAATTCTCCATGGTGGAGAGGAGGGAGCAGCGAAGGAACCTGAACACACCTGTGCCAAGGTGGAGGTCACCTCCCGAGGCATAGCCAACTACCCCTGCTGGGTCAGATCCTGCAGTCCTCACTTGGGCAAACTTTCCAGGTATGTTGAGTGGGAGATTTGCCCAGAGAGAGACTGAAGTGATTCCCTTGCCTGGAGCCCACTGGGAAGACAAATGGGCTTCCAGCTTAACCCAGAAATACAGACATGGTCCCTGCAGCGGGTAAGAGCCTGGTGCCACGTTGTGTATTGAAGGTCACGGTGCAACCCTCTGGAAGGGGCTAAGCACCCTCCTTGTCCCTCAGCTTTTCAGTGGGACTTGATACACACCAGATCATGGCACCAAAACATGGAAATACATAAGGAATCCCCATTCACACTAATCTAAACTACAGCACTTGAAACACAGGTTGGTTCTCCCTCACAACCCTGGCAACCCAAACACCAGAAAGCTCAGATTCGGAAACCAAAAAACAAAAGGGACAGGCAGACAGTAGGTGAGGTGCCCAAACTGAGCAAATTACCAAGGGTAGGAAACAAACTGCATCAACATCAGTGGAAAGGAGAAGAGCTTGATTCCAGCTCACTCATGCAAAGCGGTAATGGGAGGCAGGGAATGATGCAATGCTCATGTTAAATATGTATGTCGACTAATGTCCCTTTGAATAAGGGGTAGTACAGCACAAATCATTCACTGGGAAATATGTTTTGAAACATGAAATCAAGTAGAAAAACAGTTCAGTCCTGCCTATCCCAGGGCACCATCTTCCTTCAGCAAGGCCGAACCGAGGATTCAACAGCAACAACATAATTTGATCAAGAGACATCTGCACATCTGCTTTTCAGTTCTTCCCCTTACAGAAGTTTAAACAACACGAGTGACCACAGAAAGGAAGCTACTACATATTACAAAATTAACCAGTATTTAAAGTCCACAGAGATGGGAGAGAGAGTGATGGGGACATGAAGGAAACTGGGCAGAAAAAACTTCGGTTTTCAAGGACTCATTTTCTGCATTACAATTGTGAACTGTAGCAGAGATACTTAAAACCCTCCACACTGGTTTGCCTAAATCAGGAGGAAAATGACTGACTTTTCATCTATTCTTAGAGCAGTCAGCATGCTTTACTGTGTATAGGAATTTCCCCATTTTCCCCATCCCCAAAAAGGTCACCTTAAAAAAAAAAGAAAAATAAACCAACCAAGAACTCACCAGTAGTGGCAACAGATCAGTGCCACAGAGCAACCCTGCAGTAACAGAACCAGCTGGCTCTGGCCACAGCAGGAGCCCCACAAAGCAGGACTGCAGATGCACAAGGCCAGAACACAATTCCTCAATGAAACATTTTGGGCTCAGGTTGTCAGGCTCTTAATAGTTTCTCAGAATTATGAAAGGCACCTTGACCTCAGGCCTTTCACAACTTGTTTTTAAGTGCCTGATAAAAGGCCCAGCAGAAGTGAACAAGCCCTTTTACCAGGGAGCCACAAGGGACTCTGGGCTCATGAATTAACTGCAGCTTTATGAGGATGGATGGACAGGCATTGGATTAGCAGAGCATGGCTGGTTAACAGACCCAGATAACACACAAGATAATAGGGTGGGGAGAAGAGACCCTTAAGGAAGATTTAGTGATAGCTGCTTGATACTTATCCATGCACAGCGCAAATGGGAGTCCCTATTCCTCTGAGTCATCAGAGGACTGTTACTGTATGTTGGAAGGAATGGAAGGATAAGGAAGAGAAGGAAGGAGAACTGCATTAAATCCTGTAACAGGTGCAATGTTAAAAGCTCTCATGCCTCATGACAATCCAGGTACTGAGTGGCACAGACTAGCAGCCAGAAGTTAGTAAAAATCCAATATGGAACTGACATGTGCTAGACTTGGAGCAAAATCATCTCTCTCCACCCACTCTTTTTCCCTTTTGGAGAACAGGAATATTTCTGTCCTCCTCCCCTTCTCTTCACAGCCTCTATAGGTTTGGATTTATTGCTTTTAAAATGTTTTGTGGTGAAAACAGACAGCAAGAGCTGTGCCTGCTTTCATTTCCCTAAACACCATTGCCCCCATGCCATCAAATCCCTTTGGACTGACTTACACAGTCAATGTTATCCGACATATTCAGGATGATATAGTTCTTTCCTGCAAGGTTGCTCCAGTCTTTGCAGATCACCTGGGGAGACAAGACAAAGACAGCTGGGTTCAGGTGTGAATGTAACTCTGCTGCTGAAAGCACAGGGTACACCAGGGACGGGAGCAAGGGGCTGTGCCATACTTGCAGGAGCACTTCTCAAAGGATGTGACTGTCCTCTAACTCTCTGTTCTAAGGAGGAATCACCATTTCAGTGCTAACATGGAACAGGGACAAAGTTACTCTACCAGCTTGCCACAGCTCAGCTTGACCTTCCACCTCTAGCTAGACTCAAGGAGGACACAGATTCTCGGTGGAAAGCTCTCTACCCTGCAGCCTTATCAGCACTTAACACAAAACCTAACCAGGAGCCTCTGCGGTCCTTAAACAAACTGGTGAGACAGGGCAGCACTTTGCAGGCAGGATAGGATGTACAGAGGGATTAAGTCACTTGCTCAGGCTCCTCAGTACCATGGGGCAGAAAGCAAAATTAAAAGCTTTGCTTGGTACTTTCTCACCAGTCAGCTCCTGCTACATATTTTCTCTTAACCAGCTGTCAGGATTCAGGAACTGCAGTTCACCCCTCCTCTCCCACAGGCTCTCCTAGACCAACATCCTCACACAAAACTGCACTCTGCTCCACCTGCTCCGCATCCGGTCCCTGCAGGCAGCAGCAGCAAAAACAGCACTTTCTTCTCACTCCCTTTCTAGAAATCCTTGGGGCCATGTTTGTCCTGACACATCCAATAATGCAAGCTGAGGAAACAAGGAGCTTTCTCTGCTGTGCATGCCCCAGAGGGAAGGTGTTCAGCTTCTGTTTATCAGAAGCAGGATTTTGTGCAGCTGGGAAAGATGTGAGGAGGCAAGGCTTTCACCAAGAATGATGGATACCCTTAAGAGCTGCTGTGAATAACTCTCCCTGAAAATTCAGTTTTGACTAGGTGAACAGAAAAAACTACTTCCAGCAGTCAGAGTTAGGGACAGGGTTAAACACCCACCCAGGAGTGAAGCACCCAAATATCCCCACTGCAATCTCCCACCCCACTCCCTGCTCCCAGTGCAACCTGTGCCGAGTCCCAGGGCAGCTCAGTTGGCAGCATGGCCATGCGGGCATCCCCAGCCTGTGGTGACGAGCTCCTCTCTGCTGCCACAGTCTCAGTGACTGACTCGGTGTCATTCCAAATGGGATCCAGTACAGGCTCATCAGCTCTGTCCCACGAAGACACAGAAGGGGGGTGCTGCTCACCCCCAGGAAGAGTCTGGGTGCCTGGGGAGCTGCTTGCAGCAGAGGGCGTCCCCACAGGCGTTTCCACTGCCTGCTCCATTTCAGTCAGCATCGTGGGCTCCGGCATCTCCCACCCCACTGTGGGCTCCGAGGCCTCCTCCCTGGCTGAATGCTCTTCCCCACCAGCCTCCATAGTGGCCTCTGCAAGCTCTGCTCCTGTGGCGGCCACAGTCAGCTCCGAATCTGCTCCCCCAACAGCCCAAGTGTCTCCAGTTGTCACCTCCAAGAGTTCTTCTGAAACACTGGGAGATCTTGCATGAACAGTAGTAGAAAAAGTAGAGGACACAGGTAAAACACCTGGTCCCATGCTGCTCCCAAGGTCTAAGCCTGGAGAAACAGAGTCCTCTTCCTGCCCTCCTATGGCTGCCTCAGTCACAACACCTGGCCTGGCAGAGGCTGTGGAAAACAGAAGGGAGAAGGAGTCCTCTTGTTCCACTGGTTCAGAAGATGTAACCTCTGGTCCAGAGGTCTGGAGGCTCTCCATTCCTCCTCTTGAGGGGTCTATAGGGAGCAGCCCTTCCTCTTCCTCTAGTGTGGAGAAAGGCGTGTGCAAGTCAGGCTCCACAAATTCTGCCGGTGGCTGGGCAGTGGCCATTTCCCAGTTGTCTACTTGTGTCCCATTTCGTTTCAGCAATGCCTTCTGAGATGAAGCAGGAAAGGTATAATCTAAAAGGAGATCCAAAAGACTTCATGTCATATCTGAACTAAGAACTCTGAAAGGCAGAGAATAAATATCCCATTATATGTGTTCAGCCACATGTGGGGGTCAGACGGCAGAGACCCTCTAAGAGCAGGTAGGCTGCCACAGCAAAGAACAATCCTATCCAACAGGTGCACTTCTCCATCTCCCCATCCCATCTCAGTGAACCCATATTCCCAAGGGAAAATTTCCATGTTTGTTGTCTCCACATCTGTCAGTCCACAGGCACTTTCACAGACAATAAAAAGTAACAATTTTGACACCTGGCATCTTTAAGTTGAGGTTATGAGTGTTAGGAATCAGGCTGGAATCCAGAGATTCATTTCAGATGGGATTGAGAAAGATATGGGGTGGTAGCAGCAGCCAACCACAAGCTAAATGGGAAATACTAGAGAAGAGAAACTAAAGCACAGAAAACCAAATCCTCCTTCCTGACACACCCAAGTAATACCATCAAACCCTGAATCGACCTGGGCATCTTTGAAATGCAGAATTTGAGTTTGTACAGCACTTCAGAGCAGAAATGTCACCCCACAAACATCTGTATTAGTTTTGCTTTGCTACAGCAGCTGAATCTAACTCCCCTCCCTCCAGCTTCAGCCCCGGTTGTTCTGTGGTTCTGACCACAAATGAAAGTGTTGTTGCTAGACACCCATAGATGCTGAAGGAGATGCAGGTCACAGATGAAAGATCAGAGCAGGCACGGGTTTCTTCCTGGAAGCTAACAAGGAGCTGGAACCCCAGGAAAAGGAAAGTATCTGTAAGACCAGATATGTTTAGCTTGGCAGGCACAAATCCAGCAAGCATAAATCAACCTTCATCTTTCTTGAGAAACTACCCATACCCACGGAGCTCTGTTTCAGGAGTCTGCATCCCAATTAATTCCCCTTCTCCCCAAGACAAGCACAGCACATTCTCACTGAGAAGAGAAGGAAGACGATCCCTTCACAGCCAGAAATCAGCCCCCTGCTCTGTCTATGGTTATTAAGTAAATGACTGTCTGAAATTCCCAAGGCTCCCGTCTCCTCTCCTGCCTGCCAAAGCAGATGCTCCACTGAGCACAGTGGGCAGCAGCTGTCTGGATGCCTTACAGAGATCTGCACAGAAAAGCTCCATGCATCCCTGACTCCAATCCTTTGCTCGCTGCTGCCAGAGTGGGTGCGAGCTCCCGGGCAGAGAGGGCCATGTCAGCAATCACACCCACTGCCCTGGGTATTCCCTGGCAATCAGGGCTGCCCATGCTACTCCTGCCCACCCCTCCTCAGCAGAAAACACACTATTCCATCCACCCCAAGCAGGAGGTGTAAAGATCCTCCTGTTCAGCTGGCAAGCGGCTTTCCTAACCCACAGCTCATTCCCTTTGTGGTGTCAGCAGCTCCTCCCACATGTCGCCCAAAGGTGAGTGTGACCCAGAGTCGTGGTGTGGGGACTGGCTCCCAGTTCTGCCTGCAAAGAGGCCACTGGGATTCACTGCCCAGGGCAGGCAGAAGTCACGTTGCTTTGCTGCTGTGTCTCACTAGAGAGCACCCCCCTGACTGACACCCTACCCAAAGACCCTGAGGATTATAAGATTTTTGCTTCCCAGGGGCCAACTGGTGATGCTTCCTCATAGGCCAAGGAGGCTGGTAAGAGCAATCAGCAGCAGCACAGACCAAAAAAACCCCATCTCTCCTCCATTGCCTGGCACTGGTCTTCCCAAAGGTCCATACGGACAGGTAACATCGCAGCGTCTGCAGACACAGTCACTACCTTGCTGGATGGATGGTGGGCAACAGAAGGAACAGCCACAGACCATGGGATTGAGGAAGTTTGGGTGGGACTGTCTTCACACAGATAGTAAAGCTTAGAGTATAATATATATACATAGCATATATACATATACTATAGACAGATAGTGCATCTCCCAGGGCTCTGCTGCTACTCCTGCTGCAGGGATAACTCAGGGTTTGCCCCAAGAACCCCCTCTGCCCTGACGTGATGTGGGTGAAAAGTGAGGGTTTCGCCCCTTAAAACAAGGCCCTGTCAGATGAGATGTTATTTTCAGGGATCAGTGATCCAATCTGCCATCTCCTTTGCCTAAAGACATTCTAAGATATTTTCAACTCCTCTGCACCTCCTCTCTTCCGTGCTACTCTTCCCACCTGGAGCAGAGCACGAACTGGCAGGCAGATGGGCACAGCAAAAAAACAAGCCATGAAAAAGCAGCATGAGGTTTGTCCCATGGGAGCAAGAAATGCTCCCAGCCTGTCAGCTCTCCTTTGAAGTCACACACTCAACCTTTCCCTAAAGTGCTCTGTCAAAGATTAGTTGGCTCCCGTGGGGGAACGCCCTGCATGGTGCAGCCGTGCCGCCTTTCCACCAACAAGATCGAAAGATCTCAGAGGAACTGCCGCCTCTGCCGTCTCTCCCGGGCAGAGAAAGTTTAGGGAGAACCCGTCCCACTCTCTCCCAGCAGACTTCTATCTTACAAGGCAGCCAAAGATTGAAACCTGAGCCGCTTCTCCAGGCCAACAAATCAACAGGGTAAAAGCAGGCACAGGAATCCTCACACTTGCTATTAACTGAGTTAACATTCCCACTTGTCATCAGTTTCCTCACTACCCTGCATGTTAAGCTGGGAACATCCTTCTGTCTGGTTCATAAGACCCCACTGATTAGAAACTCAACTCCTCTCAAATCCTGAGAGGGCTGTTACTCAGAATCATATAGGGAACAGTGAAACTTGAGGCGTTTTGGTCATAATGGTGCTGGATTGTGCTCCTTAAAACAAGGCTCTCTCCATATAATCCAGTTACCAAAGGGGTTCAATCCCTTCCCAGGTTCAGGAAGGATCACAGAATTATCAGGTTGGAAGAGACCTTCAAGATCTAGTCCAACCATCAACCCAGCAGCACTATAATCATCCCTAAACCATATTCCAAAATGCCACATCCAGATGCCAATGATGATGAGTCAATCCTTCCTTCCAGACTCTTCAGCTACACAGTTCCTGTCTGGAATCAGCTCCTACTGTCTCACTAACAAGGGCATCTGCCAACTTCTCAAGATCAGGTGTCTTTAAGGCACTCATATTTTGTTTTAGTTTACACTCCTCTTCTGTGTTTGAAGGAATTTTTGCACCCTGTTCATCTCCCTGGTATGATCTCAGCCCCTAAGCTGGTCCCAGCATCTTCTTCCCAAGCCTCCATCCAGACAAGCTGGCCTGTCACTCATCTGTGCAATGCAGAGCTGACAGCTTGCCCATTTGAAGACTCTGACCAGCATTTCCCTCAATTCCCCTTCCCTCCAACCCTAAGGGAACTCAAAGGGCACCTCCCATTTTTACAATCTCTTCCAGCATTCAGGCAGCAGTTCTCCTTCAGCCAGTGGTCTCCTACAACCCCCTTGGCCCACCTGGTTGCCCTCTACCTTCAGCAGACCTGACACACCTGGCCCACATGCTCTGGGCCTATGGCAATGCACCCACAGACCTTCTCACCTTCCGATGCCAGTGCCATCCACTTCCCTTCTCACCCCTTTCGTGGGGAGAAACAGCAGCCACAGAACAGAGAGGCAGAGAGACACAGGCAGCCTGTGCTCCTGCTGCAGAAACTGAACAGTCTTCCGCTAAAAGAGACAGGTATTATGGAGCTGGCTGCAATGCTAGATTTGCCTGGCTCGTTTGTCAGCTCATCTAATTTCAGGAAGGAAGCAGAGCTCTGCCAAACCCAAGGGTGCCCGAGGAGGGAGGAGGTAGCTCAGCTCCGCTCCTTCCCTGCCAGGGTCTGCTGTCCCCCACCAAGATCACCAGTAGGCAGGAGCACAAGAGAAGCTCGTGGCCACACACAGACATGGCACGTGCTCCTTTCCAGCCACAAACAAGAGCAGCCAAGCCACAATGGAGCCAGCCTGATCACAGAGAGGGACAGCTCAGGAGAACCGACCACTGGAACCATTAAACTCTCCCAGCACCTCTGGCCAAACAGTCTAGCAGGGATGGACCAGAGGAATGCAGCAGGCAGACACAGCTCTATGTCATGTACCCTCCCAGAGCTTCTCAGCCACACCATCCCCTTGGGAGTCTGGTTCACTAATATGAAATTCCACACCTCTATCTCACCTCTTTGCCACCACATCATTAGCTTCACCCCTTAATGCTTTCCATCAGTGGTGATATTACTCGTATTGCGGCATCCAGCTGCCTCCCACAATCCCTCAGCTTTTCCCTTCCAAGCTCTCTAACAAAAACCCTCAGGCAGTATTTTTTGACAAAACCATCTTTCACAGCCTTTCCAAGCCCTGCCCTTTGCACCTCCCCGCAGACCCAGGTCTGGGTCACACAGATGCATCTCCTTCACCTGGGGAGATGATTTTCCCTGGGAGAGGTGAACATGAGCTTCAAAAGCCACCATTCAGGCAATGTCCTGCTTCTTCCGAAATCAATAACAAAAATTCCCTGACACCAGATGGGCCAAGACATGGCACTGTGCCAAAGCACGATTCCCCAGCCAGACATTTAATTCATTACATTTCTGCTTCTCCGTCATTCAGAAGAGCTGGTCTCAGTTACTGCCCTACAAGGTTCCCTACACTGTATTTGCTATTAACTGTTTAAAGCAACTGTGACAGCTCAGGAAGAGGGTGATCCTCATTGTTTTTAGTACACATAACCTGACCATAAGGTTTATTGGATTAAACTGGAAGATCATGTTAACCAGTGATTGAATTACTGATAACTAGAAGGTACTGTAATAAAGACAAGACCATTCCTGGGCTCCAAACACAACACATAGCATCATCCACACTAAAACATCTGCCAACTTTGGGAATCACAAGGTGCACTCTACTGAAAGTGCGGCCAAGTCTGAAACTGTATCTGCTCTCCTTTTTGCAGTATAGAACAGTAAGGCTTACTGAAAAAAAGTCATACTCCAGCTGATTGAAACTGCAGGGGGATTTCAAAGAGACAAAATACAATTACTGGTGCTGGAATTGAGCCAGTTGGGGCTAATATACTAATCTTCCAGAAGAGCTAGGAGAGGTTGTTACCCACAACTCCGAGACAAGTCCACACACACAAAAGAGATCACAGCCAAAAGAGAGACCCAAAGTAGCAAAGTGGTTAGGCCTCATTATGGCTGAATTTGCTTGAGCTACAGACCGGGCACCAAGGACTACAGCTGTTCCCAAACAGCCTCATACGTTATTCCAGCTCAGCACATGGACTGCAATAAAGCCAGAATAAGCCATCCTCACCCAAACAAAGTCTGTCAGGGGTAGCTGCACCAGAGTAACACCATGCCCAGAGAAACCCTCTGCCACGGGTCAGCCTGTGACAGCAATGTCTTGACCGAGCTGGCAACGGTTTGACCAAGCCCAGGACAGATCACCCAGCGTGTCCCTGTACACTAAACCAGGGCATAAACAAGAGGCATCCTGGGAGCTGAGCTTGGGCAGGCGGCTGCTCAGCACTAAGCTGCTTATGGAGACAGTCTTTACCAGGTGCTTCATTTCATTAATGCTTGGCTTGAAGATGGTATTAAGAACTGCAGATCTGCTGTCAGTCTGGATGAAGAGGCAGTAGATTTCAGTAAGGATGAGAGATACCGGGATCTCTCTGGCCAGAGGCAAGTAATTAATCGCAGAAGGAAGTGAATCTCACTATCAGAGAAGGTGGGAGGTATTTTATTCCATTAGCTGGTCAGAAAACTTACTTTTTCTCGAGCATAGTCCTTCTAACTTGTCTGTCCTACTATCCCTCATCCTAACTCCCCTGGGAATCCCTTCTGCTAATTACTATGAATAATTAAAAGATTACAATTTCCTCCCCCATCCCACAAAGCACCACATGCTGTCCTAGGAAATCACCAATCTATAAGACTAGATTTGATAGCTCCCAGTACAGTCATGCCTTGGACTCCAAGTACCTTGGAGCTAAAAGAGCAGTCCCTGGCTGTAATGAAGTGAGCTTCATGCCAGCCCACTGTAACACTGGAAAATGGGATGATGCACTCCAATCCTTGGATATTCAGCTGTTGGGCAGGGAGGAGAGGGACTCAGTGCCCTCATGCACTAGGCAGTCACCAGTCCTGTGTCCATTCAGGAGCCACACTTCACAGCAATTCATGATTAGGCTGCTTCAGCCTCGAGCCGTCACTGGAAGAGAGAAACGTGGGGCAGTGCATCCTGACCGAGCCAAAGGAGAACACCGAGAGCTGCAAACAGGGAGCACTCCAGGGTGGGTACACCACCATCTAACTCCTTCACTAAAAGCAAGGGATTCAAAGAGACCTACAATCCTACTGGCTCCCATCTCCTAGCCCCAAAGCTGGATGAGATGTTTTATCTGTTGCCCAAGATATCTGTGTAACAGTAGGGAACACAGAGGACTGGAAGCCTCCAGGCAAAACAAGATGGAGAAATGGGAAGAAAGGAAAGGAGGACAGGAAGGGGCAGATGCAAGACCCTGCAGGTCCACTCTCTCTTCAGAGTTATCTGTGGCTCAGGCCAATTTGCTACCAAAGGCAGGCAAAGCAGCCAAACCCAAACTACAACCTGAAAAGCTTCTGGGTTCCCTGGAAGCCTGAAGGGATGCAGAAGTAAGAGGTTCACAGCTCCACTGACTTGCCTTTTGGCTGAAGTACAAATCACACACCGCTTCTCACCATAAGGATATGGCATCCAAATTCCCACCAGACCTAATCCCTCTCTTCCACATGTGGCTCCACCGGGTAGCAGCTGTGCATGGGGTGACACACATGCAAGTGCACACTTCTGTACCCCGTCAGACAGAATGAGACAAATGTCAGGGCCCTTTCACAGGCTGGTGCTCACTGATGTCAATATAGATTCACTGTTCTGTAGCATAAATCAGCAAAACCACATTATTCAGGAGAACCAGAGCCCCAGGCTGAGCTGTGCTCTGCCACTGGGAGCTTGTTCTCACTTTCTAACGGACTAACAGGTGGCCCTAGATGCCACATGTTTTCTAGAAATATTTTAAAGGACGTTTTTTGTGTGCTTAACAAAAAACAAAAAAAGGCAGCAGCTGCAGATTGTTATTGCTTTTTAGCTCTTGCAGCCTCAAAGCCACACAAAGGCAGGGGAGTCTCCCCACACAGAGTTCAGAGAGACATAAAAAAAGGAGAGATGGAGATGACTAATGCAGCTTTTGAACAGCAAGAGATCTGGCCTATCTGCAAGACCACCACCAGTTCAGGCCCAGTATCTTTATACAAACACAGAAAGAAGCCAGCATAGACCTCCTTTCATAGCAGGTAATTTTATCTCTCTAAGAGTACGACAATCCTGTTCTGTACCTTGATTGAGGCAGTGTTTCCACTGTGTGTGCCTGGGACAGAGCTACCAACTATGCTGGACTACACTCCACTGAACGGAATCTCACATAAGGAAAACTTACACCAGAAACTTTTTTTTCCTTAAACAGCAGCTGTTTAAAACTGTTTAATGAGTTTATACATTGAAAATAACCTAACAGATGTCATCACACAGTTCCACAACGTATCACATGGCATCTGTCACACACGCAGCATGTAAGTTCAATTGGTTGTGTGCATCTCTCATACAGAGGCTTTGCATGACAGGAGAAGACTGCCCAATTTAGGGATGCTATTACAATATCCTTTATTGTAAAATGACACACGGCAGGTTTCTAATTAAATTTTAAGTAGAAATGCGCTCCCAGCTCTTGAATAATTCAAACTGTTCTATTAACCAAGGTTCTGAAATGCCATTGAGACATGAGCTCTGGACACAGCAACGGTCAGGGGAAGAAACAGCACTTGGAAGAAGAGCAGTGGTTAGCTGGGCAGCGGATAGGGCCGGGTATGCATAAAGGACAGCTGAAAGAGCACATCTGTTCCTGGAGGAAAGTACTGCAGGCGAGAACGGAAGGAGAGAGCGGCGTGTTCCGCATGCAAATGGGGCGAGGCACGTGCAGGAGGCAAGGCTGGGCTCGGTACCCAGTCATCCCGCTCTCAATGCACAAGCACACGCTGTTCTCCAAGTCACGTCCAGATCTGTGAGGACACGCAGGTGCCTGCTGGCACACCAAGAAAAGCGCCGCTGAGCGCTGCCAGCGCGGGAGAGCGGCCGAGCCGGAGCGCATCCCAGGGATGCGCCGGCAGGAACGGCCCCGTCCGCCCCCGGCACCGCCGCACCGCGCCGCTGCCCCACGGCCCGGCCTGCGAGCGCCCCAGGGCAGCGAGAGCACGGCCAGACAGCTTTAGCAGCACCGTCAGTGGGCAGAGGGCTTCGGAGACCTGAGCTGGGATGGCCTTGCCGCACACAGCGTGCACTGTGCCTCCGCGGGCAACCCGAGCCACGGCCCTGCGGCAGCTCTCAGCCCTGCGCGAGCACAGGTGTTTCTTAAGGTCACAGAAATAGGAGTGGGCATACAACGAGACTTGTGCTTTCTAACTGCAGACCTCAGTCAGACCTGCTGAGAGCGATACTGGATAAGGGAGGAGGGATAAGGCTGAAGCCTGGCCCTTGGGTAACACTTAATACATGCCCCACATGACACTTAAGAGCAGGAGCATGTGAAATAATCTCCTAAGCTACTGGAAACCCTGCAATGTACCTCCTCCTTCCTCCCATCCCTCTCCCTGAGGGCATCTCAAAGCCAATGAGGGGCTTAGGGAGAGACTACTGAGGGGACTCGATGTTCTCAGAAAAGCACTCCACAGAGGAAAGCGAGCTCAAATGCCAATGAAACCCATTTTGGTCATGACTTCTCAGGAAGCAGCAGGACAAGGTAGGCAACAGGACAGCTGCCCAAGGGACAAAACCTGCTGTCTTCTCTTGGACCGAATCCCCACTGAAGTCACAGAGTGAGGAATCCAGAATTTGATCCAGGAAACCCAGCTCTGACTCAAACCCTAAGATGGCCTTGATCTCAGCTGGGCTCTTGAGACCTTAAAGTTGTGCTTAATAGACAGCAACAGAAAAAAGCAAGAGAGAAGAGAGCATAAAAAGGGGAAGGTGAAAGGATGGCGTGAGGCAATGGGAAACTAGATGGAGGCAATGCTTTTCCCAGCTCATAGCAGCTCAGGAATAAAAGCTCAACTGTAACTTGGTTTCTAAAGCCTGTGCTTGCTCAGGATTCACTGGGGACACATCAGGCACTGAGGTGAGAAAATAGAGCTGACGTTTAATCTCAGGCCCTCTTAGCAAGAGTTGTGTCAAAACACGAAGATAGATCCCTGCATCCTTCCACTTCCCCAGAGTCCCTGCAGAGTGGGGAGGAAGAATGGGGTAAAAATAACTTACCTGTTGCCGGTCCCAAGTCCAGGCTGGAGTCGTTGAGCTCTCCCCCATCTTCCCAGAAGTACTGTGGGGGCTGCAAGATCTTGGACTCCTCGTTCTCCTCACTGGCAAAGCCTGACCCTGGAGCAGCATGCAGAGAGCCAGGGGCAAGGTCCGGCTCTGCAGCCTCCGGGCTGGTTTGCTCGTGGGAATTCATGGCCTCCATGTGGGACATCATAGCAAATTCCAGCAGGGAAGTTGATGTGAGGCCATCGGCAGTTGGGTCCTCCGAGGAGGCAAGGCAGAGGCACAAGGTCCCTGTATAATGACAGTAAACACCCATCACAGAGGGAAATGACACCCACTGGGCTTGTCTTCCCCTTGAAGCCTGCTCCTGTCAAACCACCCTGCCCCAAAGATGGGCTGTGCTCTCAGCTGATGAGGAAAATTAGGGTATTTTGGAAAACATCCACAAGCATGCAGAGGAGTATTCAGATCCAGGAGGAGTCCGTGCCAAGCAATCACCCAGCCTGGGGCACCTCTCTTTCTGGGGTGATGATTCACCCTCCCTGAGGTGGTTTTGCCTCTGTTAAAGGATGGGGTGCCTTGTTAATCACCCGTCCTGGAGAGGAGGTGGAATGTCTTATACTTCAGCCATGAAACTCTGGCCTTGTGAAAACAATGACAGTTTCTATGAGACTGTCCTGATCTGCAGCTATATTACATTCAGGGGGACTGATTCAAACCAGTATTATTTACAATCAGTATTGATCATGTTTTAAATCTCTAGGGTGAAAGTCTGTTTTTTTTGTTTGAACTTCAGTGCACTCACATTGCTGGTCTTCATAAGGAAGGACTGACCATTACAGTCAGAATTACATTGTGACAACAGCAAACATCCACCTAACGCTAAGCAGGGAAGCAAGCTGCATTTTGCACTTTTCTTTCAACATTATACTCTTATTATTTCCATTTTAACTATCAGAAGGATTGACTGACACTTCTTGATTCCTAGATGAGACTTTAATTGTGATTTGTGTCAAGGTACATTCACATGCATATTGAACTTCAATCAAAGTGCAAGAAAACAGCACCTGGAACTTGGCTTTATTCAGCCGATAAATACCATTATAAATATGGAGGCATAAGGAAAAAATAAAATTACCAAAAGACATTTTACATTTAAAACAGTTTTGTTAAGCAAGCAAAGTAACTAATTTGGGTGAACTGAACCATTTGCTTTGCAGCCCTCTATTATTCAGCACATCAAAACTAGAAGATCTCATCCTCTCACAGCTGATTTTTATTCATAGATTAGAAGAAAAAAAGGACAAATTTTCTTGCTTTCTCAGCTCAGACTCAGTTTCTCAATTGTTAATGAACTAGTCACTGAACTGAATTAATTGAATAAGCTGAAATGAAGACTAATTTGGTATTTTTCTTTGATAACTGATTTTCTAGACAACAGAAATGCAGCAGCTCTAATCCATCTGGACTTCAGTCAAATATCCGATACAGTGCCTCATGCAGAATTACAAGAGACACAAGACACCTATTAGCAGGAAAACTGTAAGGCATTGGCTATACAGAAAATGACAGAGGCTTGTGCTGGAGGGAGGCTACTAGTGGAATTCCTCAAGGTTTGTCCTTGGATCTGCTGTTCTATCACATTTTCCTAAATGACCTTGGAACAAAAAGTAGGAACATGATAATGAAATTAGCCAAGGACACAAAGCGAGGAGACATCCTCACTGCACAGAGAAACTGTAGGTACAACTAGGTGATCTTGAGAATGCAAATAACAGAAATATTATGAAAAGAAATAGCATAAAGTGATAAGTCACCCCCTTGAGAACTAGCACAAAACACTTCTGATACAAGATAGGAAAACATCCATTAGAAATGTCTTAAGAGGAGAAACTCCTGTATTAGAAACAGCTCTGAGATACCACTGGAATGCAGATGTGAAAATCCTTGCAGAGTCGTGAGGTATTAGAAACAGAGATTTTCCAAAGCACTGCTGAGACATCACCTGGGTGCTGTACACAGGTCTGGCTACACGTGGCCTGAAATGATTTAAGCAGAGCTGAACTGCCTTCAGGCAAGGGCACAGAAGAGGCAACCTCCCGATGTAGCTTCCCACCACTGTGCTCTACAACTCCACATCCCACAAGCACAAATCCAAACCAGGGCAAGTGCTAAGATGAGCTATGGGGCAGTGGCAGATGGGTTGGCCCTGGAGCGTTCATTGAAAACATTGGCTTGTTGGCACAGGAAGTTTGGGAGTCACTGCTCACCTGACAGACTGATTACCAAACCTGTCCTGGGAATGCTAGAAGCCAGAAATGCATTTCTTAAGTCTTCTGCCTGCTCTGACCCTCTCCACCTTCCTCCAGTATTCTCTGAACTCAGCAAAATCCACTATTGGTTACCCTTTCCCATATAAGGGTCTTGGGCCAGGCTTCAGCACTTCTCAGTCTGGGTATTTTGCCCTGTTGATCCAAGGAAAGATCAGCTGAGGCCTGAGCAGCAACAAAAAGGGAATGGCAAAAGAGGCAGCGTCAAAGGGGAAGGAAGCTACTGCAGCATCATAGAGCCACCCAAGCACCTCAGGGCATCTCTAGGGATGTGCTGGTTCCCGAGCCATGCACGACCAGTGAAGTCCACAGCTGGAATCGAGAGCTCACACATCCCCTGTGCATGGACCCGGGAAGACCTGGCCAGGACAGCTGATCCAGGGGTGCTCAGCAGGCTCCAACGTGAGCTTCCCCAGCTGACAGACAACACCTGTATCACTGATGGAGCAGCCCACCAGAGAGAGCACTCATCTTGAGGAGCTTACAGCTTAAGTAAACATGACAGAGAGCAGCAAGGAGGAGAAAAGAAACATTATTCTCAAAGTTATCCAGCAAAGGAGAGCAGAAGGATAGGGAGAGACCACAGCAGATCCAAGGCCACATGGAATATTTGGTTTATATGTGACTGCAACTGACTCCCTGGATCCTGAGCAAGCTCTTTATCCACCCCACTGCCTCAGTTTCCCCTGACTCCCATTAGCAGAGAAATGGCTGATGTGGCACACTACAAAACACATCCTGGGTCTCCCCAGAAGCAAGGCAAAGCCTCAAAATGTACCTCTGTGCCAGCATCTACACTGCCTCAAACCTCTGTTTCCATCAGCTGCACCCTGTTTGTGCTGACTCCAGAGCTCAGCCACAGCCCATCCCACCACTTCTACAACAGACATCTCATGGCAGGTGAACCTGGTAATCCAGAGAGCTATTTCCATCCATGCGGGAAGCTCGGATGCTGGGAGTTTGTTTACCCTCCTTTAACTCTGAAGTGTTTACCCAGTTAAAACCCCTTAAGCTGCATTATCTGGTTTACTGGGATGCTGCGCTTTCCTCAGCCCAAGATAAAATGACACCACCTCATCCCTAAGAATGAGTCATGCACAGGCTGAGTGAGACAGGTGTCTCCTGGGGTGGATGTGAGTAACACCTCGGGGCCTGAACTACAGGCACAGGATGCAGAGACTGGTCTGGGGGAACCCTCTGTGCCAGCACAGCCCAAATGCCCCAGGGCTAACAGCACCGCCACACCAGGGTACAAATCAGTACCTCCCCAGACACCATCCTGACACCACTTCATTCACACCTTCTGCACCAGCAGCAAAAACTCAAAGTATTGGGGTGCCAAAAAGCAGCCCCGAGATTTGCCATCTTCCCCCTCTCTTTCAAGCCTCTCATAAAGGAGCTCCACGCAGCTGTCAACTCCAAGGCAAAGAAAGAATCAAAGCATGAGCTGAGCTGGGAGGCAGGGGAGCACAGCTGAGAGAGGAAATCTAATGCCCAAGACCACAGTTGCAGGCCATTTTCCTCCTAAAACGGGGAACAGGGATTAGACAACTTCTATCAGCCATCAGTCTCCCGATTTTGTATTCTAAAAGGCAGATCAAGTGATAGGAATAAAGAAACAAATGAATAAAGCCCTGCAACTGTAGATGGGAGGGAGCAGGGAACAGAGCCAGGGCTCACCAGCTGCTTCAATGGGGCGTTTGTCTCTCATTTCTATTTTTGCGGCACCTCTGCGTAACCTGGAGGAGATGAGGCTCTGCATGCTAAAGAGGGCAGCCAGCCTTCGGGGAAACAGCAGGGTTGTGAGCACGGGAGGAAAAACCCTCCCAGAGCAGACAGAGGAGGGGCAAGAAAGGAGAGAAAGTGGGAGAGGTAGGTGAAGGGGGGAGAGGGAACAAAGGCAGAGAGCACCGAAACCAGGACGGGAGCTCCCGCGCTGGCTGGGCGCCGTCCTGCTGCCAGCACCCACAGAGGTGACAGGTGGAGGCAATGCAAAAGACTTTTCACCTCTATAAGGAGCAGAATGGGGCGATTCCTACAGCAGGGAATAATGCTGCAGCGTTACCTTTCTGAGGCCACTGAAAAAAGCCAGCCAGGAGGATACAGATGAAATGAGTTTGCTAGTGCTGACCTCACTGACCCCTCAGAAAACAGTTCTAAGTCAAAGCGGCAAAGCTTGTTCTGTTCAGCTCAGCAGCGGATCCAACACAACAACCCCAGGCAAGGAGATGGGGGAGTTCCACTCAACAGCAGAAAAAAAAAATCTGAAGAAAGAATATCTGCCATCTTCCTCACAAAGTGCTGTGAGTAAGAGCAGTTTCACATTCTAAGTAATCGTTAAAAGAACCCCAAAGTATTTTCTACATTAGCTGACCAAGAATCACTTCATCCCTTTGCCACAAAGCAAGTCACCTCTCCATGGGACAGGGCAGCTATTTAAAAGCTCCCAACTGGCCTATTGAACAGGACTGGAAGTGAAAGAGGAAATAAGTCATTTTTGTGTCCAGCTGAAATGAGAAGAGGGATTTGGGGAGATGAAATGGAATCTGGCTGTGACTGTGTCAAACAGCCTATAAAATTTTTTTGCTTTTTAATTAATAACAAGCAAAACCTCAATTTCTCTCCAAGGAAACACACAATCATCCCTTAAGATGTCATCGCATCGGCTTGATCTATAGAGGGGCTGGAGTGCTCTTCAGTTTACCCAGCAAAAGGTTGGTTTTGCCTCTCCTTCCCGAGTGTTGTGGCTACACCACACTGCCACGGAGGCAGAATCAGCCTGCTGAAGGGAAGAACATTTGCCTGGGGCACACTCTGGCTTACCTGTCTGTCACCACCAACTAGCAGAGCCTGCACACCCCACCCAAGCACACTTGCACAATGGGTACCAGGGAGGGAGGTCAAAGCATCTTGCCAACACAGCAGCCACAAGAATGTCCATCTGGCCCCGCTACCGTTGACCTTCCTTTCAAGCCCACCCCACGCCCAGGAGCTACCCAACAATGTTATTTCCTAGGAGAGCTGGGTCAGGAATGGGTCATTTACTGATAATCGGTTAGGACAGAAACACAATGACCAGATGAGGGAAGCATCTGCCAGGGATATTCCCTCCCCCAGACCACTGCGCCTGGAAAGGCCGGGGAGCAAGGCCCAAGGGCAGAGAGGAGAGAGGCCCCAGGGCAGAACGGCCAACGGCACAAACCACTTCCGAACATAGCAAAATGTAGGGTAATTTAAATAACAAAAAAGGATCCCAACCACGGCCAGTGGAGGAAGAGAAGGAAATGTTGTTTGACTGAGGGATGTCCAAGCTGATTCCCACACAGTCACCTGGAGCCTCTGTGCTCCAAACCCTCAACAGCTTGCACAGGGAAGCATATGGGATGACTGTGTATCAAACCAAGTCCTTTTGGTGCTCGATCAGAGTTACAGATCATACCTGTTCTGGGACACTCCACCTAAGAGACCTCTCCCACTCCAGCTCCCACACAGCCTTACTGCTGCTCTCCTCTAGACTACTTACACATCCAGCCATGGCCCTAATCTCCGAGATCATTTCCAATTAGGGCTTCAGAAAACAAGATCAGACTGCCATCCTCCTCTGGTACTGCCAGCAACCAGGTCCCTTACTGAGTGTCCCTCTAAAACCCTCCACCTTCCTGTGGCTCAGAAAGCAATGGGAAAAGCACTGGGTCTGCGGGGAGCACACACTCACCAACCTACACCAACACGAGGGCCAAGACACAACGGAAGAAGCCCTTGCAATGGGACAGCTCTTTAGATGGATGTTGTGCCAGCATCTTTTACAGCTCCTTGCAGCAAGCATAATGAGAGCTCCAACACCCAGCTGCAGGGAGTGCGTGTCTGCACGTACTGAGTGGGCACTACCTCGCAAAGAACTGCCAACATCTGCTCCCTTGGCGTTTCAGCAGAGAACATCCCCAGCACGCAGGCCCAGGTAAATCCACAGGGAACAGCAAGGCACTGCCAGGGGATGCACCCACCTGCTTTTATAATTGCAGAAGTGCCCTTTGTCAGCACTGGGGCCTGATGTCCAGGGGTGCTGGGCATCCTCATCCCAGCGCCAAGATGAGTCAGGTGTCCTGTCCTTAGGATCTGTAACATCAGGACTGCTCTAAACACTTCCCTCCATTTGCACACAGGAGACTCCATGCAAGCAGGTCACAGGCACTTCAACAAGCCTGCCTGTCCTCCCCAGTAAGCTCAACCATTCATGCTGGGAGTCACAATCTCACTTGGTTGCAGTCTCCCAGACTGTTTGCCTTCACTCCCTTCCCAGATTGTCTCGTAGCCTTCACACCTCCCTCCTCTGCTGCTGCAGCGTCTGCTTTCCTCCACGATTCTCGCTATCGACAATGGCAGCTCCCAGCTCGGGGCCAGGGGAGACGCAGCCCCATGGGAAACAGCATCGGGTAGACAGTTCTACACAGCAGAAGAGAATTTTCTTTCTTCAGTTGCCTTTCATAGGCCTCTTCAAACAGCCCACAGGCCCCCAGGGGTTAACAGACCACAGGAGGAAAGCCACTGACCTAAGAGAAAAACCACAGCCCGCAGACTTCTTTGCCCTCTCACAGGCCCAAAGCATTTCATCTGTCTCACCAGGGCCGTGCTTCCTCTTCTCACTGCCCCAGCCTGGACTCTGTACCCCACAGTGCTCAGCCTGACTTCCAGCACACCAAATAAAGGCTCATAGTTGCTTCTGCAAAGCCTCCCTGCCCAGGCAGAGCAAGCACTACCTCAGGTGCCTGAGTGACTTCCCTTGAGACATGGTCACCTATCAAAATGTAACTGAAACCTTTCAAACCCCAAAAGGTCTTTAAAACCCCTGGCACAACACTGAGCACAAAATGGTTACACTCCACTCCAGCCCCTGCAGCAGAGCAATGACAACCATCCTGCCACACACTGCACGCCCCAGATGCTCTACTCTCCAAACAACCTCATACATCCTAGGCAAAAAAAGCTCATGCAAAGGTTTAGTGGTCCCAGGGCACATATATGGGTTCTGACTACCCATACAACACCAGGCAGGACAAGAAGAGCCATGGGTGCAATTGGCATATAGAGGGAGGGCTGCAAAGCTGGTTTCCCAACACTAACAAATTAACCCCAACCAAGAATGTACATCCAAAGCCTGCTAACCACAACAGGGCTTCACCAGGCACAGAGACAGTGGGGGGCTGCTCTGAGCCCCAGCAGGGTGTACCTTCCTTGCCAGCATCCCTGGCCCTCTGAACAAACCAACACACGTGTTTGCTTGGCCTCGGTGCAGGCTGGGCTCGTGTGGCTGACAAATAGCCTCTCTCCATTCTTCTGCGATTACGTGTTTCAATAGTGCCCTGGTTTCGACAAACAGCCAGCAAGGATGAGGAGCCAGTTCACCCAAGCACCAGCTGTGAGCCATGATGCACCTTCCTCCAGCCCCTCTGCCCCGGCCCTGCAGCAGGGCTGTCAGTGCTGCTGCTGCTCACCCAAGCACCCACAAAATGCCAGAGCTTCTTCCCATGCAGAGTGAGTGGGAAAACTTCTGTGCACTCTGATCTGCAGCTCATCGCCGGCAGCTTCCCCTTGAGGGCTTAATGTAGTTATTTCTACCCCTGACGCTTATAATTAAATGAACATTTCCTCATGGCAGTGAGGCGGCCAAGGAAAAACTGACTACAGGGAATTTTCATTCATCCTGATCTATACTCCCTCATCTCTGAATGCTTCACACAATGCTAACAAGACATCTAAGCAGGCAGAAAGAAAAAAAAACCTTAAATAGCCCACATGCAGACAAGCACCTGGGGAGACAAAAAGAGGAAGGAGACCTATTCCCTCCTTTTCCCCCTGTATCATTCTTCTACTTGCAAGACCAAAGGGGCTCAGATACCCTAGAGCCTGGAGAGATGTTTCCACACTTTGCCAACAGATTTGTGCAGCCCAGCAGTCTGATGGGACCCTGATGAGGCACATGTCCCATTTCAGCACATCCTGCAGGTCTGTGGAGGCTCCCAGTCCAGGGAAACGTGGGGAACCACACACAGTCAATCCAGCTCTCTCTCAGGTGTTAACTATTCCTGTCCTGCGGGACTGGAGAAGTGAGGCCAGAGTGCACTGAATTATTTCAGACTGGAACTGATCCTGAATCACCAAGCAAAGCTACTAACCAGAGCAGAGCCTGATGTACAAATTCCCAGCAGTCTGCACCTCGACTTCTGACCTCCCATCTAGGCAGGAGCCCAGCTGTTTGGGGATGCCTTGCTGAGTCCAGTCCCACAGTACTGCCACGGGATTACAAATTTCACTAGATTAGGAACTGAGCTGTCCCTCAGAGCTGCTCCTCACTTCCCACCCCTATGCCTCTCCCTTCTAGGACAGCAGAGAGGATCACAGGGAAAGCCAAGGACCCAAATCCTCCGTATCACCACCAGCTGGACAACAGTACTAGAAAGTTTCTAGCAGCCTCAGCAGAATAGGAAGCATATCTTCCCCTCAGCACAGCAGTACCAGTGGTGGTCCTTTAGCCTGCCACACTTTAAAACCACCATGAGGTCAATCTCCTTTCTGCACAGAGCAAATGTAGCTTTCAAGCGATGGGGATGGGGCCAACCCTTGCTGGCAGATTGGCAGGGTGGGAATGTGGCAGCTCTCCCCCTCACACCTTACACTCTTCTTTGGAAGAGGCAGAGGTCTGGCTGAATTTGGGGACAGGGGTTTCCTGCTGAGATGCAGCTAAAGAACCTTTGCCAGCTGTGCCCGAGGTTTTCCCTTAATGTGGACAACCTGCCTGGAGGAAGCCAGAGAACTGGCTCCCTGCTCAGCTCTGGAAAGACTTATTGCTCCTGTGCCACAGAGTATTGGCACAAAACCCCAACAGGTTTTCAGATCCATTTTGCTCTTTAAGCTCACTATTGTTTGCAAACCTAAAAGGCTTTATCTCTTCTCTTTAGGGAGTCCCAGATGACAGAGACTCACAGCCCATGGACAGAGCGGCTCCACAGATGACACATTCCCCCATGAATATTTTCAGGAGATTGGGGTAATAGGAGAGATGTGCCAGGGGACTGGATGTCACTGTATCACAGCTCGGTCGTGCTGGAAGACAGTGACTGGTTGGTAAGTCAGCCCTTCCCTCCCTGCCAGAATGACTCAAGACAAAGACTCCCCCACACTTCACATGTCCCCGTTCAGAACTCCTGTTCCACACTAACCAGATTTCTGTACAAAGGGATGGATTAGGGAGGAAGAGGACAATCTCAGCCTCACGGGTCTTTGGGGGATCCCTTTGTTGGGAAATTTCCCCAGACTATTTAAAAATAGAAGCAGAGCCTTCATAACTATTCCGAGTATAATTATTCCTGCACTTAATTGCCTTTCCCTGGCACCCTACCTCTCTTCCAAATTTCAAGAGGAGGCTCTTGGGGAAACGCGGAGCAATTTATGGTTGCTCCGTTCTTTGTATCAGTTTCGCGGTAGTTCGCAAAATCACCACGACGCCAGACGAAGCCATCGATACCCGGGCGGGCGGTCTGGGGCAGCGCTGCCGCAGCCGAGGCTGCCCCGGCCGGGCCGGGCCGGGCCGCGACCACCCGCCCCCCGCTGCCGGTGCCGCACGGCGTGCGGGGTGCCCGCGCCGGGTGCCCCATCTCCGGGGCCGGAGAGCCGGGAGCGC
>VZRQ01008285.1:3243321-3270508 GCA_013397975.1 Machaerirhynchus nigripectus | reverse complement strand
TTGCAGCAGTTCTTGGGTTTGTAGCTCTTGGAGCAGTTCTGGTGGATAGCACAGCAAAGTAACATGCTGAATATCCTGCTGAAAATCATTATTACAGCAACGAGGCCAACTGCTCAAATTACACTAAATTTCAAATTAAACACATCTTCAGTGGCCTTAGGGCACAACATTATGGTAAATGACTCAAGCAAGGGCTTTGTCAGACAGGTGCCGAAGAAATAAGGCTCAACAGGTCCTGTAATACCACAGCAGTTGAGAGGGAACACATGCCAGCTCCCTGCACTTCTACCCCTCTTGCCAGCTGGATGGACTGCAGCCGTCCCACTCCCCTCCTGCAGGCCTGGAGCATGTGGCCCCTCAGAAAAGCTGGGCAATTCTTGGTTCATCCCCAAATATTTGAGACCTGGTCAAGCATCACAAGACTGCAAATATGATATGACTCCAAACCAAAGCACCTGAAAGCATACTGGTCCCTTCTGACTAGGCACTCAGCTCATATTTTCAAGTTTTCCTCAGCAGTGGCTAGGAACCTTTTTCTTTGGTTTCAAAACAATTTTCTCATCACACATTCTAGAAGGGCAGGGGATGCTAAAATCTAGCATTGCAAGTTCCCAGTGAGGAAACAGCTGTACTGTCACAGCCTCACCAAATGTCTTTGTGCTTGCAGTGCTTGTACCGCGTGCTCAGTGCTCTGCCTCTCGCATACACCATGTCGCTGAGACAGCAGGGCATAGGTCTGAAGGTGACCAGGATTTTAAATTCAAACACTTTTATTCCTTAAATAAGTGTTCATTAAAAACACTCCAGAGTCTTTATTTCCCTGTGTAAATAAATTCATTTTTTTGTTGTTGTTTGAAGAGTGAATCTCCTGAAGGAAAAATTGATGGTGTTTTTTTCTGGCATGAACTTGCTGTTTTTCAACAGCTAGAGAAAGGTGTCAATGTGCCATAGCATGCTGAACTCCATAATGAATCAAACAGCCACCTGAGGGTTCTCAGTATTATCGATACTGACCTTTACAGCTCCTACCAGACTGGCACTGGCACACGTCACGCCTTTGTGCAATTGCCAGCCTCTTTTTGCCAGCTCTTCCCTTCCATCATCTGCTCCAGTGCTGCAGCTTCCCCCAGTATGACCAGGGCAGGTAACAGACTGGCTGCACCCCTCCTTCCCCAGCAGGGCAAGGCAAAGCCGACAAGCTTGGACCAAAGTACTCGCTTTTGGCTTCTTTTAGACCACATCCATCCAGGGCTCTGAAAGTCCTTTTTATCCCAGAATCAATGCAGCCCCCAGCCCCCACCGAGCAGGAAATGCAGCAGGAACTACCGAGCTGTCGCTTACCCATTAGATGAGATAAAAACACTTTAGTGCACTCAGATTCTAGCCCAGGCATGGCATTTAATGAATGCTCTTGTCATTTTTCACTTTGTTGCTGGTAATTTGGCTGTCTTCGAATGNAGCCCTGGATACCATCTGTACCTTTGTGGCCAATGCACATTGCTGGTTCACATTTTATTTGGTGTTTCCACAACCTCCAGGTCGTTTCCTGCCATGCTGGTTCCCAGCTGGGTGGCCCCAGCATGTACTGGTGCATGAGATTGTTCCTCCCCAGGGGTAGCCCTCTGAAAGCCTTGCTGAACTGCAGGAGGTTCCTGTCAGCCCATTTCTCCAGCCTGTCGAGGTCCCTCTGGATGGAAGGTTGACTCTCTGTTTTATCAGTCAGATAAAGAGATGCAGATATGCAGCTCTTCCCAGTTTTGTGTTGGGATCCTGAACTCCACCATCTCATTGTCACTGCAGCCAAGGCTGCCTTTGACCTTCACATCCCCAATGAGCCTCTCATTGCTGCTTAGTATGAGGTCCAGCAGAGCATCTCATCTTGTTGGTTCCTTTATCACTCCTGAGGCTTGGGGTGTTGCATCTGTTTTCTGGAGCTGGGTCTGTGTTGGAGCCTCTGCCCTAGCAGGGACAGCTGCTTCAACACCTGCTGGGAAAACCATTCCATGGTGTGTCATCACCGTAGCCGGGGCTGTCACACTAATTCAGCCGATGTCCCCTTCTTCATGGCCTTCTGTGCAAACTGCTGTGTCTATTAAAAAAAAAAAAATCTATATTGCAGCAGTTCTTGGGTTTGTAGCTCTTGGAGCAGTTCTGGTGGATAGCACAGCAAAGGAACATGCTGAATATCCTGCTGAAAATCATTATTACAGCAACGAGGCCAACTGCTCAAATTACACTAAATTTCAAATTAAACACATCTTCAGTGGCCTTAGGGCACAACATTATGGTAAATGACTCAAGCAAGGGCTTTGTCAGACAGGTGCCGAAGAAATAAGGCTCAACAGGTCCTGTAATACCACAGCAGTTGAGAGGGAACACATGCCAGCTCCCTGCACTTCTACCCCTCTTGCCAGCTGGATGGACTGCAGCCGTCCCACTCCCCTCCTGCAGGCCTGGAGCATGTGGCCCCTCAGAAAAGCTGGGCAATTCTTGGTTCATCCCCAAATATTTGAGACCTGGTCAAGCATCACAAGACTGCAAATATGATATGACTCCAAACCAAAGCACCTGAAAGCATACTGGTCCCTTCTGACTAGGCACTCAGCTCATATTTTCAAGTTTTCCTCAGCAGTGGCTAGGAACCTTTTTCTTTGGTTTCAAAACAATTTTCTCATCACACATTCTAGAAGGGCAGGGGATGCTAAAATCTAGCATTGCAAGTTCCCAGTGAGGAAACAGCTGTACTGTCACAGCCTCACCAAATGTCTTTGTGCTTGCAGTGCTTGTACCGCGTGCTCAGTGCTCTGCCTCTCGCATACACCATGTCGCTGAGACAGCAGGGCATAGGTCTGAAGGTGACCAGGATTTTAAATTCAAACACTTTTATTCCTTAAATAAGTGTTCATTAAAAACACTCCAGAGTCTTTATTTCCCTGTGTAAATAAATTCATTTTTTTGTTGTTGTTTGAAGAGTGAATCTCCTGAAGGAAAAATTGATGGTGTTTTTTTCTGGCATGAACTTGCTGTTTTTCAACAGCTAGAGAAAGGTGTCAATGTGCCATAGCCTGCTGAACTCCATAATGAATCAAACAGCCACCTGAGGGTTCTCAGTATTATCGATACTGACCTTTACAGCTCCTACCAGACTGGCACTGGCACACGTCACGCCTTTGTGCAATTGCCAGCCTCTTTTTGCCAGCTCTTCCCTTCCATCATCTGCTCCAGTGCTGCAGCTTCCCCCAGTATGACCAGGGCAGGTAACAGACTGGCTGCACCCCTCCTTCCCCAGCAGGGCAAGGCAAAGCCGACAAGCTTGGACCAAAGTACTCGCTTTTGGCTTCTTTTAGACCACATCCATCCAGGGCTCTGAAAGTCCTTTTTATCCCAGAATCAATGCAGCCCCCAGCCCCCACCGAGCAGGAAATGCAGCAGGAACTACCGAGCTGTCGCTTACCCATTAGATGAGATAAAAACACTTTAGTGCACTCAGATTCTAGCCCAGGCATGGCATTTAATGAATGCTCTTGTCATTTTTCACTTTGTTGCTGGTAATTTGGCTGTCTTCGAATGCAGGTGGCTTACTACAAGTGGGTAACTAAAAGCCTTTCAGATCTCCTGACCCTGCCACATCCAGCTCCCAAATCTCAGAAGCTCATGGCGCTCCCTGGATTTATTTTGACGTTATACATCAATCTCAGACTGAGCAACAAAGGGTGAGTATGAAAGGAGAGGATACATCTTAGGCAAGAAAATTAAATAAAATTAGTGGCAACATCGATCAGCCAGGTCAGTGCTGCCAGCAGAGCAGAAAACAGCCGGCAGAGATGGGCAACACCAGCTCTCTTTAAAAAGCAGCACCAACTTCAACCCAGCACAGCCCCTGCATCTCCATTTCACACTCCCTGGAATAGGTGCAGCTGGCTTGGCTCTCTTCTGAGGCATTGACAGCTTTATAGTCAAAGGCTTGTCATTTCTCATTTGATCTCCCTCCAGCCTCCCTACCTGGTGTATATTCTCATACCATGTTCAGAGCACTGGTAAAAGAGGCTTTACAATTGCACTAAATGCTTTTTTTATAGCTGCCTCAAAGCTGTTCAGAAATTTTTCTTGGTATTATCATTATCTGTGCTTTTCTGTTCTTCCCCAAAATTGTTCAATTTCACAGTTACGTCTGTTAGGCAGAATCAGAAAGCAAGCGTGTATTTTAGGCTGACAAAACTGAAAATCCTTCTGCTGTCTCCCCCTGTGAGTTACTGTAACAGCTTTTGCCTTCAGGAAATTCGGCCGGCTTTCCCATTTCAATGTAAGGGTCACATTTTGCTCCAAGATGCCTGCAAACAAATACTGCCGAGGTAGAGGAATGAGGTGATAGCTAAGGGAAAGATTTTGGTGTCTAAGACTTGTCAATTAAAAAGAAACTAACCACAAAGTCTGATCTCAAGAGAAATTTAACTTATTTTGAAACTCCACTTGAAAAAAAAGCAGCAACTCACTGAAACTTGAAATATGCTGGTGAGATGTTTTATTTTCCTAAATACAGCAAAACTGAGTGCACCTACAAAGGTGAAAGTGATCTACTGCCTGTGCTCAGCAGAGCATTAAAGTAAACAATAAGCAAAACAAACAAAGCAAAAACAGTCAGATGTTAGGTTCTGGCAATGTTAGAAAATGCAAGATGTCACTAGTATCAGGAAAAGGATTTAACCCTTCTTTCTTTGCCCACTGACACTTGTCAGGGCAGCAAAAGGTGATCTGTGCCCATTCTTAGATCAGAAGGAAAAAATGGGCTGTTCCCATTACCTTGATTGCTGGCTCTTTGGGACAGAGGCTGGGTGACACAGCAGGCTTGTGGCACACCATGCAATTTACCACAATCTTCTATCAAGCTGTACAGCCTTTTGGCATCTCATCCCTCCAGAAGAGGAAAACTCCCTGCCCTGTCCAGCCCCTCCTTCCTTAGGCACAAGGAAAGATTTAACCTCTCCCTTGTTCCAGAATACGTGAATTTACTTCAGAGCCTCCGACAAGCTTTATATAAGCTCATTTGCTGACTTAGCCTTTTTAATTCTGGGACACCGTGAAACATTTTGACTGTACCAAGCAGGGGCGGGTACCCGCTCTATTCCTGCATAGCCCAGGCATGCAGCCATTCTCTGGGCAAAACACACAGTTCCTGCTCTCATCCAAAATCCTGCTGAGGAAGATGTGTAATAAACACTTCAAGAGGAGTGACCTGGAGCAACTAATGCCTTCCAGGATAGGCTGTAATTAGAAGGGAAGAGATTCTGCTCTATTTAGAGCCCCAGCAAGATTTTTCTGTATCAGTTTGAGCCTTTCTTAATCTCTGCATCAGCTTGTTCCCCTTAGGGGAGGGCACACTGCCCACCTGGGACACAGTGCTGCTACCAGCCCTGCTTGTTTCCCATCCCCTGTTGTAAAGTGCAGGTGAGGAACAAGCACAAGTTGTGCTTTACTTTCCCAGTTTCCACGTGCCCCTGCTGTCTCCCATCCCTGAAGGTTCCCGTTGCTCTCCTCACCAAAGCAGAGCTGATTGCTGCATTAATAGCCACTCTGACAGCAAACCTCAGCAGATTCCTAGAGGGCAGAGCAAAACAGAGCTACATAGAATTTGATTAAGGGGCCAGAATAACCTTTAACAGAGTCACCTGGGGCAAGGAGGCAGACAGCTCTCCAGCTGAAAGCTCACACGGGTTTCCCCACAGCCCAGGGGACAGGGCTCCTCACTCGAGGGGAATGGCAACCCGGTCACATTGCTCTGTCAGAGCTCGCGTGCAGAGGGATGGTCACAGCCCTCCATTTACATGAGAGGTGACTCCTGAGCCCCCAGCCAGGAAGGAGAAAGGAGTACATCTGTTTGGGGCTATTCACATCATTTAATATGGGCCTCTGTACAGCTTAGAGAGCCCCTTTATCTCTGTGTTGAGCTTATTGACTCAGACAGTAAGCAAATGACTTTCTGGAAGGGATGAAAAATCTGCAGAAGTGAAGATGTCATGAGGGCAGCAAGCCTCAGATCTTCTAAAGCTTTTGACTGGGGCAGAAGGACAAGCAAGATAAAGCCCAGTAAAGCCAAGAGGTTGATGACAAGGCACAGAAGGTTTAGTCTTAGCTTTGCCTGTTTTAGAGATATGACCAGAGCCCAAAGAAGTGACTGTCAAACCCTTGCTGTACCAGGTTTGAGGAGCACACATCAGGGAGCTGAGCACAGCAGCCAGCAGGACAGGCCCCCCAGTACCCAAGACAGATAAGCAGCTCAGAGATGACACCCAGATTCAACCAGAAGTCCAGATCCTCAGAGAAGCTCACAATGATAAAGCCAGACCAACACCAAACCAGTCAGTCCCCAGGTCAGAGCCAAGCTCTGCTGATGGCAGCCATAGTCAGACATCATCCAGGAATCACTTGGCAGTTCTGTAGTAGCAGTAGATGACCAGGATCAGGAAGGCAGTCCCTGGATCACAGCCCAAAGCAATAGGTACTGTAAGCAGGCACAGGGAAACATGAACCAGTACTCCCCCCTCAAAGCTCACATAGGACCCAGGCTGAGCTTAAAAAGAGCACCAGGCCATAGGTGTGGATAGAGGCCCAGGAGAGCCCTGTCAGGGCAATTAAGCCTAGACAATATAAACCTTTCTCTTTGAACACTGACTTAAGAAGGAGGGGGGGCGTTTCTATCTTTCAGTGGGCAAAGTAGCTGCACTGGGTGGAACCCAGAGGTGGTTTATAGCTTTCCTTACTGAACTGAAAAGGAAAATGTAATCTTCAGAAAAGCTCTTGGTATTTTAATAGCTGACTAAGCTGGAATGTGGGTATGTATTTTCAGAGTGGAGGGATCAGAGTGTACCTGAAGAGGGCTGGTAACTCCTGGCTCTGAGGAGAGCCAGTCACTTACTCATGGGGACTTACCGATACTCTTACATATGTGTTTCTATGGGATTTGGGGGGACTGAAGCTCTTCAGCATCTTTTAGACAGGACAGTTATTGTCAGATCTCCCTGAGCCCTAGATCACCCAGAGAAGAAACTTGGCACTTCCTCTGGGTTCCCCCAACAGCCTCACCGCTCCTTTAGAGAGAAGTGACTTGCAAGATGAGCAGAAAGGAGCACAAGCACTTTCCAATGTGCTTTTGCTGTAAAGATGCAGAACTCAGCAGCCCCTTAAGGCTGCTCACAGCTGTTTAGTAGAGGCCGAGGAGCATGCTGGATGGCTGGAGTCCTTGGCAGACCAGTGCTCCATGATAATGGAGACATTAAATCAGTGATGGCAGCAAGAACTGCATAATAGATGCAAAATACAGCAGAAGCCTGATCCAATTTTGGCTCTGCCTTGTTAAGTAGAAAAGTATTTTAGGAGATGGAAAAATACTAGGAAGTTCAGAGTGCATCCTTGCTGCAGCACAGCAGGAGATGTAGCTGTTTGCAGTGGCTCACCTGTATCTGTGGATACATATCTGCTGTAAGCATATTCCCATGCTGTCTTTGCATGCTGGAATTCAGGTGAGTTGAGGTCAACAGGGGCAGAGCTGCAAGCACCTGAAACAGCCCTCCTGGCTGAACTGCAGGCGGTTGGACTGCTCTAGGATGGGAAGATGAGTGATCCAACACAACGGCTGCACCTTGAGCACTGTTACACTGGGAAAGGTCTTGTCAACCAGTTTTCAGACAGGTCTTTAGTGAACACAGATGAGATGGACAGAGCAGGTTCCAGCCAAGGTGTGGCATGGGAGAAAGTGAAACACTGCCGGTCCAGAATGCTGAATACGCTAGTTGTTCCAAGAGGATTTGGCAGTAATTTGGGGAAAAACACACATTACTGAATGTAGAACTTCACCTACTCAGGGGCATCTGCCATTTGACAGGCAAACTCAGAAACAACCTGTGGCATGCTGGATAAACCCAGGACTTGCAGATGCAGTGTGTTGGTTTATGATCACAATACAGGCATAAGCTAAACCCTGCTAGTACAAATGAAATTCCCTTTCCTGCAAGCTCTAGCTGTCCCTTTTTCCCAGATCACACATGCTGATTACCTGGTACCTGCAGGCACTTGCTCATGCACCCCAAGCAGTTTGTGTGTGTTGTGTATTTGCTCCATGCCGAACTGAAGTCAAACAGCTTATTATGAGATGCAGAGAGCCCTGCTGCTCTCTCAGGAGTGTGCATGCAGCTTGTTCAGATTAAACTGGATCAGGATCTGGCCCATCATGCCCTTTTCAAATCCAGATGCTCTTAGAAGGCAGATTGACCCAGCATTTACCAACAACCACAGTCCCAAGGGGAAGATGACCACAAGAAGGGACACCACTTGTCTCCATAAAGCCCTGTCTCCTTTACAAGGAGCAGCACCCTTATCATCTTCCCTCTGAGCCCAGACATAGCCTGCTGTGGGCAGACCTCACCTCCCCCAGACACCTGCCTTTGCCCCTGGCTGCCATGGGCACTGTGCAGCTTGAATCACAGCAGCAAGAAGCCAAGTACACAAGCTTGGCTAAACTCAAGGTTGTCAGGGGAGCAACTCCTCGTTCCATGAGTGTGGCTTGGCTTGCAGAGCTCCAGAGCCCTGCAGCAAAATCCTCGCTACGTTCAGTGGGAACATGGCTCCTGGAAGGCAGTCCCTGCTCAGAGCAGCATCTGTTTTCACCCCTGTCTGCACCCCTGTCCAGACCAGACACCTGATGCTGTCAACAGCCAAAGCTTGCTCCAGGGAACCTGGAAAGCTCAGTGGCCGTGAGAGGAGGAACATGCCTTCAGACTGGCATTAACACTCCACTGAGCGGCTGATGCCAGCATTAGTGAGGGCGCAGCTGCAAGAATTCATTGCGCTGCTGGATGCTGGCAACACAACAGGGTGGGAGGGCACAACTGCCTTTGTGTGGAGGATTTGGGAAGCAGAGTGAGCAAAATGACAAACAAGTGACTCCAACAATGGCATCTCTCTGTTGCCACTGCTCACTTAATGTGCCAAGTGAGGTGGGACCAGAGAACAGGAGGCAGGAGGAAGCTGTAGGACAAAACTGAATGGTGTCTGTCCAGCAGCAGGGCAAGGAATTGGGAAAATCAGGAGTCCCACTCCATTCCTGTGTATCTCTCATGGTTTGCAGTGACGTGTTCGGCCACCTATTTAACCGTGGGTCACTACAGGCATAGCAGAGGCTTCACGAGGTTGCAAGGGTTTAGGAAGCATTTTCTATTTCTCCAGTGCAACACAAGGCCTTTCTCCTCCCACACCCAATATTCATCCCCATGACACACCAGTTTGCTCGACAAGCTTGTTTCATTCCTTGCTATTGCTGGTTTTGCTCTCTCAGGGCCAGGACCTTCCCTAGCAAGGTATGTGGGTTCCCACGGAGCTGGGCAGTGTGCAAGTGCTCGAAGTTGCTATGCCCAGGGACAGTCTCTGTGGCCTCTGGCATTAGGAGGTAAGGTGCTAACAGCTGTGTCAGCCCCGAGGAACCACACTGGACCTCAGCAGGCAGTTGCGGGCACACAGCAGCTCAGCTATCCCCAGCACAGACCTGATCCAGGCCCACGTTCAGGGGCAAAGGCTTGCTCAGGCAGGGAAGGAATACCAGGGAAGTGTCTCTCTGGGCTGCCTGCAGAAAAGTCCTGGTAGACAGAGACCCAGTGGGAAGGGAAAAAAACAGCCAAAACAGTTAAACAAATACACAGGAGGGAGCTGGCAGACAGCAGAGGCAACACGCAGAGCCAGCTTCAGGCTGAGAGTCATGTGCTCAGCCCCAGCAGGGCTCAAGCCCTGCTGGCTCCAGGCTGGGAGGACACACACGCACACACATCACCGTGACAAACCCCACGGTGGCAGTGTCCACAGCCAGGGACACCTCTGCTTGGCCAGCACACAGCTGCAGCAGCCAGCTCACAAATCCTCCGAGCTCAGGCGGGAGATGCCGTAAGGTCCCACGACTCTGGCCAGGAAAAGCACATTCACTGCAGAGCTCAGCTGCGTCCTGGAGAGGGGTTACTGCTGCTCCCAGACTGGAATCCAAGTGGCAGCCAAGGCATGAGATCAAGGCTGTCTAACCCAAGTGTGTGTAAGGAATGGAGGTGGGAAATACTGAGATAGGACAGTCGCAGTGGGATACAAACATAGGCAAGACAGGGAAGGAGCTGCTGCAGGTAGGTCCTTGGTGGGAAGGGCAGCGTTCACGGCACTGTCCAGGGCAACTGTGTCCTGCTGTCAGCCCAGTGTCTCAGCGAGAGCTGAGAGCCAGCACTTGCAGTTCCTACTAACCTGAAGAGCAAATACGAGATGTGATAGTAGCCAAACCCAACCCCACAAACTGCTGAGCAGCTCATGCAGCACCCAGGTTGCTCACTTAAGCTCTTACTTTCACTCTTGGTGGCAGGAGTTACCAAAAAAGGAGGAAACACAAAAGTATTGAAAAACAAATTTAAAACACACATACTAAGAAAATTCCATGTGAACACTGAGCCCATCCTGTCCTCCCTGAACACGTCCAGCTTAGGCCTCCTCTACTGCCATGCCCCAAACCAGCACCACGGGTACTTCACCCTCAACAGTTGGGTGTGAGAGAGGGTGTTCTGTTCAGGTGTCAAAGGTAGCACTTGGATTCAGCTGTAAATTCACATCTGCTGACAGCTGCAGAGAGGTAACATCCACTAAGGCAAGGGAAACCTCTCCACTAGGGCTTCTGCATATTCCCCAGCAGGTACTGAAGGAGTTTTCACTGCTCACACAGATCATCTTTAAGATCAGAAAGAGCTATGTTTTGTTTCATTTCTTATCTTCCTCTGCCTGCCCCCTCCTCCCCTGCAGAAACCCAGCACAAGGTCAACCCATGTGGGCACCTGGGGAAATGTCAAGTGTCAGGCACGAAGGCCTGGAGCAGAGAGGCTGGCTGGTTCACGGAGAGTTAAGAGCAGTTTCAATTATCACCCATCAGGCTGTACAGTCACCAGAGATGGGAACAGAGAATCCCTGAGGGTGCTTGCAATCCAAGGGGCATGGATAATGCTTTCCGAATGCTCCTGCTTGGTCCCTCCTGCAGAGGAGCCCGTAACAACTAGTGACAAACAAACAGAAAACATGCCGTGAATATGGCCAGCAATTCTCTCCCTGCTGTGCTTAGCTACAAGGCAAAATAGTGAACAAAGTTGCTAAACAGACTTGACAGGGCATTTAACTACTTAATTCTGTTCTATTTACAAGGTCTTCAGCAGCTCAGCACTCCCTTAATCCATAAGGCACAAAGCAGGCAGGAGGATGTGCAGCCTAGTCCCTCTGGCTCAGGATCTCTGTAGCATTCCTGGAGGGCTGGAAGATGGAGGTCTCATTTCACAGAAGCACGTGGCAGACTCTGTTACCAGCCTCAGAACTGCTGGACAATCAGCTTCCGCTTCACATCCCGGCTGAACCTGTTCATCTTGAACACTTCACTGTCATAGAAGGCTGAGAGGTTGTGGATGTTGATCTGCCGAGCCTGGGAGGAAGAGGAGGGGAGAGGTAAATGTTTATTCCATCTAAGTAAGAACCATGTGGTTTTCCATAGCAGAGGCTGCATCAAATTTGACAGTCAGCAATCTCTGCTCTGCTGAGCAGGAACCAGAACTGCAGTAGCAGGGGAGACTGCAGGTCAGGAGGAAGGAGCATTGGCAGTGCTGAGCTGAGCCAAGAGAGGATGCTGGCTCAGCATCTGCCTGCTCTCAACTCGTCCTTTTACTTCCACCAGAGCTAGAATGTAACTGCTATCCAAAAACCCCCAAAACCTCACGCAGTGGGACAGTTCTGCAAGGGAGACAGCAGACTGGGGGTGGTCACCCTTGGTGGCAACACCAAGCTGTGGCTTTGGAAGTAGTTACACTGCACATTTGATGAAAAGAGCAGAGAAGCACTTACCCAGGAATCAAACACTGCTTTAGTGACAAGCAAGGTCAATACTTTGCACAGAAAGGCCGAGTCAGAAGTGCAGCCTTTGGACCAGGATGAAGACGCATTAAGGAGGAGGCAAGTGAGCCCCAGGAGGGATTGGAAAAGTTCACACACAAAGATTTTTCTGCTTTTTGCTTCTTCAAATGCAGATGCCAGGGAACTTGAGTTCTCATTCACCTGCATAAGCACCATACTGCAGGATTTACCGTTCTAACCCCAAAGCTTTATGTGGGTGCATGAGAACAGAGAGGGAAGAATGCAGTGCTTCCAAACAAGAGAGAAGATACAGAGGAGACAATCCTGATGCTGGGTTATAGTGATTAACACCAGTCTTTTTTATGGCATCATAATGCAGGATGGGAATGTAAAAGTCTGAGAATCCCTCTGGTTCTGAGGCTGCAGAGAGAGCATGAACCAGTCCCAGAGGCAGCTTGTTATAAGCCCATACCTTGTCCACCAGGTCCTTCTCTGGGACTTCTATGGTGTCCTGCTGCGCTCCATAGCGGTTTCTCTGGTACATCACCTGCTCTGCAACCAGCTGCTTCAGGATGAACAGCAGCAGCTCGTTGTTGTCTCGCTTGAATGAAAGGTAGCGGGAGAATGTCTGGGAGGGAGAATGAGATGAGCCATGAGGATCAGAACAGTTATGCACTGCAGTGCCCAGCATCAACCAACCCCCTCCTCCCACAGAGCACAGTGGGAACCAAATGACACTGCTGTCACCTGGGCCCTTAGTGTTTCTCAAGTGACTTTGGCCTTGCCAATCCACCACCTGCACTTGCAGTGGCAGCCCTCTTGACAGCCACGACTCCTCTGCTGACTGCTCTTACTCCCATTTGGAATCTCTCTAGGGGCCCTGGTGCCTCTTGGGGGCTGGCAGTGCACTGCTGTGGAGTTGTGCTGCCCACAGGGACACAACCATGGGAGGACTGGCCCTGGGCAAGGCATAGAGCAGTTTCCCTTCACCCAGACTGCCCTGTGCCTCCCCAGCAGACGCTCACACTTGGCTGGCTATTTGAGGCCAAAGAGAGAGGCCACGAGTCGTCCAGACAGAGGGCAGACACTTAGCAGTGGATAAATGCCAGCCTGTGGCCAGCCAAGAGCTGTTCAGAGCCAGCCCCTGCTACTCAGAGAACAGGGCAGACCACACACTAACCCACAGTGAGTGCTGCCCTGTGCTTAACTGTACCCTGAGAGCCCAATAAAAACGTGAAGAAACAAACTGCCTGCTCAGCTTGATCACCTGGCAGCAGCAGCAGCGGGAGCCCTGTGCCAAAGTAGCAGGGAAGGTGTCAAAAAAGAAGAGACATGGCAGTGCTTTTGACTCAGAGGCTTGAGATACACTTCCTTCTCAGGCCCAACAAAAACATTGCCTCACCACGCACTAACGAGGGGCAGTCACAGAACAGTGCCTTGTTTGGGGTCCCTCCTCAAAGGCACCCAGCTTGAGATGATGTTATTGCACCACGATTAAATTATTTTAAGTATCCAGATGTCTGAGGCTCTGCTGTGGGAAAACTAGGGTCAAGGTGGTAAGGAAACCTTGTCTGTGAGTGTGGTGTGTGTAGCTGTGAAGTGGCCTTGGCCCCAGCTCAGGTGGCATTAGTGTGACGGCCAGAGTGGCTCCTGGATGGTCAGACAAGGAGCTTCCTTAACACTTCAGACCCACAGTACTCCATTTACACTGGCTCAGTGCTTGTCTCCACAGGACAGAGCCCCTGCAGAGCACGGAAGTCTCTTCCCACAGCCAGGGCAGCGCAAGGAGGCTGCGGCTGAACCCACAGGCCTGAGATGCAGCCGCAGCCCCCGGCTCAGCCGGTGCCCACCTTGCGCATGCTCCGCATGACGCTGAACTTCTGTGTGTCGATGAAGCTCTCCAGCATCACCCTGATGGCCATGTTGACATCGTCCTCCACCACGTAATCGCGCAGGTGCATCCGGGCGTGCGCCTCGGCCATGCGGATCATGGACTCGATGTGCCGCACCGTGATGGGGATGCTGCCCGTTGCCTGGGGGCAAAGGGGAGGAAGCAACACGTTACTGAAGGATACAAGACATGGGGCAAAACAGGTTCCTTTCACGCTGCAGGGAGCTCTCTGCACCTCTGAGGGTGACTCAGGCTAAGGAGGCTCTGCCACCTGCTGGCACGGCCACACAGCCTGGCACAGCTTCCCTGTTCATCTGAATTCATCGCAGTGCAAGGGGACGTTGTGGGGTCGCTCTGTGATGCTGTTTAGGGCCTTTCCAAGATTAGCAATCCAGTTTCCTCCAGCAGATTTTAGGAGTCAAAGAAAAAAAAAAAAGCCCATCAAAAAAGGTATAGTTTTCCCAAGCTCCAAAAATCTCCCTTGCACCTTAACAAATTCCTCTTTCACTTGGGAGAGCATGAAATGAGCCTGAGACGTCCCACGGACAAAAGAGAAGGGCATTTCCACAGATAATGGCTCCCTGTAATGTACCAGGAGCATGTGGATCTGAGTGAATGCAAGCATGTCCTGTGGGCATGCCAGACTGGGTGACAACAAAAGGACTTTGCCATGGCAGCCACTGTACATGTGTCCAGTCCATCAGTCCACACATCACCAACAGGCGAGACTCTGCATTTAGATGAAGAATCATCTGTTCAGCAGACACTGCAGGATCTGCCTGTCTCTCACAAAACAGTGGCACAGACTTTTGTGATGGGAATGGCAAGAATGTGTCAACATAATCTGGAGCAGCTTCAGGCTGATTTGCAGCCTAAATACATACAGTTCTTCCCTCCTTTCCTCAGTACTCTCACCATAGACTCCTTCCTGAGGTCACTGTACATCCTGGCCACCTTGTCCTGGTCCATCTGGTTGAGCTTGGGGTGGACCTTCTCTTTGGCATAGATGATGTATTTCCTCAGGATTTCTTGAGGAATAGGTTCAACCCCGTACGTGTTGGGAAGGATGACCTCATTAGCGTCCCCATTCACTGCCTCCTTGCTGCCTGGGTGGTGCTTGACGTGGCTGCCAACAACGAACCGGGCAAGCATTTCATCCTGCAAGAGAGCAGTGCACCAACAGACACTGAGCACACTCACTGGACAGAAAAAACTCAACAGGCAGCTGCAGCCGCACATCTCAACAGCAGCAATAAAGCCCAGCACACACTCAGATTCCTGGCACAGCCCCTACCTGCACTGGGTCCACTGTGTCTCTCACCACACACAGGATGTCGAATCGAGAGATGATGGGCTCTGTCAGGTCTACGTTCTCTGAGAACGTCAGCGACGGGTCGTATCGCCCACCTGGGTCACACAGAAAATCCAAGTCAAACAGGCTCCAAGGCTGCAGCTTTGGAGGAAGGTCAGACCTCCAGTACATCACTGAAGACTTTTCTGCTCGCCCGATCTCTGCTCCAGACTGAAGGAACCAGGCAGAGGGAAGGGAATCTGTGCCACAGCTGTCGTGACCGTGGAATTATGTTGAGAGCCTGAGATAGTCCTGTAGTCTCTCAGCACTTACCTATGGGATTGGCAGCAGCAATAATGGTGCAGCGAGCTTGCAAGGATGTGACAATGCCTGCTTTGGAGATGGAAATGCTTTGCTGTTCCATGGCTTCATGGATGCTGGTCCTATCCTGATCATTCATCTACAGGAAAGCAAGAATGATTCAGAGTGAAGCTATGTCTGTACCTCACCGCCAAACACACCAAGGGGAATCAGCTCCAGATGCTCTGAGAAGGCAGTGAACTGCACTATGGACCAGCAAGAGCCTAAGCAAACTGCAGGAACTTTGGTCATCTGGGAGATGTCACCACGAGTTACAGTGTGTCCTCAGAGGACAGAGGTTACAGCTGGTCCCTTCACAGCTAATCCTTTCCAGAGAGATGAAGCTGGGCTCACCTTGTCGAATTCATCAATCAAGCAGACACCTCTGTCAGCCAGCACGAGGGCTCCTGCCTCCAAAGTCCACTCCTTGCTGACCGGGTGCCTCTGCACATAGGCTGTGAGGCCCACAGCAGAAGCACCCTGGCCAGTGGTGAAAATTGCTCTGCTCGACGCCTTCTCCACATATTTAAGAAACTGTGATTTTGCAGTACCGGGGTCCCCACACAGAAGCACATTGATGTCACCACGAACTTTGTGTTTGCCACCTACAAAAGCGATGGGAAGGCCATGTGGCAGCTGAGTGCATGGCCTGACAGCAACCCTTCCCTGAGCACCACAAAGCTGAAGGGAGGGCAACCAACAGGCATGGCGACCAGTTTACAGGAAAGTTGAGGGGGAAAGAAAGTCAGTTTTGGAGGCAGTCATCTTTGTAAAACAGACTGTCTAACCTTGCTGACACATCCTAACACATCCTTCTAAGGAGATGATAACAAATCAGGGTGCCATAAGGTCAAATCTCTGAAGGAGCATTAAACATGACCTCCCTAGAGGAGGGATAAAAACTTGCCTGGGTTTGCAGCAGGAGCTGTTTTCAGTCGTAGCATTTCTACTGTCACACCAGAGTTTTCAGTGTGATAAAACAGCCAGTTCAATCACAGATACCCCTCAGTCTGTTAAACCTTGTCTGTTACCAAGCCACACTGACAGCTCAAACTGCTCTTGTTGCAACAGCACAAACCCAGGTCCCTTTGCCCTCCCCTGAGTGAGGCAGGACCAAGGGACACAAGTGACACTCACCTGGGTTTTTGGGCTCTCCGCCGAAAAGAGCTAAAGCCAAGCCCCTCTTGATATCTTCATGTCCGTAAATAGATGGGGCAATGCTGGCAAAAATCTGAAAGGGAAAGCAGAGGAGTTGGCCAGGGAATACCAGTTCCCATTCGGAACAGGCTTTTGCACAAGTATCAGCAAGGTGCCATATCTAAAGCTACTCTAAGAATACTGCTATCTCCAAAGGGTGTTTTTTTATCCAGGGTGTTGTGGGCTTTTTCAAAGGTAACAACCCACCCACTATTGACGAAGGGAGCTTCACAAAAATGTTGCTGTTGGGGCATGGCAGATTATTTAGTCTGGTGCTGGAAGATGCTGCCACTGCCTCCACAACCCTGTTGTACACAAGGCACATCACAGCAGCTGTTATCAGCTCTTGTAAAGCTGGAGACCTTGATCAGAGGCTTACTCACTGCACATGACAGTACTTGAATGGGCTATGCTGCACGTGAATTGTCATCTTAGTCAAATATTAAGAACAACTGGCTGATTTTCTCAAGGGTATTCTGAAAACAACCTGACACTGGAGACTACTCATGTTAAAACACTCCTGGCCCAACTGAAGCTGCATTCACTGCAACAGCAGTCATTGTAACAACAGCACAGCCAAGGCAATCAAGTGAAGTCCCCCATTACAGAGATTAAATCTGACCCAAGTGAGGTTGAACATGCACCAATCCAGGAGCTTTGTTCTTTCAAGTATTGGATTCAGGTCTTAGCATCTAGAGGAAGCAAAGCTAAAATCTCTACCACAACTTCAGTTAAGCAATAACTCCCCTTTAGGGGACTGGAGATGCAGTCACTGGCCTCACAGAACACTTCCCCCACTTGGCTTCTAAGACACAGGAAGAGAAAACGGAGCAGATATAAGCACTGTCTGAGTGTCTCTCATCTGTCTTCCTGCCCTGTTGTGATGTATAATGCTCAGAGAAGGAACAGGAGAAACAGAAAATTTGACTTCCAAAGGTACAAGGAAAGTTTCTTATTTACTTCCCTCCTATAACAGACTCTCATCAACAGCTGTCTGAGAGCTGCAGAAGACCATTCAGAGAGAACTGGGATTTCTTTAACTGGGTTCCTTTCACTACTGTTTGGCCAGCTGACCCATTTCATCACTTTCTGATCCAGCTGCCAGGTGATGGCAAGCTGTCAGAAGGGATGTCTGAAGCTGACCCACCTTCTCCCCAATTTGCTCATCCTTGGACAGACCCACAATCACTTTCACATCTTCATCAGTCAGTTCCCCAACAGCCAGCTTGTTGTCCTTCTTGGCGATGTGGTTGGCCAGGATCACAGTTGCAAACACTGGGAACCCATTGGCAGTGTTCAAGGAGCCATCGTAGTTGTTGTGGTAGATCCCTGTCAGCTCCTGGGAAGCAGGAAACACTGTGTCAGTGCCTGCACAGTACGCCCCCTCTCCCATTTTAAAGTAAGGCTCAAAAGTAGCTGCTCAAATGCATCCGAGGACAACCCCTCCCCAAATCCCCACAGATGTTCCCGTGATGCCACTGTCAGAATTTACCCTGTGCTCTCCCGATACTGGAACAATGTACTCACAATCTCATCTCCTGGCTTGCAGCTGTCCACCAGATCAGCGAGGAGAATGGCATCCTTGGAGCGGGGCAGCCTGCCTGCAGCCACCTTCCCAGGGCTCTCCTGGATCTTGATGCGCTGGTAGTTCTGATAGACTGTCTGCAGCAACAAAACCAAAGTTACCCAGCAAGCCCAGCAGGCACCAGCATGGCTTTTCAGCACCAGCAGGCACCTCAGGGAGAAGGGCCATTCAAGGATTTACTGTACTTCAGTTAGAAAACTATGGACATGGGAGCATGGAGGTTGTGAAGAGCAGTTCCAGGGTGTGATAGGCAATAGTGGGGACAGGAAAGCACTTCGCTGTATCTCACTACTGTGTTTCAGCCTCCACAGTGTTTGTCCACCCAAATACTGGAGCAGTTCCTGGGAGAAGGATGCTCCACTTGTGATTGTTAAAGGTATCAAAGCAAAGAATGAAAGCCAGAAGCTCTCCACATCATCAATGATTTTGCTCTCTGGTTTCCTTAGCTGACAGATTAGGACAGACTGACCCAACCTGGGAAGGAGAGCTGGACAGCGTGTGTCTGCATTTCTAAAATATGAATAAATAACGATGTACCACAGAGATGATTGTGGCAAAAGATTCAATCCAAACACCTACAGTGTGGCAATAAATTTCTTTAAGTTGCTAAACTGAGTCATTCAGGTAAAGAGCTCACATGGACCTATCTTCACAGCCCCCTGGATATAGCAGAAGACCCCTCTCCCCACACCAAGCTGTTCAAAGGGTGGGAGCCAGGGCAGGGCTGGGAGGAACAGGCAGTGGAGCAGGATGAGCAGCCAGCCTCATCCAGGCAAGCACATAATCTCTTACCTCTTCCATGTTGATTTCAAAGGGGCCAAGAGACTGACACTCTGGACAGGAACCAGGTTTCACCTCCTGGTTCTGCGACTGGAAAAAGGGTCCCAGGACGAAGTTGCACTTGCTGCAGTTGTATTTGACCATGCTGAGCTGAGGCAGGACCCCTGTGCAACTTGTCACCACTCCACTGGTCCGGATCAACTGATTCAAGTGCAGTTGCCTGAGGAAAGACAGATAACACTGGATGCCTGCAGGGCACAGAGGCAAAACAGCCTCCAGAAATACTCCTGCTGCAAGGCACAAGTTCACCTTGGGGATGCTGAAAGTTCATCCTTGGTAGGATTTGTTTTCCTGTGCTAAACTAAGCTATCCTGTTAGACTTACCCAGAGGTTTAGCTCACAGGTGAGTCCTGAGCACCCCAAAGCCTAACGCAGGCCCCACAGCCACTGCTGGTAGTTCTGCTCTTACCTGAGGGACCGCAGCTCTTCCACCAGAGGGAGGTGGGAGATACGGACATGGATCTCCTGAGCAATACGATCATACTTGGGGTACATGGCCAGCACCACTTCCTTGGCTGCTTCATCAAAGATCTTCAGCATCTCTGCTGGGGCCTCAGGCAGAAAGTAGGCAAGGACATGTTCCTGGGCTGCCAGATCCTCGTAGTTCACCACCAGACTTTCTCTGTTCTCTTAAGAAAAAAATGGGGTGAATTGTAATTTCAGCCTGTTCACTCCTCAAGGAGTTTGCAAAGGATAGCCAGAACAGATAAGCCTGTATCCCACAGGCTGCAGTTAGCAGATCTCTGCACTTTCCCTGAAAAATGTTTAGAGGTTAACAATTTGAAAATGGGTGGAAAAGCCTTTTAAATTTATTTCTCTAACAAATTCTTCATCAGTACCAAGCTTGTGATTGTTCCTCTCCAGTTCTGCACAGATACTTCCCAGGCTCGGTGTCCCTGAGATTCAAAAGCCTCAGCCCAACACACAACTCTCTCAGAGACCTCCAGGAAACAGAAGTTAATAGGAGAGACATTATGTGTGCTGAATGGCTGGCAAAAAACCTGCTGTGTCTTATGTTCATGGAAATGGATGAGACAAATGCCTTTTATTTCCTAGCTTTATAAAACTGATCCTGTTCCACTGCTCAAGCTTCTGCCCAATATAAAGAAGAAATACAACAAGTACAGCTACATGAGCTGTTCCTAGATGCGACAATTTCTGCTTTTAAAACTCATCAATGACAGCCTTAATGACCGTTTCTTCTGGCAGTGCCTAGTCAGAATACAAGGCTGCAACACTGACATGGTTTCCAAAGTCACAAGGTCTATTTGTGTCCCCTCGCTGGGTAATCCAGTTTCCAGTGTGAGAAAGTAACTGGTGCAGACAGCAAGCAATTGTTGTCTCTTTCAGATCACAAACTTGCAGACCACTGTCTGCTGCCCCACATATTCTTCTGCTAGCATTTCTACAATATGAATATTAATGAGGAGCAGACGCCAGGAGCCTTCTAATTAGTCAGCCAGAATCAAAGAAGACAGTAGACATGTTTCCATTATTCATTTATCTCCATCAGCATCAGGCTTTCTTAAAGTGCTGATTCAATGTCTGGAACAAAGAGGGCAGGCAGAAAAATATCCACCTCTGGACCGGATCACCACAAAGTACCGTGACCCACATAGAGAGAGAGAGCCTCCAATGATCCAGCCCTACCTTTGCACATGTCACTGATCCTCTCCTTGAAGACATTGTGCCCATGGTCATCCACATGGGTCTTCAGGAAGTTCTTGAAGCGGTGATAGATCTCAAGCCGGGGAGCTGCCATGGAAACCCACTCCCTCACTGAGTGCCCTTTCATGTCCTCCAGATTCTCAATGCTCTCAATCATGTCTTCATCCTCCTCCTCCATGCCTTCGGCAGCCCGCTCCGCCAGCCGCCTCTTCCGTGCAGGACGGTCTTCATCTTCATCGTCACTGTCTAAGGGTTGGGAGAAAAAACTGCTCAAGATCTGGGACTTCCATTCCCACTCTTTGGGTTAGTCTCAGTGGGATCGCATTGGCTGTGGAAGTAAAGAGGTCACAGCCTGGGATACAAACCAAGAGACATCCCAGGCCCACGCTAAATCCAGTTCTAAACTTGTTCCTACATTTTCCACAACATAGCAAAGATTTTAAGGGTGCGAACAGGAAGAGTCACATGAAACAGCAAATGTTCAAGTCCATTAATGCACTGACCAAGGAACGGGCTTAAAGTGCATCAAAGGCCCTTCCATCCAGGCCACAATAGTCTGTACAAGAGCACCAACACCAACAAACACTACAGCATACACTTGGTAGAATCCCAACCCTTTGATACAGGCTCAGGATCCTAACTTTGTTTCAGCAGTAACCAGAAGAACACCAAATGAGTTCCTAGGAAACCCAAAGGAAAGGGATCATGCACCTGAGAATCTAGCCAAGCCCACAGCCAGTGATTTTACTAGGAGCCCAGATACACTGGAGCTCTAGAGACCTCCATGCTAACCTGAGGGTAAAGAGACCTCCCTGCTAATCTGAGGGTAAAGAGCCCAGCTCCCCGCAAAGGGCTAAGTTACCATCAAGCAGTCAGGGCGGTACACGAGGTACAGCTCATTGCACCTACCGTAGAGCAGCCCCCTCCTCATGCGGCCCATGCCCTGCTCCAGCTCACGGTCCCGCTGCCTCATCACTCGCTCGGCAGCTTCCCGCTGGCTGGCAGTCAGCTCCTCCACATCTTCATCATCCAGGGCCAGGCCCTCTGCTTCATACACATCCAGCTCCGGGATGGGGCGGTAGTCCCTAGCACACACACACAGAGCAGAGAATCAGGCCAGGAAAGCAATTCCGCAGCCCTTCTCCGGCTAGTGCTGGGCAGGTGTCAGGACAGTTGTTCTGCAGCAGGACAGAACTGTTGAACAGGAAGGCACTTCCCAGCAGAACATGGCCTGCAGTGAAGGGCTCCAGCTCCACTGTTAGGAATGCCAGCATTCAAGCCTTTGTGTTGTAAAGTTCAGCTTGCCGGCAGGCCTGGCTGAGTAAAACATCATCAAAATTCATGCCTGCAGGAGTAAAGAGCTGGGTTGGATGCACATCATGCATCCAGGCAGATCCTGGTCTACCCACCCTGGACCGTGATGGCACTATGCTCAGTTCTTCCAGGACGCAAATGACATCATACTCTGGCTTTTCTCCATTGCCCAGCAGTTCTTCAACCCTCTCACCCCAGAGAGCAGCACAGCAGAAGGTTCCCACAAGGCCTGAGAGCCCCCTCCACGTCGCTGGCTGCACTGACATCCGCAGCACCCCATCGCCGGACACAACCCCCCCCCGAACGATTTCCTTACCTTTCCATCCCTTCCCCAATGAGCTCTTCCCCTTCTTCCTCCTCTTCGGGGAGCCCCTCGGTCCCCAGGAGCCCTTCGGACTCATCCTCGAAGGGTGGCAGGTCCCGACCGGGGCTGGACGTGAAGGTATCGCCACGGCGGGAGCTCCGCACGGGGCTGGTCACCGCCGCCTGCGACTCGGAGGAGTCCTGCAAGGACAGGAGGGGGATGAGGGGCTCAGTGCCTCCAGGGGCCTCTGCGATGCGGGCCGCGGTCAGAAAGGGGGTATATGGATCACCGATGAGTTATAATAATTAGCCCTCCTCGCAAATGACAATTGAAACATTTGGAGGGGGAGACGGGGTAAATCCATCCTCCGAGCACAGCGCAGCCGGAGCGGAGAGAAAGGGTCCGGTCCTGCCCTGGCCCAGCTCTCTCCTCTGCGGCGCCGGACACGCGGGGAACTTCCCTCGGCGTTTCGGGAGCACCGCCGAGCGCACCCCCATTGTCCCCCCACCCCGAAATCCTCTCTGGACCCCGCACGGCCGCAGCGCCAAGTGTCCCGCAGCGGGGAAGACCCGGGACCCGCACCCCGCGGGGGTGGCACCCCAACTCCCCGGCTCGCCCGGCCCAGCCCGGCCCGGCCCGGCCGCTCACCGCCATCACCGCCGCTTCTTCCCCGCCGGATTCCGCGCGAAAACCGACCCACGTGGTCACAAAAGCGCGCGAAACCTCATGAATAATGGATAGACCCGGACGGGCCCCGCCCCCTTGTGAATATGGATGAGGCGGGGGCGGGAGCCTGGAGCGGGCGGGACCCAGGGCCACCCCCGGCCACCCCCGACCAAGGGGGCTCGGGGACTGGTGGGCGGCACTGGCAAACTTTGGCAAACATTTCCCTCTGGGCTCGAGGGGTGTCCTCCTGCCGGGCACCCGAGTCACCGGAGAGATCCCACTGTGAATTCCCGTGCTCACGTCTGCCTCTCTGGCAGCGAAAACCAAGCCTGGCTTGACCGGGTTTGCCACTGACCCAGCTGAATGACCTTTGTTCTGATTCTCTCTGAAATGACAAGAGGTGGGAAAGAGGTTCTGGCATTTTGTTGTTGTTTTGGTTTTTTTTTTTTTCTTATGTTAGCCTGTATGTGCTAACAGTAACAGGGAGCTGATCAGAGCTGTTCTGGAGACACATCTGTCTCCCCAGCTGTTCAGTGCAGCAAGCAAATGCCATTTGGGAGAGGAACTGAAGAAGAGAACCTGTCCCGTAGAGACTGGAAGAGGAATTTAGAGAGACAGAACAAGCAATGGGCTGATGTTTGGCAAGGAGGTGGAATGCTTCCTCCCAGGCCACAGGATCTTGCATAACAGCAGGTGGTTTGGATTTTGGAGATCTGCATTCTCCGAAGGGTTTCTGATCACTATTTAGTATCAGGCTATTTCTGCTTTTGGCTGCACTCAAGCATGGGACAGTGACCCTGAAATAGGAGACACCAGAAGCAAAAGTGACCAAAGAGGCAGCTGACAATCTGAAATGGCTCTTCCAGGAGCCCAGCTGGATGATTCAGGCTGGTACTAATATAGCAAAGCAGGAGCATCATGATATAAATAGGAGAGTGGCTCAGCCTGTTCTCTGTGACACATGACAGGGAGCTGGCTGTTGCTCGGAGTGAAACAGACACAGGGACACCCCCAAGATGCCCCCAGTTGTAGGCTTCTAGAGACCACCATGGGCTTGGTGATCTTAGAGGCCACAGAGTCACAGAACCATGAAGGTTGGAAAAGATCCTCAAGGTCACGAACTCCAACCGTTAACCCCTGCCAAGTCCGCCAGTAAAAACATCTCCAAGCACCACATCTCCATGGTTTTGGGACACTTCCAGGGATGGTGAATCCATCACCTCCTTGGGAAGCCTGTCCAATGCTTGAGCACCCTTCCAATGAAGAATTCTTTCCTAATGTCCAGTCTTTTCCAACCTAAATGATTCTATGGCTTAAGGGAAGGCAGCCCAGGACCTGCTAAGGTGGTGCTGTCTCACAAGGCCCAGAAGACACACCGCGATGAGCCAGTGTCACCACAGGGTGCCACTGTCTCTCCAGGCACTGGACAGCTTGATGGACAGACAGCTTTTCTGTCTGTCCTTCCTGGAAGACCAAACACCATGTCCATGTTTTCATTGCTAACTTTGGGTGCCACCTCCAAGGGGTCCTGTGCTTCAGCTGGGGTGCTCTCTCTCTTTGTCAAGAGCTGAGCTTGGGCAGCCAGAACCACCCCTAAAATCAGGCTGCTGCCATGCATGGGACAGGGCTCCTGCTACACTGGAGACATGGACTGGTGTACGTGAGAGGGCTGAGATGCAAACAGGGCCCAGGCTGCTCGCTGGGGTGACCTCACCTGAGCACCAAACTCCTGAATATCCAACCATGCCACCAGGATTTTGCAGACTCATGGCTTCTTGTAGCACAGGAAGAGCCCTAGGGACTGAATTCCCCTTGAAAAAAAGAAAAAAGGGCATAGACATTGGAATGTAGCTCAGGTGGTATGCTGTGGTGCAAATTTATGCCCAATACTAGAAATCAGTAGGATGGTAGAACAGCTCTGAAACAAGACAGGCACATCTGTCCCTGCAGTTGCTCAGCACCTGAACAGCAAAGCAGTTTCAGATGAGAAGTAATATCCTGTTCAGTAGACTGATCTAATAAAAGCTGAAAGAGTATTTGAGAGATAAAATGTCCCAGAAGAGTGGAATTTGGCGATGATATGAAGGTGTAATGCTGTCCTGGACACCGTGTCTGCACCTTCCACCTCTGACACCTGCAAGGCAAGTGAGATTGCCAAAGCACAGCAGGCTGCAGCAGGTACAGCAACAAGTGCCAGTTTTCCTTGGGGCCCTCAAGGTTGTATCAAGGCTGCTGAACATCACCTCTTGTCCTGCTTCAGCCTGGCAACACCAAGTGACACAGGAAGGACAAAGGGAGTGAGCTCTGCCATCTTTATGCACTGGCTGGAGGGTATGATGGAGAGAGCAGCGGTGCTCAGCTGAAGTGGAAGGATGTGTGCATTTAAGGACATGGAGCAGTCCTTGGAGGTGTGAACAGGAGAGTTATGTTTGCACACACCACGCTGGGGCTGACAGGTAAGGCTGGTTAGTACAAAGGAACTGAAAATGTGGATCCCCCCCCCTTTGCTGTTTCACACAAGCAGTGAGGAAGGCAGGAGCTAAAGTGTCATGGTCCTTGCAGTGGCACCCAGCAGTCTCCTGACCATGAAACACCTCTTGGATCTGGTGTCCAAAATACTGGGCTCTAGCCTCAAACTGAATCAGATGGGAAAAGCAGGTGGATTGGAAAGCAAAATCTCTCCTTCTGACACATGTGGGAGGTAACATGTTCAACTAGCCAGTGCCTGAGGCTACAAGTGAGAAGACATGGATTTTACTTGTCTGTTACCAAGGCACTTTTTAGGCAGAAACACTCCACCTCTCTTTAAACAGAAGTGTCCCTTCTGTAACTCAGAGATCTTAGTGTCAGCCAAGCCTTTGAGCTTGGATCCGTAAATGGAACGTGTCAAAATATTGCAACATATTATTAACCTGCACGACAGTGTGAGATGAGACAAGCTAAGGACTGGCTTCTCCAGATGTCATTCCAAAGACATGACACCAGCATGAAAACCTGTTTCAACCCAGTGGAAAACCAGAGGAATAGGGCTGGGGCAGGCAAGTCTCCAGGTACAACCCCTTCATGAGGCTTGCTAAGGTGTAGCTGGAAATTTTCACCTGAGAAGAGCATCAAGCAGATTTAAGCTAAGGAAGATCTGTGTGTGAGCAGGGCCTGGAACCCTCTGTGTGCGGTGTTTGCTAGAGCAGAACGTGCAAACTTGACCCATGCATAGATCTTCTAATGAGACGTAGGCTCTGTACAGCAAACTTCAGCTTAGCAAAAGCCTTGCATTCCTACAGAAGCAAACCCTGCAGCCACAGGTGAACCACAGGTAGAAAACCATGCCAGAATGTATCCTCCAGTCCTTGCAATGACTCAGATAACAAACATTCTCCTTGAAACTTCGCTGTCAGTCAGCTCTTACTGCTGAGAATAACGTGCTGGTGCTTAGCTGGTTATTTCCTTTAATTTCCTATATAAATCTTGGCTCATTTGTCACAGTTACTTCCTTGTTTATTATAATAAGCGTCTCTTTTGTCTGCCTGGTATTTGCACCTCCAAATCCTGCTAATTATTGATCGTGTTTCCCTTTAGCGACTGCTGTCCAAACTACACTGAGTTTCTTCAGTCAGCTTTAAACTGTCCTTAAAAGCCAAACTCCAAGGTTGTTAATAATTCTCCTCCGCAGGGACTTAGTATCGCATCTCCCTCAATTATTAACTGCCCTGCGTTGCATGCACAGGCCGTACAGAACTCCTGCGCAGGTATATCCCGCTTCCCCCCGGAGCTGTGTGACAGTGGGTGCTGGATCGCAGAGCGCTCGCTGTCGGGTGGAATGCTGGGCTGTGCGGGCTGGCCCGGGGGCAGGGATCGGGCTGTAAAGGACAGAGCCTGTCCGGCACGGACGGACGGACCCGAGAGCGCCGGACCCGCCGAACCCCGGGGTTACCTCCCTGCCCGTCCCCAGCGCGGCATGGGGCGGGGGGCCCTGGGGACCCACAGGTTGGTGGGGCACGCGGCGCCTTTAAAGCGCGGCGGGCCCGCCCCCTTAGTCCCGCCTCCCGAGCCTTTCTATTGGCTCGCTCCGTTATTTCTTTTGGTGCCTTTGACAGCATCCGCTCTCTGATTGGTCCAGCCGGAGCCGTCTCGGGGACCGTCTCTCAATAGCGCCCCTGGGCTCGTCCG
>VZRQ01008285.1:3103088-3243225 GCA_013397975.1 Machaerirhynchus nigripectus | reverse complement strand
GCGGGGCCGGCGGGAGGGGGTAACGGGGAGGGAGGGACGCTAGGGCGCCTCAGAGCGGGGCGGCGAGGCCGGGCTGCGCGGGGGCCGCTGGCCTCCGAGGGCCTCCTAGTGCAGCCCGGGAGCCCCATGGCCGGAGCCTCAGGGCCACCTCTGGCCAGCTGAAGGGTGGGGTGGAACTGCAGCGGGTCTCCAGTTCTGCTGCCTTAGCAGCCTGTGAAACAGGCGGCGCGTCCTCCCCAGCCTAGAACCAAGTGACCAGGCACTGCTACTTCTCGTGCGTGTTGTGCACCCGCCTTCCAGAGGAATCAAAACAAAACCAGAAAAAACCCGGGGATATGCATTTCTGAAATACACCTCTGGGCCAGGGTTCTCTGTCTCTGAGGGTTTGGGGTTATTGTTGGTACTTCTGCTTTCGGTATTTAAATTTATTTTTTTTTCCCCCCGTTGCAGTTCCTTTCTTTTTAAGCTTAGTTCAGAGCGAGATGTGAGACTGAAACTGAAAGGGAGCAAGCACCTCGATCACTGAAGAAAAATCTCTGTCTTAAGTTCTAAGAGTGAAATAAATGCAATTGTTGTGACCAGAACAGAGGGTTGAAAAGCCTTCTTAAAAAGGAAGAGAACAAAAAAAAGGCTGGTTTTTTTTGCTTTTTTTTTTTGCTTTTTTTTTTGCTTTTTTTTTTGTGTTGGTGGGAATTTTTTTTGTCGTTTTTGGTTTTTTTTTACTTTTAGTGTTCTGGGGTATTTTTAAGCATTTAAATTACTGCAGTAACAGCTGTATTTAAGCAGGGATCTGGTCAGTTCAGTTTTTATTGCACAAATAGAATATTTTAAGGAGCAGTCTTAACCCTGCCATGATCTGCCCTTAAGAGACTTTCTGATGCTGTTTGCAGAAAGAAAGGAATGTTTCGATTTTTTATTACAGCTGCAACTTGTGCAGTGTGTAATTCACCTTTCTGTAGGTGGGCTTTGAAAGAAGACAGAATTGCCAGTGATGTGAGCTCTGAATTTCCCAGAGCTCTGATATTGTTACAGTGCCATTATTCAGGAACAATATCCATTGGTGAGATAACATTTCCCTGAAGGTGCAGCAGAGCCTTTCCCAGAGCTCTGTCATTGCAGCCCAGGAGTCATGCCTGTGGTCTTGTTCCAAATGAAGCTTGTCCAGGGCCTGGAGTGAGGAACTGGCCTTGACCAAGTCAGCCTGACTTCATTTGGAGTAGAGAAAAACATTTTATTTTGTTTTCTGGTGTACATGGCTGCCTGCTGGATGAAAAGGGGAGACCACGACTGCAGTACTGGTTTCTTTTCATGTGGCTCTGGGTGATTTTACCCCACTGCATGGGCTGAGCTGGCTGAAGCAGGCAGTCCCGTGGAGGCAGGGTGTGGCAAGTGAGCTCTTGCATATGCTCGGCTGACTGGATTCATTTAGGACTAGACAGGGCAAGGACAGTGTGCTGAAAGGAGCAGTGTTGCTGGGGGTGACAACCCCTAGCTGGATCCTTTCCATCAGTTCCTGGTCCTGTTGCTGTGGGTTTTTTGCTGTTGATTTGGACAGGAATGGGCCAGTTCTCCACATCGCTGTAGGCCTTAGCTATTAGAAAAGCATGACCACAGTGTCTGATGGCCTTGGCTGCCCTCTCTTATCATGTTGGATGTTCTGTTGCTCTGCTTTGTGTACACTTCATCTGGAGAGGAAGAATATGAGTACCAGGCTGTAGTGAGCAGCCTGGCTGAGGGGCAAGCTTGATTCTGCTTTGCCCTTTGAAACCTCGTGACTGGAGTTCTGTTACGTGTGGCCAACTCCTCTCCTTATCAGCAGCTGCTGTTGCATGATAGTGGTGGCTTCTATCGAAAAATAATGGAGCCTGTTTGCTCTTTTCATAAGACGTTGTTTTTCTAATGTAAATCTCTCACAGCTTTATACTTGAGCTCTTTTCAGTGTGACAGGCAGATGGAATTCTTTGTCCCAGAAGAGCTGCTAGGACGTTGTGATGGTTCACAGTTGCTAATGTTATTCTGCCCGTGGTCTGGGAGGTTTTTCTCTGCTTTTTCCTGTATTTTTAAAAAATCTCATGGAAATTTTTCTGTGTTGGAAAATGTGAACGTACTCGCCCTCGTTTCTACTGAGATGTAATGGTGTTACAGAGGAAGAGAATGGAGCAAAACTGTTAAGAGAAAATCCTTCTCTTAACAATTCAGAGAAGTGAGTAGCTGGAGGGAAGAGAGGACATTTCCAGAGACAAGTTTGGAATGTGAAGGTTGTTTGCTGGAACCTCTGCTTAGAAGCAGAATTTTTTGGCCCAGGTTTTGCCATCTTGGTGCGAAGCTGCTCCTTCCAGGTCTGTGTGTTTATTTAATGTGGTGCATCTCGTGCAGCACAGCATAGAACAGTCACGAAAGAAAATCCCAGCGCAGGGAGTATCTGTCAGCAAGGATGAATCAAAGGGAGGGTTTGTTGGCTGAGGGGGGGATGATTCCCTTGCCCCTTAGAGAACCTGGGAAGAGTCTCAGCCTCTGAAGGGAAAGAAGAGCCTGTTACTGACAGTCTCGAGCAATTTGTGGAGAAGGTGCTACTGAACTCTTAAAAGCTCAGCGCATGACACAGGGCTGTGCTGATGCTTTCCAACTTGTGACTCACCCAGAACCTCTAAGGGAAAATCCTGAGCCCTGTCATGGGGGCTGCCAGTTTTCACCACGCAAGTCAGGGCTGGAGTCAAACAGGGAGAATTTTTTTTGAGATAAATCCTAGATTAGCTGTAACACACAGACTGCTCAAGTGCTGTCCCTGGCAATGTGCATCTTTAAGATGTTGGCTGACAGAGATTTATCATTTTTGCTTCTGTGGGTTGTCTGTGATTTCCTCTTTAGAGATTGTCAGGACGGGTGATTGGGCCATGTGTTTGTATTCAGTTTGTAGCTACTGCAATACCTTAACAGTCAGGGTTCTGCCTTAGGGTGGGAAGAGATTTGTTCAAAACCAGAGTAGTTCTGGTGTCTTGCAAAGTGTTAGAAAAAGAATGCTGAATCTTGGTTTTTGCCAGTGTTGGGTTTGAAAGGTAAAGACCCTGTACAGTCCCTTTAGGTGGGTGTATGTGAGGCTCTCCCTGTTCTCAGACTTAAGGGTTGGTAACAGCAATGGGTTTTTGGTAGGGATTTTCATCTTCTCTTTGCAGTAGTTGAAATCAAGTCATTGATTGTCACTTCTTGATCTTGGGACCAAGAATGAGTGTCCTGGTAAAGCAGGGTTTTTGTCTCCATCTGATGGTGCCATGTATTGCTGTTGAGTCGTGATTTCTTCTGGGAATCTGCCAAAGCTCAAAGAATCTCAAAATTTAATCCCACCGTATCACCACTTGTAGCTGCTTGTTACCCTGATATCAAAGTGTGATTTTGTACTGACCGCTCTAATGGCTGTGTGCAGACTTAGGGCAGGTGGCATTTCATTGTGTAATGCAGTCTTTGACATGATGATAATTGGCTGTACCAAGCAGGAAGCAGTTGTGCAGGGGCTTAATGTCAAGGATATGTTTTTTTAGCTCTGACTCACAACTGATTTAATATTGCGTATTTTTCTTCTGTGGTTGTCTCGCTCTGTTTGACCGGGACCAGAAGGCAGACAGGATGTTCCAGTCCATGATGTCTGTGATGACATTCTCCGTGTCTGACAACATCACACATTCAACTGCCCTGGTGACAGCGCTGGATAATGTGACAACTCTCTCCCCGACAACGACACAGGTGATCAACGACACGAACATCACCGTGCCGCACAAGTGCCTGTTGTTGCTCTATGAAGACATTGGGAAGTCCAGGTGAGTTGGAGGAAAAGGGGCCACAGTCTGACCCTGGACCAAGGGAAAGAGCTTTGTTTGTTTCTCAGTTTGGCTGAGAAGGGACCGGGGCTGATGCTTTCCCTTCTAGAGGCTGAAGAACAGGAATAAAACCTGTTTCATTTACTTTTTGCAGAGTCCGCTACTGGGATCTTCTGCTCCTGGTTCCCAATGTGCTTTTCTTTGTGTTTCTTCTCTGGAAGCTGCCCTCTGCCAGGGCCAAAATCCGGGTCACTTCCAGCCCAATCTTCACTACATTCTACATACTAGTGAGTATCACTCTGTGCCTTTGAACTGAGGAGTGGTTATTTTTATTACCACTCATGAACAGTGTCACTGAACTAGTGGAGAGAGCCTAGACCGACTCTTGCGGGGATAAAATCTGCTTTTGATGAAGGTGTACTACAAGAAATAGACACAGACCTTTTTTTGCACTCTCTGAATTCAGCTTTTAGTAGATACTGGGACCATATATGCTGGATTTGAGTGGATTTTGTTCTCCTGTGGTGATTTCATTTTTCTTTTCCTTTTTTTCTTCCTTTGTTGCTTTGATGTCTTGGAATCTAGTATCTTACGCTTTCTTTGCTCCTTGCAGTAAGTAGCATGGGACACAAACCCAGCTTTTCATTGAGGGAGGGAAAGGAGAATAACTTGTGTGAAGCTGTTGAAAAGCTTGGTCACCTGCTGGAGAAAATGGTGATGTGATTTTTTTTTGGTTAGTCTGGGAATGTAGAAGCCCAACCCTGTTAGTTTCTTCCACATCATGTCAAAGTGGCCCCTGACTTTATCATGTTCTGAATAGCTCTTAAGGTGGAAACAGAATCTACAGTACAGTTACAATTCACAAACATCTAAGATCTTGCTGTTCTCCTCTCACCAGTTCTGTGATGCCCTGTGGTACTGCTTACAGGACATCATAAATGCAAGAACCTACCTGAATTTGTTTAAGAAGACCATTCAGAAGCTTTTTGACATCCTGGCTTGCCTCAGTATGCAACATAATGTGATTGCTCTTCCTCAGTGAGATTAGTACAGGTTGTGGAGGTGAATGTGTGTTGAGTTGGGTTAGATGGACACCTCTTTCCCTATGTACAGGTGCTGGCATGGCAAAGCCCTAGAAGCTCAAAACCAAATCTGACCTAGTAGCCTCACCTGAATCTTCTTTGGGAAGTCTTGTTAGCTCTTTCAGGCCAAGAGTTGGTTTCTGGGCTTCTGCACAGTTTTGGATAACCAGGATACACACAAATATTTCAACCTTTAAAAAATATTACCATCCCTTTCCAGTCTGGATTTAAACCTTCCTACGTGTTTCCAGTAATGCACATAGTCAGTAGAAGTTTGTGCCAAAGGCTTTGAAAAACAAAACTCTTGATAAACCAAAGGGAGAAAAGTGAACTGACTTTATGCTCTTGATGGCAACTCAGCCCCACACAGCTGCTCTCTCTCCCCCTCACTGGAGCAGGGGAGAGAATCAGAAGAGTAAAAGTGAGAAAACTTGTGGGTTGAGATAAAGACAGTTAAATAGGCCAAAGCAAAAGCTGTGCACACAAGGAAAGCAAAGCAAGGCATTCATTTACCACTCTCCAGGGGCAGGCAGGTGATCAGCTGTTTCCAGGAAAGCAGGGCTCCATCACATGGTTACTGGGGAAGACAAACACCATTACTCTGAAAGTTTTTCCTTCCTCCTTCTTCCTGTCTTTATGTGCTGAGCATGATGCCATATGGGATATTCCTTGGGCCAGTTGAGGTCAACTGTCCCAGTTGTCCCCTCTTATCTTCTTGTGCAACTCCAGCCAACTTGCTGCTGGGGTGGGGTAAGAGGCAAAAAATGCCTTACAGTCTGTGTAAGAGCAGTGCAGCAGTAATGAAAACATATGTGTTATCAACAGTTTTCAGCCCAAAAATCCCAAACATAGCCCCATACCAGCTACTGTGAAGGAAATTCACTCTATCCCAGCCAATTCCAGCACACAGTCTTAGAGGCAAATGCTTTAACTCAGTTTCATACTCATTTCTGGAGTATATTATTGGGAAGTGAGGATGGAAGTGTGTTCTGTAAGGACTTCCTTTGACTGACTGTCATGTCAAGGAATGCTTTCCTGTGGAGTTGGTGATTAATGTGCAGTTAACAGATTGGGGAGAGTCTCTACCTGCTTAGAGAGGAAACAAAAAGGTGTGTGTCCCTCTCCAGTGAGTTGTTGCGGCTCTAGAATACCATTATATTCAGGGCACCTTCTCTTTGTCAGTATTTTGTCATGGAGTTTTCCACCCCAGGAGGGATTGTTGTATTTTTTTTGTCATGCCATTGCCATCCCTTCTTCCTCTAAGAAAGAGATACTCATCTGCGGGTCACTTATTGGTCATTTCCATTCTGCAGCCACCTTAGAATCAGCTTGGACTCTTGGTTCTCTGATAGGTTTAGCTGTCTCCTACCTTCATCATTAGGATCAGCCTGTGACTCAGAGAATTTTATCTGGAAAAATCCACTTTCTTAGAGTGCAAGTCTGCACAGTAGAATGTAGATACATCCAACTGAGCTCTTAATTGGATAGTATGGCTGTGACAGCACAGGGTAACTGAGCCTCGCTGAGCTGTCATGCTTAAATGGTACATGAAGTGAGCTGGGGATCTCTGTGTTGCACTGTGCAGGAGGGTAAGGTGTTTTAAAGCTGGTGGCTACAGGTGACTTTTCCTCTGCATTCCTGAGCATTTTCAGTGCGTGATGAGAGGACTGCAGGTTTAGTTTTGTCACAATTGTGTAATGTAGTTGATACTGAGTGGTTTGTTATCTGATGTGATTGGTTTAGTCAGACATAGCAACCATTTGGTTTTGTAATTCAGAGGGATATGTTTTCTGTCTGTTTCTTTTTCTCCTCCCCTGCCCCAGTGGTGTGAATGGTGGGAAGACTGTAAAGATACTGTTGTGAAGACTGGGTGAAGAACTCTTTGGCGCTTAATCTGACAGCTGAGGCAATTGTTCCTAAATTCTAAGGCAGTACTCCTGTCTAACAGGTCTGAGGAATCTTTTTCAGGAAATTAACTGTAGTCTGCCACAGGAAATTCTTAGTACACATTATCAGGCTTGAAAGCTGACCTGGAAATGGTATTCCAGAAGGGTTTCTGATCACTACTGCATATGAGCTCACTTTTGCCCTTTTTTTGCAGGTATTTGTGGTGGCTTTAGTTGGCATTGCCCGAGCTGTTGTCTCCATGACTGTGAGCGCCTCTGATGCTGCCATGGTTGCTGACAAGGTAGGTGCAACACTGACTTCAGAGGCTGTGCTTTGTGTACTTCTGATCACAGCAATCTGCTCTGGCTTCCCTCTTACGTGTGTACAAGAATAATGTGTTTTTTTGCAGTACTCTTATGTACTATAGAATCCTGTTTTGATAGCTGGATCTAAATCATCGCAACATCCAGGATGGTAAAACAATGGATTTCCTAAAATAGACACACAAATAGTGGCAGCAAAAGTTTCCTGTTACAGGGATGAAATTATTATCTTTTGCAAGAGGTAAACATTCAGAAACCTTTAGTGGCTAGGCAAGACCTGGCCTTTGTTACTCTTGCAGTATTCCAGTGGCTCTTTGAAAGTGTTTAAGCTTTTATATTGAATGCAAATCAAACCAACTTCCCTTTTGAGACTGACACCTGAACGTCCTTGTGGCCACTCTGAGCACAGGGTGAACCCCTAGCAAACAGGAAATACCTTTGTACACACTGTTCTTTGTAGTAATTTGACTTGTAGCAGAATATTACTTAAAACAAAAAGTTCTGCAGTTCTTGAGCTGTTAGAGAAAGAGGAGCCACACCCTGAGTACAGGTCTTTGGGCTTTATTCTCTGGGATCAGTGTGGTTCCCTTGCTTTTCCCTTTAATGTTACTGTCAAAGCATTGTGATGAGCTGCTGTTGAGAGTGGCTGGATGTTTGTAGTGTTATCATTCACCTCTGTCCAACAGATGTAGGTCCAGGACTTGAATAATGAAGAAGAGGTGGAAAGGTGTTTTTCTTTAGCTCTGGTGTTACTGCTAAGTGCAGCAATTGGGAAATCATGTAGCAAGACAGATACTGACAGTTTTTTCTGTAAACACATCCTATCCTGTCTATTATGTTTCTTTTGTGTTCTCTCATATAAATGCACACACACACAGTGTATTTGCTGGGATTAGAATGTCTTATCCAATGCCTCTTAGAATATGATGTATCTTCAAGAGAGAGTACCATTCTGTGTTCAGAGGTAAAGTGTTAATAAGCCAGAGTCTGTGTCCTTGTTCTAGGTTTGGCGCTGATTTATTGCATGACTCCCTGAAAAGTTGCCTCATCTGCTTTTTATTGGTTTTGTTTCATCAAATAAAACATGAGATTGCAAATGACAGGCTGGAAGGGGGGGGTGCTTTTCACTTGAATATGCTTTGGATTTAAGGACCACTAGCTTTGGAAGAGGGCAGAATACAGAGTTTGTTCAGGTGTATCTACTGCTTTAAGAACTGGCCTTGTTTAATATACTTTTGAGGTCATCATGGGCTTGTGCTCTTTGGGAGCACAGCAACAAGAACATATCTGAGACAAGTGACAGACCCTCAGCTGGGGCAAACCATGGCCACTTCCTCTCCGTAGACCTGCTATTTGCTTGTTCCCACACAACTGTTCCGTTCCACAGGCACGAACAGGGCTTGGAACAAGCATGTGATCAGTATCCCTACAAAGCATGAGAAGGGCTTGTGGAAATGACCAGCTATTCAGAGGTTGCCATCCCCTGGATTTTTGCTTTATTAACTTCAAACTGGTTCCTGGCTCCATCTAATCACGTTTGTCTGGTCTCTGTTATCCCTCAGATCCTGTGGGAGATCACAAGGTTCTTCCTTCTGGCGATTGAACTGAGCGTGGTGATTCTAGGCCTTGCCTTTGGTATGTGTCAGGAGGTTTTTGAGTGCTTTGAATGTTTCCTATTCCCTTTCCTTCCACAGAGGCTGCATCTGTAAGTTCATGGTGATGCTGATTCTATAAAGGGAGGAGGCTGTAAAATAAATACAAAGGACAAATTGTGGAGTTGTAATTAGAAGTGGCTGAAGGCCTGATTATACCTTACAGATCTATGGCTTGTGCGATTTAAGGGTTTATACGAGCTTTGTTTGTCCTGCACTCATATGATGGAGTGTGCAGTTTAGGTAAGATTTTTATGCCAGGATCAACAATCTGATCTTTGATTCAACCCCATTTTATTTAAGATCGTCCCTCTGGGGGCCCTTCTATCCCCTTCATCCCATCTTTGATTGGTTTGATCCATCCTGGCTGCATTCAAATGCTTTATCTGTACCTGTGATTGTAATTCTGCTTTTTTCGGTTGTGCCAGTGAAAATGCCTCTCCCTGTGGGTCAGAGGTAGAGGAGAGAGTAGGTGTCACTGTTGCATCTGTCAGCGGGGGACGTGAGCAGTATCCTTTTCATCTTTTGAGGGCTCATAGAATAATTTAGATTGAAAGGAGCTTCTGGAAATTGCTTGCTTCAGGATATTCCAGTACAGATTTCTCTACCCCAGCCCCCATCAACTCTTCTCCCTGAGAAGAAGCTTTATAGCATCTCGGTGTACATGATGCTGGAGTCATTCCTTTTTTTTTTTCTTTCCAGTAACCCCAGCAGAAAGTCTTAGTGGTTTTCTCTATACTAGTGTGGACAGGAGGAAGGCAAGCTAAAATCTGTTGTTTTGTAAGTAGGATTTTGCCTGTGAAAGGCTCAGCTCTCCCAACAGGGTTTAGTGAGCTTTAACCTTCCCTTGAAGGCTTCTGGAAATACAAGTGTTTTCTTTTATTGGTTCTGGAAAGAACTGGTTTTAACCAGTGCTGGGATTATATCCTGAGTCACTTCTATACCCCGTAATTACAGGTCACCTGGAGAGCAAGTCGAGCGTGAAACGTGTACTGGCAATCACCACTGTGCTGTCTCTGGCATATTCTGTCACCCAGGTGAGTACACTGAAGCAGAAGAACCTGCAAAAGAAGGGACTTTGCTTGAAGTTAAGCAGTTAAGAGTGTGACTCCTATCTGAAAGTGGCAGCTTTGCTCTTTGGATGAGCTTTTGGAGGAAGACTGAATGCTTGTGGCAATGTATAAGCAGATGGTATCTGCTTGTCCTCTTTACTGCATAAATAGCTCAGATAAGGAGAAGAAATAAGATGAGGTTTCGATGGATTGCCTTGTTTAGTGAATCTTGGAACAAGAGTGAGATTTGCACACCTGAGCCGCAAGTTCTGGATCTGGCCTCAAGGGCCATGAAAACCATGTGCTTGCCAAGTAAGGGCACTGCAGTGGCCTCTTGTCTGCTGAGTCTTTGAGAGCTGAGAGCTCTTGCTTCTCTTCAGACTAGCAGCTGGCTTGCTGGCTCAGTTTATTAGGCATGTCTTCATGTCCCTGAACAATGTAATCTGTGTCTCGGTTTACTCTCCTCCTCAGCATGTCAGTGGTCAGCCCATGCCTCTATACTCAGGGCAGCGCCAGAATAACACACAGAGCTTTGTTCTGGGACCAGGCTCTTGGCTGCAGAGGCAGTGAGCTGATCATTACCACATGATAAAGCTGGAGAAGCCTCATAAAATATCAAGTGTTTGAGCTATATCTGGGTTCAGTAGTGCTTACAAGCACTTTTGTCTCCACTGTCTGTATGGTAGCTCCTAAACAAGACAGTGTCCTTTCCCAAACTGACTATATTCTGTATGTTTCAGCAGAAAGGTCTGCTTTAAAGGTGGAAATAGAGCTCTTGGTCTGTTTTAGATAAGTGCTTGCATCCCCTATCCACCTCAGTCTCTCATCTGGAATGTCACTGATGCCAGTTTCCTTCAGATGCAGATTTCTGCCACTCGTTTTCTCCTTACTTCTTGTCTTCAGTTTCTTCCTCTTCTGTGTGAGCGTAACTTGGTCTAAGCAGGGCAGGGCTTGGTTGGGTCATGGGGGGCAGGCCAACTGTTTTCTGAACTTCTTTAAATGTAGCGTCCCTGGTCCAGACATGCATTTCAGTGAGGATACCACCTGTAACAGAATTATGTTGGTGCCACTTCTCTCCTAGGGCACCCTGGAAATCCTGTACCCTGATGCCCACCTCTCAGCAGAAGACTTCAATATCTATGGCCATGGAGGGAGACACTTCTGGCTTGCCAGCTCCTGTTTCTTCTTTCTGGTAAGTACTGGGAACGTGTTATGCACTCTGATAGCTTCTTTGTATTTTCTAAATGGAGCAAGGAGGATGATTTGAGTACAAGAATGCCCTAATCCCCCTCCTGCCTCATACAGCACGGCATTGATGCTTCTGATGTGGTGGGGAAGCTGAAGCAATAAAGGTGCAGTGGGAGTGGTGTTAAGCTGGGGCGCTGGATTCCAGCTGAACTCAGATGTTCTTCCCTCCCTTGTTTCTCAGTGACCAGCTGTTTTATGCTGATGGGGGTGAGTTGTGGGGCCTTCACATCCGTACTGTGTTTAATGTTGAGGGTTTGTGCCTCTGCCTCGAGATGTGTAGGGAGTGCATGATACCACACACCATCCCTACAAAGATTGTTGAGCTCAATTGCCAAGCAGCCATGGAACTGTTAGCTCTTTGTCTCAACAGGTCTATTCCTTGGTGGTGATTCTTCCAAAAACTCCTCTGAAAGACCGGATTTCTTTGCCCTGTAAGTAACTGTAGTGTTTTCCATAATATAGATGGGTACAGCATCAGGATAAAGCATAGGTGGGAGTAAAAGGTTCCTGTATGTGTTTGTGCTGCAGATGCATTCCATGTCTCAGGGTTCAGATAACATGGCAAAGGACTGATAACTTATCCCTAGAAAAATTATTACGTTGTGTCTTTTGGAGAGCAGACTAAGAGCAGTTACACTGCTACTTTAGTAGCTACACAATTATATTAAGAAAACAAGACCTACTGCTCAGTTAATGATACAGGTATAATGTAAATATATAATTTTCTGAGAGCCTTAAGAAATGGCGTCTTAGTAACAGCTTTCATTGAAATGCACACCTGATGTTAAAGTGCTAGTCATCCCCTGGGAAGGGAAGGCTAAGTGGGAGCTGCTCAACAGTTCTTATCTGGGCTTTTAGTTTATTAAGATGCTTCTGTTTGGTTTTTGTTGTTGTTGCAAAATATCTACAGTTCTTGAATAGCAAGAGAAGTTGTTATTAAGGTGTTTGCAGAGCTCTTCTCTCTCTCTAACTAGTGTTGGCATCCATGTGTGGGTACCCTGAGGGAAGGGGATGTATGTCGCATGTCACAGGTACAGGTCCTGGGCCTGATCTGCCTGGTGTCCAGCATACCCTGCTGCTCCTGTCAGGGTCTCCTGAGCAGTTTTATTAGTGCTGTAATTGGAAGGGCACAGCTTCTGGTTCAGCTGGGTTATCTTTGTTTGTTTTTCTTGCAGTCAGTTATTTGACTGATACTGGTTCCAGGTGCTTGCCAATTAAATGTTTGCATGTGTTGCCATAACCATGCTTTCAAAACCCATCTGGTGTGTGTATATACACATGCAGGAGGGTATGGTTTAGTCCATTATACCACCATCAATCCTGCCAGCATGGGACAGGAAAATGCAGTCTTAATTCTTCAGCAGTTCGTAAAGAGACAAGGTGGTGAGAAGCTTCTGTTGGATTTCACATCTCCATCAAATAGATTTCCACTGGTGTGGTGTTGAGGTTGAGCTTCATCTGTATCCATGTCTTTCCCACAGCCCGGAAGAGTTTTTATGTTTATGCTGGGATTCTGGCACTGCTGAACCTGGTGCAGGGCCTGGGCAGTGCCCTCCTCTGTGTGGATATCATAGAAGGACTGTGGTATGTACACTGGGGGAGGAGGTCTGCAGCCCTGGCTCTTGTGTTGTGTTTGAGTGCCCTTCAACACTGCCTCTCCCAAGAAAACAAATGTATGCTGTGTTCCTAAGAAGGAATAAACCCGTTGGTTCTGGTTTGTGCCAAAAGACCTCTAAGTAATCAGGAAACTCGCAGTGGAGAGGTTGTGGAGCTGCATGTGCTGCAGTGATCTTGAGGTGGTGAGTGAGAGTAATAGTGTGAATCCACTGATGTCTGGCCATTAGCAGGTAATAAGAGAGCAAAGTCTGTTTGCTAGAAATATGGAGACACCTTTTTATCTGGAGTCTCGTTCTGCAGGGATCAGTGTCACATCTGTGAGTCAAAATTAGGAGCCCTGAGACTCTGCTCTTGGTCAGACCTTGGGTTTTGGCATGGTTCCCCTGAGTGTGTAGAAGCAGTGACACGTGTTGATGACAATGGCTGTTACTTTGCATCAGTGTAAATTTGTTTAGAATGATTTTTCTTGATCTCTGGACACTTCGGAGGGAAACTGGATCATTTGGGAGGATGTGAGTGTAGTTATCCAGCTGTATTGTGCTTGAGTGCTCAATCCCTTCATGTTCCCTTTTGCTGTTGACAGCTGTGTTGATGCTACCACGTTCCTTTACTTCAGCTTCTTTGCACCTCTCATCTATGTGGCATTCCTGAAAGGTTTCTTTGGGTGAGTAGCCAGGAACCGGAGTTCAGATGGGTATATATTGTCATTTCATTGTTTTGCACTCAGGTTCACTCAATCTGTACAATAAAGACAGCAACTATAACGCCAGTTAGAGAACCAGTCTTAATTTCTGCCCTTGTATAATTTCCTGTGCGACCCAGAGCCGCTCACTTCTGTGCAGGGCTCCTTTGTATTCAGGGCAGAGCTGATGGCTGTATTCCTCTCACACATTTCAGAGGATCACTTCTTCAGCGTCAGCATCCTGTGTAGTACAAAGTTTTTCTGCTGAAGTTGATAGCTAAATGCTTAATGAGGGAGTGAGTCCTGGGAACTTAAGCGGTCTTCTGGGTGGGTTTTGGCGTAAATTTGTAGAAAGGGTGTGTGGGTTGACTAATTCTTCGGCTGAGGACGCTACCATGGGCACGAAAATCACCAGTGAAAAGCCCTGGGAAGGGCGATTCTCGGGCCGGGGTCGCCGCCATGTGGCCACTCACAGGAAGTGCACCTTGGTGGGAAAACTCGAGTGGTTTAGAGTAGGGTTTCGTATTTGTTGGTCATTAGCAAGAAGCAGCAGGCTTTAAAATAACTAAGAACATAAAATACTTTTGAAGTATAAAAATGTACCTCTACATCCCTTTGAAATTAGAAGGGAGCACTATCTGGAGTTAAAGATGGAAACTGCTGATCCACAAGTGTTTGTATTTTGGTTTTCATGATGTGCACTGCTGGAACTTGAAGTATACTCCTGTTCTGACTCATTTTGGTGTCAGTAGCCAGGCTGCTGTGGAGTTCAGTAGTGTTTGGGTGCTGTTGCCCTCAGTAATTCAAAACTCCCAAATACGAGAACACTTTTCCCACAGTAGAGTCAGGATTCTGCCGTTTGTATTTCTCTTAAGTGACTTAATCCAAAGCTTCATTTAGCATTACCTTATGGCAGTTACTCTGCCACGAATTTCTAGACCAAAAGCTCATTTAAAGAGTGTTTAAGGTCTGAATACACAGTTTCTTAACGCTGATGAGTTTCAGTTAAGGGTTGGTGGTGGTGATACCACATTGGTTAAACATGCATTTTAAATCTTTCATCACTCCAGGTCTGAACCGAAGATCCTTTTCTCCTACAAATGTCAGGTGGATGAACCTGAGGATGTGGATGTGCACTTACCCCATCCCTACGCTGTTGCCAAGAAGGAAGGAATGGATTCTGGGTTCTACTCAAGCACTCAGATTGACACCACGGCCTACCTGGATGACGTGGCCTCCATGCCGTACCACGTGGGCAGCATCAACAGCATAGACAGTGACCGCTGGAAATCCATCAATGCATGAGGCAGGGCACCTGAATCACATGATGCCTCATGCTTTTCCTTCCAAACTCCCTGATACCACAGTTGTTAGGATGTCCACTGGAAATCTGTCCTTGGCTACCTGCCATGGCTTTCCTCTTTTCCTTAGGATTTCCAAAACCTATCGTGGAACTAAGTTGGCAGCCCAAACCCTTTTGGAAAGAACACTTTCTGTTTCTACCTGAGAACAATGTAGAGCAGTTTTGTTCATAAACCCTTAAACACTGAACTTTCCTGATCCACCACGTTCCAGATGTGAATATGACCCAGAAGATAGCCCTGGCTGGCACCTCTTCATTTTTAGTGACTGAAAGCACTTGTCTGCCACTTAGGGGAATGGTGTTTAGGGATGAGGGTGCTGATTTGACTGCTGTATTGTGCATATATAGAAAGATTTTGGTGGTTGAAACCAAAGATGGTCTTCCTGGGCTTTTTCAAGCAGCATGGCTGCCTGCATCTTGCCATAATGCAACAACACAGGTGGTGATAGTGTCTGAAGAGGGAAGCTGGCCACTGGGGCTCACCCTTGGTTTCAGCTAACACTGATGAAAATTGTGAATTGGAGTTGGTAGTGGTTAAAAGGAGTGTTCTGAGTGTGTGGGGAAAAAGAGGTATGAACTGTTCCCAGGGAACATGTGGGGAAGGCTGGTAGCTCGCAGCATGGATGTGAAGTGACTGAACAGTAGGGAGACACAGGGACAGACAGTGCTGCTGTCTAGCTGAGCTGAAGGAGCTGTGAAGCAGTCTGTGGAGGCTGTAGTGCTGTGCCTTTGAGCTCACAAGAAAATCTAAGTAACAACACTGAATCAGGGCTGAGGTTCAAGAGTAAAACCTGTGAGGTAGGTGCATTTTCCATCTGCACCCTGCTTCATGGCTTTGGCAGGGGCTCGGAGAGTGCTGTGAAGGAGGAAGGTGACTCTGCAGATGAAGGCTCCAGAGACATTCAGGTGCTTGAGGCAGAGCAGAAGCCTATGATGAGTCCAAGCTGTCAGAATTTAGTGACTGGAAACTCAAACACCGTACGGGTGCTAGAATCCAGCTGGCTGGAGTGTTGCAGTGGAAGAGGAGTGGGAGATGGATGTGCATCTTTGGCAGTGTTCCCTTATGTTGCAGTTCAGATCCCCAGACTGCTGCTGGTCTGAGTAAGTTTTGTAGCTTGACGTGTTGAAAATACTAATGTGCATGTGGAGAGTGGTCCTCTTAAATACTTTCTGGCACTTCTTATTACTTCCATGCTGGAAAAGGGACTACCGTTGTCTGAGCTGTATGGCATGCAGTTTCAAGACATGGTGTTCCAATCCAGCGACTGTTCATATAAAGGCTGCATCAGTCTGGTTTCTGGGATATCCTGTGCTTTCCAAGGATGAAGATGTGTATTCCTCTAGCTTTGGGGGTGCTTTCCTACCTGAGTCCTCCAGGTAGGTAGAGATCTGCTATAAGCAGCTTTCCACTAGGGATGGTAGAACGAGGGAATTTGCAATATTTGGGGACTCTATGAATCTCTTGCCCAGCTTACTGCTGTTCCTGAAGAATACTGAGGTAAGAGTTTCTGGGAAGTGATGCAGGGTGCAGTGTGGAGGTGTTGGTTTGGATCATTAGCAGGTACAGGAAGGTGTTCACTACCAGGTGTTCCCACCACAGGGAAAGAAAACATGGGTAAGAACATGAAGTTCATATTGGTTGCCAAAACTATGCAGGCCTTTGCTTATCTTTTTTTTTTTTGTTAATGAGCAATGCAGCTTCTCTGTCTGCCTTCTCTGGGGACTTTGCCCTGTAGGCCTAAGTAGTACTGGCACCTTGAAAACAAACAATGCCCTTATTCCCCCCCCCGCCTTTTTTTTTAATATTTACTTCTGGGGAAAAAAGGCTTCTATCTGTCTATGTGCTAGAGCTGAGTAGTTTCTTGTAGGTCACAGCCTTTCACATTTCCACTTCATGCAATGACTGCAAGGGCCGGACAAGCAGCTGGCCAAGTCAGCCCTTGCCACCTTAGAGAAGTGTTCCATGCTCCTCTGTCACTGCTGTCACAGCCTGAGCCACACTGGACTGCTTGCTGTTAAAGGGATGGATGATGTGATGCCTGAATTGCTGTGCTGCTGCTCCTAATGCTGCTTACAACACTGATCCCAAGCTGCTGTTGGTTAGAAAGGGTGGCTGGGCCTTGGACAGAGTCAAGAGAGATGAAGATTTCAAAGCAGTTGAGAACTAAAGGAGCAACTGCTTTTCCATCCCAAGGAGTATTTGTTGACTTTCAACGCCCTGACTGAAAGGACTTACCTGCCCTCCTTGATGATGTGAAGAGCCTGTTACAAATTTGCCTTTTTACAATCTGAAATCAGTGCTGAAGGATCACCTGTGCAGGTTGTCAACACATCCATCCTGTCCTTTGCTGGCAGGATTCCAGTATTTCTGGAATGTCCCATGTTCTGCTGCTGAGGAGCTTCTGCACTAGGTCATGGACTGACCTTCCTCCTATTGTATATTTATGTATATATAACGCTTTGGGCCATCTTTAAAGTGGTTCTTGAGCAGAAGTGTGTTATGGGGGAGGGGGTGGTAAAAAGAGAGAAAATACAGAATAAATGTATATTTTTGTTTGTAAAATAAATAAAATTAAGTTTGGCATAAATGGTCATGCTTTGTTTCTCAAATGAGACATAATTGGGGAGAAAACATAACTTGAAGATTAAAAAAAAAAAGATTGCAGGAAGGCATGGGTGCAGGTGTGATGTGGTTTTGTTTGCCTTTGCCCACTCTCCTTCCTGGATCCTTGCAGGTGATGTCTGCCACCTGGCTGGAGTTACACCTGGAAGGGGCCTATGGAAGGATGACAGGAATAATCACAGTTATGGAAAGACTTCTGGAGGAGTAATTACATGGTTGAGAACTTGCCAGCCTGGAAGAGCAATGGTGCAGGCCTGTGAAACCCTTAGAGAGGACAGAAGAGGTGAATAAGGAATATCTGTTCATGGACTCTTTCAGTACAAAAACCGGGTACTATCAAATGAGGTGAGCAGGTGGCAGGTAAGAATTGAGCAGGAGGCAGGTGACCTTGTTCTGGAAGGGAGCTTCAGCCACAGCCCTGCTCTCGCCTGGCTGTGTGCAGTGTTTCTGGGGTGCAAACCGCTCATGGTGCACGGTGGAGTGCCCTTGTCTTGAGAGCTCAAGCAATGGGCCGAGTTTCCAGCATACAAGGTACTGCACAGTTAACAAAAATATTCCCTGCTTCCAGGAATGTGCTCTAGAAGAGGCCTGGATATGCAGGGGTGGTTGGGGTGAGTGCAGAGTCCCATATACTCCCTTAATCCTGGCTCAAGTCTCACTCTGGGGCAAAGCTCAGGTTGCTACATCTACTGCAGTGAGGAATAAGCATTAAACAGTTACAACTGCTCCTGTGCACTACTGAGGACTAGTGTGTTGAGTAGATAAAGTAGCACGTTGATGCCAACTGGCCCCTATTTCTAGGAATGCAGAAAGCTTATTTGAAAAAGATTCTCCAAACCTGATATTTCTTGGTCCAGCTGCCTCTGTGTTGCATTATCTCATTCCTTTGGTTTAGGCTGTGGATCAGCCATGCCTGGCAACGGGGACTGTGTCAGCCGTGGCCTGACCCATGCAGGACCCACCCGCGTGTGTCAGGGCAGGTGCCGGCACCGTCTTGCTGGAGCGGGGTGGCTGGAAGGAGCGGAGCTGAATTCTGCCCCCAGCGCAGCTGGTGTATCTGACGAGAGGTCATCCTTCCTCACCATGGGAAAACCCCGTGAACTGGACGTGTAGCAGTCGGGCAGTACAAAGCTGTACGGGCAGTTTTGATGCGGCGCTCACTCCCAGGGCGGTGTGCAGGGCAGGCACCCCAGGACAGGAGCGGGTCTCCCTGAGGTGCCCTGCGGCTTCCTCGGCGCCGGGCGGGCCGCCCGCTCCCGGCATAGACTACAGCCCCCAGCGTGCATCGCGCCCGGCCTCAAGCACCGCGCCGCGCTATTGGCCGCTGCGCGGCTGCCGCCAATGGGGAGCGGGTGTGTTGGCAGGCGCTGCGAGGGCAGAGGTGCTGCCGGCAGCCGGTGCGGGAGAGGGGCGCGGCGGGGACAGACGACCCCGGCCGGCATGGGCGGCAACGAGAGCAGCCAGGGCGGCAGGAGGGTCACCTTCGGGCTGGATGAGCGGGAGCAAGTCCGGGTGCTGCAAGGCATCAGGGTAAGGCGGCCCGGGGGTGTCGTGGGGCCGGGTGATGGAAGCGGGGAGGCGGCGGGGGCCGGGGGCGGAGGGAGCTGGGCTGGGGAAGGGTCTGGCCGGGAGTTCAGGGGAGCGAGGTGCAAGGCTGGAAGGGGCGAGTGGGGGGAAACCTGGAAGGCTGAAGGAGTAGGGGTTTGGAGAAGTGATGGGGCGACTGGTGAGTGGTGGGAAAGAGGGCTGGGGGCCTGGGCATGGCTCTTGTCGAGCGGGGGCACACCAGCTCTTTATGTCCGCTTCCAAACTTTGTTCTCAACCTTCTTTCCCTCCTCGCCGCTTAATGACCTCGTTTTGCCCCTGCCTTGCGCTTTGCAAGCAGTTTGATGCTAACGGCTCTGCGCGGCTCTGAGGGCATCCAAGAGGAGACAGCTCTGCTCTTGCTCATGGTGCCAAGAGCCCGGGCCAAACACCGCTGTGTGAACAGGCGGGGAGATAAGAGCTTGTGTAGATAGGAGGGTGTTTCTCGGAGGGACAGTGGGAAACTGCTTCTTGACCTTCGGTCGGAAATTGACAAGCTTGTGTTGTGGAAACAAGCCCTAGAGAGTGATGGTGGTGGTATCATTAAGGGATATTTTTTTCCCATTAATATTTTTCTTTGGTTTTTTACATGTTAGGTTTGGGGGTTTTTTATTACTACCATCATTTTCATTGCTCTTGTTTCTTGATATTTTTATGTGATTTCCCCCTAAAATCTGCCAGAAATGAACTTACAGAGTGTGTTTTGCAGTGGCTACTTACTTTTCATCCCATTTTGACTAATTTTTTGACAAAAGTTATCTAAGATTGTGCCTGTCTCCTTGTTAAAGTGTTTGATAGAGGTAAAGTTGTCTTTGCCGTATTTTTCTTTGTAGGATATAGACAGGGATTTAAAATCAGGAATTGGGCACAATAACAATGTCTAATGAAGATGTTTAAAATGCTGTTAAGTCGGGTAGTAGTGGCATAGGTGAAAATATGTCTTCTACTGTGGCAAGTCTAGGTGTGGGAACAGCTTCATTTTGTTCTGTTCTGCAGCCAGACCCTCTGACCTTGGGAGGAGGAAGGGGTCAATTTTAAAAGTGCTGTGAGATGCCTTTTGGACTGAATAGCCAGAAAACTTGAATTTAACTTTTCTTTCTTTTTCATGGGTTTGAACCCAAGTCAGGGAGTGAGAATGAAGTTGAGACTGCAAAAATGTTTGCAGCCTCATGTGAGTGGGAGGTCTGTGTGGCTGTTCTCTGTCATATGGCTTGCAGCATGTCTGCTGTGCTGAGCTGGGTTAGCAAGTGTGGAGCAAGAAGAGACAAAATGGATATGTGGACTTAAAACCTGCTTAGTTCTTTTCCTTCCACTTCTGGTAAATTTGTCCCTATACAAAGGGTTGACTTAATTAGGGGTGCTCTCCACCTTTGTTGGTGTTTGTCGCAGATTGTCTAGTGAAGTTTTTAGGGTCAGGCAATAAATTGGAGGTTTTGTCACTTACTGATAGGATGGGGGTTTTAAAAATGTAAAGTCAACATACAGATGCTGCCCTGGATTGGAGGGACGTTGCAATGAGGTAACTGGTAATACTTTTGTGATATTATGGGAACTCAGGGAGGTTCACAGTGAAATATGCACCAGAAACTGACTTAGTTGGTGTCTTCCCTGGTTCTGTGTTTCAGCTCACTGAAGATGTAGTGAACCGAATGAAAGAATCCTCTCACGGTAAAAGGGACTACCAGAGATCACCCCGTGCATCCAATGGCACAGCCCCGTCTTCTCTGGCTGTAGCAGGGAGACCCAGACCTACAGGTACTGTCGGGGTGCTGCTGCCACTGCGTGTTACAGAGGATGCTGGTATTTTTCAGTGCTACTTTGTTGTGAGAGGAGCTCTTTGGTTAGCCAGTATCACCCTGTAAACATTTCTAGCATTTCAGATGAACGTGCAATAAACAAGGCAGAAATATTTTGCCTTTCATTTCTGGCAAGCTGTCTTGTTGTCTGTTTTACATGCACAGGGAGTATATTGTGCATGGGTGAGGGAAGTACTGCTTTTTATTCTTTGGAAAGAAGCTTGTAGGGAAGAATAGCCTGTCTGAGCACAGCTGGCTAAGTGGATGATGAAAACTTGGTTTCTGAACTTGTCTTTCTTTACAGGTCAGAAAACAATTTGATTTCTATTGGTTCTCAAATAGGCATTGTTGATATATATCAGCAGTGTGGATTTGTTTAAGGCATCCTGACTAACATGAAGTTAGGGAACTAGGCCTTTGCTTTTAGGGATTTGTTTGCTGTCAGCCTATGTCTTTCCTGAATGTAGATTTAGTCTTATGGATGGCCTGAACTCCGTCAGATAATTTCACCTCCCCTTGTGGAATCCCTTGTAATTACAAGGAGAGTGGGAGGTCAAGGGGAAGACTTATTGGAACTAGAGGAAGGAATTGGAAAGTAGGTCTACAACCATGCTTGTGTTTCAGGACATATAAGGGTTTGAGGAGTTAACATCCTCACAGAGAAGTTTTCTGTAGCATGCTCTATTCAGTGTGCCTGGTTGTAGATGATGCTGTTTGTGTCTCTGTTTCATAAATTCAAACTCTGTCCATCAAACTGAAATTTTCTTGACTTTTTTTTTCTCTTGTTAGATAATATTAAATTCTCCTAAAACAATTTATGATGTGATGAAGGACTATGTTTGTAGTGTTATTAGCTGTCACAGGTTTCTATTCTCCTTTTTAGGAATCCGGCCACCAGTGGCAAGTGACTCTGCTGCAGAGCAGGAACTCTACAGGAGGTGAGGTGAAGCTCTTGGAAAAGACAACAGTTTAGCTCATTTGGGAATATGTCTATGTATGCATAGGTCTGTGTTTTACCTCAGTCTGAGCATAATGAGTGTGTTTGACAGCAGCTGAACATGAGCCCAGGTGTGCCCAGGTGGCCAAGAAGCCCAGTGGCACCCTGGCTGTATCAGCAGTAGTGTGGCCAGCAGGACCAGGGCCTGACTGTCCCCCTGTACTGGGCACTTGTGATACCACACCTCGAATCCTGGCTTCAGTTTTGGGCCCCTCACTACACAAAAGACATTGAGGGGCTGGAGTGTGTCCAGAGAAGGGCAACGGAGCTGGGGAAGGCACTGGAGCACAAGTCTCCTTGGGAGTAGCTGGGGGTGTTTAACCTGGAGAAAAGGAGGCTCAGGGGGGACCTTATGGCTCTACAACACCTGAAAGGAGATTGTAGCCAGGTGGGGGTTGGGCTCTTCTCCCAGGTAGCAAGTGACAGGACAAGAGGAAATGGCCTCAAGTTGCACCAGGGGAAGTTTAGGTTGGGTATGAGGAAAAATTTCTTCACTGAAGGGGTAGTCAGGCATTGGAACAGGCTGCCCAGGGAAGTGGTGGAATCACCATTCCTGGAAGTGTTCGGAAGGCTGGTGGATGTGGCACCTGGGGACATGGTTTAGTGGTGAACATGGTGGTGTTGGGTTGAGGGTTGGCCTTGGTCTTTTACAACCTTAACAATTCTTTGATTCTATTCTATGATTATATTTTAATGCCTGAGAATCTCCTTTGAAGACTTTTTCAGTTCAGGGCTGCTTCTCTTAGTGCTGTTGCTGCGTGCATTTTGTGTGATTTTTCATTCCTGTGTAAGACTGAAGAGCAACACTGTCAGCCAGGGTGACTCCTTTTATCATTGTGTGTCCCTTGATCTTTTCCAAAGCATCATCTATTTGTCTAGCTAACTGCTTCCTATTTTCACTGTTTTCAGGTGATAATTAAGTACTTAATGGAGCTAAATATAACTGAAGTATAAGCTTATGTCGTGCTGTCTGCTGTTGTTGCCAGACTGGTACCTCACTGGAGTTGCAGGTCATATTTAAAGTTTGTTGGGCTTTTGAATTCCTGCTGATGATGGAATTGTGAGCAGATTTTGTGTCAAGTAGGTTCTGGACTTGTGTTTCGGCTCTAAGCAGGGGTGCTCCATGACAAGCCATGACCCTGTTGCCACAAGTCTGCTGATGACCTCCTCTCTGCTTTTGGTGCTCATACAGGTATGAGCAAGAACAGGCACTGGTCCAAGAGGAGTTGATCCGGCTGGCCAAAAGAGAAAGGGAAGCAGCCAGTGAGGCCCAGGAAAGGAACAGCATTAATGAGGAGAGGCAGAGAACAGCTCTGCTGGTGAGTAACAAACCCCCCGCTATGCTTCCCTGCTGGACAGGCTAAAATGGCTCTCCTTGAGGGGATTAATTTAATGTCACTTGTGTGATGAACTTGTAAACTTGGTTTTAGGCTGAAACACTCCTCACCTCACTCATCACTTAGCATTTGGCTCACAGTGCAGCTGCAAGCTCCACTTGCAGCATGTCACTCAGTGCTGCGCAGGCATGAGCAATGGCTGTGCTGGGGACAGCTTTACCAGTGGCAGGGAGTGTGCTGTGTGTATATGGGGTCCTTGTCTAGCTATACAGAACTCTTGAACTCTCAAGTGTATGAAATAAATCTTTCAATATATACAGGATCACATTCTGCTGACCCGGTGTATCCTGAGACTTTGCTGTTTTTTTCTAGGGTATAATTGTGCTTGTATACAAATTAATACAAAGTAATAATGTCTTTGTTTGAGTCTTTTATAAATCTGGTAACAGAAGAACTTTTATAAAACTGTCAAGTATTGTAACCTTTTGAAGAAGGTCTAGGATTGATTTTTAGGACTAGGAAGCATAAACCCTTTTTGTACACACCACTGACTCCCAAACCAATTTGTTCTTGCCCAGCAGGCAGACTTACTTTTGGGGACTTCTTGCTGCAGCTTTTACTATTAGTCAGGCACCTTGTTGTTGTTGAGATGACCCATTGGGTTGCTGTCATACCAGTGCTGAGAAGAGCAGTGCTGGAGGCAAAAGTACGGTGAGATGAGGCTGAGCAGAGCAAAAGGCTTCTGTCAGTCACTACAGTACACTGGGATTATCATTGGTGCTTAACATTCACGTGATACTATTTTATATTTTCTTTTACATACTGCCATTCCTAAGGCAATGGTGTACTGCCTGTAAACAGTGCAGAGTCTTACTGGAACTGCCACTTCTTCCTGACCTGCAGTGCTGTCAGGGGGGTGGCAGCGAGGTGGGACCATGCTTGCCACAGTGAGATCAAACTGCCCCTTCATTTAGAGTGTGCTGTTAAAACTTTATTGAGGAGAACTAGACCAACAGGCTTCTCCTTGCCTGGTGCATACTGAAAGGATGGTTTAGGGGAAGGACAGGCTGGAGTATGGATAGTCTTTACTGTGATTCTTCCACGCTACTGGTCTGTAGCTTAATCAATCTGTGCTTGATTTAAATGAAGAAACCTTCTGTGAGGTTTGGGGTTTTTTTCTATATGTTGAATGCTAACAGGCCTGGCTTGCCCAGGCAAAATGTGAAGCATTTTGAGGTTATATTATAAAGATGTTTTTGGGGACTGAATAAATAAAGTTTATATAAGAATGGCCATAGGGGTTCTAAGAAAAAGTCATTATAGCTGTAGTCCATCTCTTATAGTGATCCCTAGCACCTGCTAATGAAGAGTATGAGAACAGAGCAGGTATATAACAGTATTTCTCACCTATACCCTTGCAAATTCTGCTGTTCTAAGCAAGAGGCTGTATTTTTGCTTTGGTGGTTGACAGTCTTTAAGGAAATTGTCTTCTGTGAATTGGTCTATTTGTGGTCTTGGACCTGATAGTACTTTGCCTCCATGATAAAATTTGTATATGGTTGGATTGGTAGGTGTCTGAGATCGCTCTCCTAGATGGATATAGCTTGTGAACGGCTGCTTTGTCGCAGGAAATTTCCTCTTGGCAGATTGTATCCTGATCATGGGGTGTTGCATCATTGCTGAGCTTCAGAGCAGTGATAGACCTGAGGCAGGTGACTGCTGCTCCTCTGCAAAGGACATCTGGGTCTGCAGGTGCAGTATTAACTCTCTTTTCACTAAAAAGAGAATATTCTCTTTATTAATGCAATTAACTGGCTTCTGTAAGAGCAAGGGAACTAAGCTGGTGGACTTATTGTCCAATCTAAAGATGTGGCTTTGCTCAAAGTAGAGCCCTGCCCTCCTGCAATGAGGTAGAGTGTAATCCTGGAGAAATGTGACTAGCAGAGTCATGCAATATTTGTGAAATGCAAACAGGACACCTTTAAAATGAGTTGGGACCTGACTGCTTACATATAAAAGCTGTTCTATTACCTGAATTACCTTTTAATCCTGTGGTGTTGCATACCCAGATATTACATACGTGATGCTCTGTATAAATCTGATCAGGGTCCCCTTGTGATAAATAGTGACCATGGTGTGCTAGCCCAGAATGTGGTGCAAGAATGAGAAACTGTTAAATTTCATTGCTCTTTAACTATCTCCTCATCAGTCATAAATTTACAATCCTTAAAAAATGGGATAGTCTAGTCTGTCCTTGCAAAGATGAGGGCAGAGCTATTGTTTTTCAGCTTCTGGATGTCTTCCTAAACAGGAACTCTTTGGCCAGACTTGAATTATTGGGATCCCTATCAGACTTGCTTTATTTCAGCTACACTTTCCCTTTGGGCATGGTTACCTTATTGTATTGACTCAATCCTACTGAAACCATGTCTGTCCTTTGTCTTCTAGTATTATCTTCCTTCATTGTGAATAGGGCTTGAGTGTTTCTTGCTCTTGTCTTTTCTAGCCCCAGCAAATGGGACGAATACTGGATATGAGCTGCTCATCCATGTCTTGTGTCAGTCTTCTCTTTCAGGTAGAAGATAGTAGTGGAACTCAAGGTACCTAGTGGTAACCCAGGCACAGATAGCAATGGAAATTATCTGCTTACGTTTATAAGGGAGAAACTTCCAGGGTTGTTTTTGTTGTTGTGACCTATTAGGGAAGTGAGATTAAGAATGGGGCAACTCCCGTGAAAGAAATAACAAATGAATAATTTGCTTCTAGCAGCACTTAATTTGGTAAAAATTGAAAGTTATGCCACATATAATTAGAAAGTTTATTTATTTTTTTGGTATTTGCAGTAAGATCTTGAGCTGCCCTGTGCCCTTAACATGTCAATATATCAGTGATTAGTAGCCCTCTCTTGTACTGTTGTCTGCAGCAGTGCTGGAACATTCTCCTGTAACCATTCCACTTGTATAAATCCAAGTACCATAGCTGTATTTTGAAGTGATTTCATTTTGATTGTGTTGAACGTTGCTTGTCATTTAATCTGTTCTTTATGGTTTTCACTCACTGACTTTTATTACTGGAAGTACTGCTATGAGCATTTCAGTGTTATTATATAGTGCACACAAAGAGAGGGTGGACTAGAATTAACCTTTGATATGGAACTTGCTGTCAGCTTCTGAGGCCAGTTACTTGATTGTTTATGGGGCAGGGTGCAGATTAAAACTTATTGTTGTTTTATTGTGGTTTGTGTGTTTTGTTTTGCCAATTTTTTCTCCTTTAAGTGTACTGGTTTCAAGAGGGATTTAGAGTTAAGTACCTGGGTCCTGTTCTACATTTTTGTCTTGATCTTTCTTCCTCTTTTAATGACTTTGAACAAGGTACTTAGCTTCTAGATACCTTAGGTTTTGAGTAAAACTCCTTACAGCTTTAGTTTAAGAAGCAAAACAGCTCTGTAAGTAATAGTGCAGCATTCACTTTCCTCTTTGAGTGAATATGGCCTTTTGATTAACCCTGGGGACTGGCTCAAATGGAAGTAGTCTGCTAAGCTGCTGTAGAAGAGCTCTCCCCAATTTGTATTAGAGATAAAATGTTTTGTTTGTTTGTACAGCACTGCAGGATCATGGTGCTGACTGGACTCTTTGAATAATTTAATGCTGTGGGTACTTACAACACAGCAAGGATTATGTGTGCAGTACTTTAGAGCAAGGCCTAGGGTGTTTAACTAATGCTGGTGGCGTGCCCTAAGTCTCATGTGAAATACCCAAGAATTAACACAGCTATCTTTAAATCCTTTTCTATTTCTAGCATGAGGAACTTGCAAAGTTGTCAGTCAAGTTATTTAATTGCTTCACCATGTTGTGAACAGTCTCACCCTTCCCCTATACCAGAAGTCTTTCCTTTTTCATTTCCAATTAATCAAAGCGTCTTCTCTTAACTTCTCAGTTCTTTTGGGTTTCTTTTTGGTTTTGTCCTCCTTCCCACCAATAAAGGAAACTTTGCAAACAAAGCTGCTCTTTTTCCTCCTTTTTGCTTTTGTAATCTCTGAAGGTTGAGCAGCATGTGCAGCATGTGCATCGGGAGCCTCTTGGAGCCAGCAACTCTCTGCCTGATGGTTTTCACTGAAACCTTTAAGACAAATCAGTGTGGAATGGGAATGGATAAAAGCAGAAGCTGAGGGGGGGAATAAACGCGATTAAGCAAAGACATCTCATTACTACTCTAGAAAGGGAGGATTATAACTTATAAAATAGGAGGATCTCATTTAGAGGCCATGCGCACTTGTGTTATCAGGACAGAGGGAGAGCAAATAGAATAAATGAAATTAATACTTTGAAAAGAAGCATTACCCGGATTTGAGAATTGAACTAATATGATTTGTGCAGAGCCCTGAAGTTCTTATCTCCCCATTTAATACCCCAAGGATAATGGCTTTGTCAGAGTTATTGACCAAAAGTCGTCATCTTCCTTCTCACTTTGAAAGAATGAGTTCAGAAATGGGTGATGGTAGGACAGACTTTGCACTATGACCAGCTGTTTCAGACAAGACTGACAGGCACTGGTTGCTGCCTGAAAACAGACTGGACACAGAATTCCTAAATTGCTGGGAAAGTTTGTCCAGCTGTCCATGACGGACAGCTTGCTATTCCCAGTGTTTCTGATCATGCCTGCTCACTGGCTTGCTGGATGGCAACCTTTGCTTCCTGGTGGTTCCAGCATTGGACTGTTATGACTAGTGTGGTTCAAATTATGGGCATGGAAAGAAATACAAGGATATGGGTTTGTCTCTGGTTGCTCCGGTAGCTGATTATAATTGGTCATAGGCTGTTCAACTCCTTCAGATGATTTCTTGGCCAGATATAATCTCTGTTTTTCAGAGCCTCTCATCTCCTCTCCTCTCCTTGATTCAGGAAAGATAGGATGAAGGAAGAATGCATGACTGGGAGTGCCTTTGATCAAGCAGTGGGTTTTGATAGTGGTGTCACCTTATGAATGTCGCATTCTGAACTCCTGGGCTTTGCTGTGGCATACGTTGGACACTTCCACCCTTGGCTTAGTGTATATTGGGCTGCTGACACTTTAACTGGTATGTTTTCTTCTCCAGTTCAAAGAATGTGGAGGTAAAACTGCTTAAAATTGCCGAAAACAGCGTGAACAGCCAATTCATAGATTGGTACAATGGAGGAGAATTTTAGTGTTAAGAAGTGATCAAATGTTTTCTTTTTCACTTTGTAGTGATGGAGGAATGATCCAATCAGCCCATTTGTGGAAAGTTCCCTTTATATTTCTGGTAACTGATGAATCTTTAAGTGAATCTTGTCGGATTTTTTGCTGTGAAAGTCCCACTGTTGTTGATCAGTGATGATCAACTGTAGATGCAGCTGAGCTGGTACTGAAGATTGTTTTAGAAATGGTGCTGAACATGATTTAGTTTGTTAAGGCTTACATTTACTTTGTGATAAGCTGGGGATCAGCTTCATCCTGGCTGATTAGCCATAGGTAAGCATTCCTAGATTAACTGGGGTTTTGTTGTGTGTAATCTCCTATCATTGTGACAAGCTGTAGTGACCGGATGAGGCCCAGCAGTAGCATGGTGTTTGTTGGAACTGTGACAGCCTGGAGCCATCAGCGAAGTGACACTGCTGGTTTTGAGCTCAGGCCTCTATTGTCAAAACTTGTCCTTTTTTTCCTCCCTGTTTAATTGAGTTGGTGTAATGAAAGGTATTGTCTCTGTGAGCTTTGCATTGTGGTTTGGAAACTGCTCACCTCAGGGACAGTTTACTTGGTCCTGTTGGCCCTACAGCTAAAATGCAGCACACTGAGCTGAACCTTTCCCTTTTTGAAGTTGTAAACCTGCATGTAGGAAATGGGTTGGTTCTGGGAGGAGACATGGCTAACACATGAGGTTTGGTGTTTCCTGGCCTTATATTTTCTGTAAATATTTCTTGATTGAAGTTTTTTATGGGTGAGGCAGAAAACATTGATTGAAATCTGAAAGTATGGAGGCTTGTTTTAAATAGTAGTGCAAAATGAGGAAAAAGCCCATTCAGTTTGATTTTCATTGATGTTGCAGTTGTTGGCAACAAGTATCTACATGTGTTTCTGAAAGATACCTTTTCTTTTTAGATTAATTTTTATGTTTTCTTTAGAAAATGAGTGGTGCATTTAGTTATTAGAACCTTCATTCCTACCTACAGTGTGGGTGGCACCAGTCGTGGGGGCAGCACCTCCTTGTGAACATGGTTTGCTCTGGTTTGGCTCTTTGCAGAACAATCATGGGCTGTGTGTCAAACATCCAGACCTGCCCTCAGCGCCTGCAGAACCAGGTAGGCTCCTAACTAGGTTAGCAAGTGTGGCAGTATCTTGGGCTGGAAGTTGCAACGCAGTTGTTTCTGATTGCTCTCACTAATTGACAGCTAATTCTTTCACTAACTGAATGAAGCTGCCTTTTAAATATGTTGATACAAATGGAAAGATGTATTTTTAGGTTTGAGACTTAATGATTTATTACCAAATGTTGCAAGCTATTGACAGCGGGATTTAAATAGCTTCAGTTGTTGTGCCTTGTATCCCTCTCATTCTTGCCGTGTGAGCTTGAGACACTTTTCCAGACTTTCTCCTGAAGAAAATATATTAGTGTGTGGAGACTTTAAAGTTAGTGGTCTGTTATTCTAGTCTCAGGCTAGAACATCCCTCCTTTTCCCAACAATTGGGCTCCTCTTTGTTTGCTAGCTTCTACTATAAAAGTGGGTATATTTCTTCAGTGAAAGAATTACTTAGTGAAACCATTAAAACATTAAACATTTAAGGGATCCCTATAGAAAATAATCTTGAAGTGTTAAATGATGGACTTTGGAAAGGTTTGCATTAAATTTAAGCTTGGCGTGGTGAGGATCTGCATGTCTTCTACCTCTAGCAAGCTAATAACTTCTGGTCTCTGGAGCATCAGGGAGGTCTAAATTTAACTAAAGCAATTTGAGAGAATGTGCACTACAATAAAGGCAGAAAGTGGAAACACAGCCAACGCAAAAGAGAACCTCCCCTTCCCTTGAGGGAAGGAGAAGGTGTTATCTGGCTAAGGGTAAGATTCTGCCTATGTACTGCTTATTTTCCTGCTGCTGCTGCTCTGATTTGTCAGACATTTATAGCATTTTTTTAACAACTTCCAATTTCTGCAGCTAGTCTTTTATCTCCTTGGTGAAGGTTAATTTGTGTTTGGAGAGTTTTTGCAGATTTCAGCAGCTGATGGTCGTTTGAGCTTCTCATTTTTGTAGTCTCTTGAGCTAAGAGACCTTATCACAAGGTTGGCCTTTTTTTAAATCCAGCAGCTGCAACAAATTGAAGTTGTCTGTAGTGCTGCCTACTTCCCCTGTCTTGCCTTCAATTTTCCATGCCCGTATTTCACACTTTTTTTTTTGTCTACCACGTTTATATACTTCACAGAAACTTCTTCAAGATTCATTTGTTCCGACTTAGGGTTACTGTAAAGCCGTTTCATCATTTAAGAAGTAAAAGATAGGATTAGCCTTCATTTCCCCCTATGTATAACTACAAAATGTTCCATTCATAAAGAAATTGGAGAATAATACATTGATATTTTTCTGTGACTGGTCCAGCAAAGCTCGTACTAAGTCTTCTTATTCTACTGTCAGACTACTGTGGAGTAGTAGAATTCTGCTCTAATTTACAGCTCATTGAGGGGGGCATAAGCAGCACAAGACAGGCCCAAAGTCCATTCTGTATCTTAACTGTTCCGTGGATCACTACCTCCTCCATGCACTGTGGTGTCCCAGTCGGAATCACTACATCCCACCCCTTCATCCACATACAGTTTACCTTCCTCAAGCATAGGTAAGTTACAGATTAAATTAGCAAGATGTTCAGCTAATAGGAAGTTTCCTGATGGTCTGGAATGTATCTGTGTGGTAGCACCTGTGCACAGCACAACTGGCATGGGTATTCCAGTGGGTTTCCATACACCAGCTGCTCATGGTAACACGTGGGCTTCTCAAGCCGCAAGAGCCAGGCCCAAGAGAGCAGGTGTGTCCCGGTCATGACTGTGTTTCCTCAAATACAGTGTCTTCCACAAGTCCTGGTACAAATGGCTTTGTTGGGTCATCCTAGTAGATCAAACTGAGTCTAAATGGTATGGTCTGGGTAATCAGAATAAACACTGATGTAACTTTTTATTTCTCACTTTAAAGAATAGTTAAAGTGAGCTGATACAAAGATTAAATTTCACTGAGGTTTTTTCTGGTTTGTTTATTCCCTCTGCTAGAGTTGGGCATCCTCAAACCTGCCCCAATTTCCTGATGTTTATTTTAATTCTTGCTTGCTTCCTTCTTTCTCTCCATCTTTTTACTTTCCCAAAGCTGCAGGACAGTTTGTTCCTGCTACCTCTCCTCGTTGGTGGTGTTATCAGGCACGTGTGCAGCGGGTGAGATTGCAAATGCTGCTGTTCTCCGGGATTCTCAGCATCAGACAATGTTTTACACGGCGTCCCATTCTCTAGCTGGCTGGTTGGACATGATGTTGGTACCTTATCTTCACGCTGACACACACTGGACATTAATAGAAATACATTGCTGAGGCACATGTGTGGAATTTCAAGCAGCCTTTCTAGCTGTGCTTTAGACAGTCTATTGTGTGCTTAACCTCTTGGAAGAGGTTTTGATGAGAAACGCGTGATGTTAACTCTTGGGCGGCTGGCTGGACTGTCCCAGAGTTCCTTGTAATTGTCAGCATAATATCCTCCTAACTGAGTGCTGCTTATCTGTTTTGGAGTCTCAGCAGTTTTAAACCTATCTTTCTATGACCAGTATTCCTCCTTCCTAATGCAAATTTTTAGGGAAGAAATAGCTGTGTTTTGCACATGAGGATGAGGTAGGAAATGTGGTGCTGCAGAGGGAACTGAGCTGCCAGCACCCTTGTGTAGCTTTGTCTAAAGTCTGTCCCTGTATTATTTTTGGCTCTCTGCTTGCTGTACATCAACTAAAAAAATGACCTGGATGCAGCTGCTTCTATTTGCCAGGAATTCTTTCTGCTTTTGGAGCACATCAGAATTTTTATTGTTTCCTTTGTACTGTATCTGTATACTTTCTCTGCTTGTTTGCTATGACCATCTGCAATTATCTATATTATTTATGAGTGCTGAGTAAAACATGATGGAAAGTAGCTTCTTAAAAGGGACTGTACTAAGGGAAAGGAAATGAGCTGATGACTTTGATTTTTAGACAATGAAAATAGAACACCTGCAAGCTTGTGAGGGAGGGAAGAAATTAGAGTTAGCGGGATTTCTTTTTCCTGCCTGTGCATTACATTGGAGTTTTAGAGCCTTTTTAGCCTTGAAGACTTTGTGATAATGAGCAAACTTGAAGGATGATACAGTAGGAATCGAGTAAAAATTGATCAAACAGACTAAGCAGGGCTATGTATAATTACTGTGCAAAAGTAAAAAGCTTAAAAAAAATTTTAATACTTACTTGAATAGAACATTAGACTAAGGATACATTTGTTAAATAACCAGTGCTCTTCCAATTAGGACTGAGCTTGCCATGTACATTCACTGCATCTTCAGCCTAATGCTTATGCTGTGGAAAAAGTGGTTCACTATCTGGCAGATGATTTCAAGTCCCTTTGTTTTTTCAAACATACTGGTTCACATGTCTTCTTTTCCCTTCTCTCCGTCCTCTGAGCAGAATGTGTTTGTTCCTTGGTTCATCTTGCTGTAGCTGTAATTGGCACTGTCAAGCTGAAACTCTGACCGCCCCCCCCGGCTTCCGAACTTCCAGTACACAAAAGGTTCTTTACAAATGCTATTCCCTTCCCAGCTGAGGACCTGAGTAATCACTTATTTTTGTATTTTCATATGATATGCTCTCCTAGTTTAACAGCTAAATGTGGAAAAAGGGAGATTGGAAATAAAGGTATGTTAAAAAATACCAAACCAAAACAACCAAACCCTCAAAAACAATAAACCACACAAAGCAGCACCCTGAAAAAAACCCAAAATCAGAAAAACTCCCCCCAAAGCAACAACAATAACAACAGCAATCACTATATCAGCTGAAAATAAGCTTGCATGCTTCTTAAACCCTTTTTCCTAATTTTTCAGCGTAAAAGAATTTTGTTTCAAGTACAAAACTTGAAAAAGCACGAGAGCTTTAAACTGCAAAGCCAGCTACAATTTTAAAGATAATGAACATCAGTCCAGCCTGTAGTTTTCTGCCATTTAAAAAGTTGTCTCCCCAGCTGCTGTGCTGTTTCCTGTTCGCGACTCAGCATTTTGCAGTGTAATTTTTCAAAGCTTTGTGTTACTGAAGGTTATCATAGAGTTCTGTTAAAAACCTGCTTGCCTGTGATTTCCTGTTGAACAGTGATCTGCAAAAGGAAGTGGTTCCCTGGTCAAGTAAGATTTGATACCATTCCTTTCCTGGGAACAGAACTGGGATGCATTAACACCCTTTCCCATCTGATGGCTGTTCAGAAGCTGCCTCTCCGGTCACTGCCCTTGTTCCAAATCGTGCTGAATGTCGAAATGCAACCTTGAAGCTGTTGCCAACCATTTACATTTTCTTTTCTTTTAGACTAGTTTAGAAGTAGTCCATCAAATTTCCTGCACCTGGTGTAAAAATAAGAGTTTTCGTTGTAATTAATCTAGGCGGCGTGTCAGTTTGTGCCCAAATTAAGTGGGGACCATTAGCTGTGCTTCTGCTCCAATGTCATCCTGCCATAGCAGGCTTTTTTACTGAGCTTAATAAGGAATTTAGTAAGGTACCTGAAGGGAGAGGAGCTCTAATGGTCTTAGCTGCCGTTCTCCTCTGTATGGATGGGACTAATGTGGTTGATAAATACTTCCCTGCCTCAGGCCTTGCAAATGCAGGTTGCTCCCTTAGGAAAGAAAGTAGCTCATGGTGTACCATGGGTGTTCTTCAGGTGTGATTGAACCAGCTAGACAGAAGAGATTTCCTCCAGCATAGAGGAATTTTAATCCCTCTTAATTTCAGTGTTTTACTGTGAAGTATCTTGGTGAGCAGGTAGTGGTAAATGATAGGTTTTTCTGACCACATGCACACGCCAGGCTTAGGAAAAATTTTAGCTTGTTGTTTGCATATCTGTTTAGAAGTTACATCTTCCTTTTGTACAAGAAATGTATCTTACTGGGCATTCTAAAACTGAACAAAATTTCACATGTTTATAAGAAGGGGTAATAAACTTCCATATAATCAGACTAATTTCCTCTAGTTGCTCGTTGCCCAGCAGATGTTGCTGTTGAGCTTGGTTAGGCCTCACTGTGCAGCTCATCGAGTCATCAGCCTATTTTAAGAGCTCTGATGCAGAGTGATTGAAAGCTAAATTTCCTCCTTGATAATTCATGTCATCTACTGGTCAGTCAATACACTGTCCAGAAGCTTAAGGTACATCTTGTGCGGGCGTGTGTGTAAATAAATAAATGATATTAGAATGTCTTTTTTGACCCATGCATTATGTTTTTCACTTCATTACTGACTCTGAATTCTTACAAAACTTTCTGCTTTCATTTAGCAAAGCAGTTTTCATAGCTTGGTTTGAGGGAGGGTGTTTTTTAGCTTTTCAAGTGAGCCTTTAGGATGTGGTGGTGCAAAGGGAGTCTGATAAACAATCCATAAACAGCATATCCTCATTAATATCCCTTTGAATGTAGGATCTGGGAAAATCTATCACCTGCCTCCTGCAGAATCTGGGAGATGAAGTATGTTTCTTATTTGGGGTCAAACCCACTGCTCAGTCCAGCAGCTGCTCTGTCTATTGATCTTGCAGCCTCTGTGCCCTGCTCCACAGTTCTTTGGGATGTGGTTCTCATTGTAATACCCTTATTTTGGAACTAAAATGTTTTTAATGTGCATCTCAGTTGCCTGCCAGCGAGGATGCCTTCGCTGAGTTCATACTTTTTTCCAGCAGTGTCGAGAGCACTCGGAAAGCAGCAATGAGTATTTCCTGAAGGTGGCACTGAAGGGACACGCATGAAGGCTCCTTTCCAGGAGCTCCAGGGGTGGAGCGGGAACTGCTGAGCCCTCAAATTGCTTGCATACCAATGAAATGTCTCAAAGTTTTTGCTTATTTGTTTTCATTCTGACTCTAGGTTCCCCAGGAGTTACCATAATATTTTTCAGGATGAGTTTACACTACGTTTTTGAAGTTCATTGCTTTCTACAGAAACTGTAGAATCACCGAATGGTTTGGACTGGAAAGGACCCTAAGGATCATCTAATTCCAACCCTCCTGCCATGGGCAGGGATGCCATTCTCTAGATCAGGTTGCTCAGGGCCCCATCCAACCTGGCCTTGAATGCTTCCAAGGATGGGGCATCTGCAGCTTCTCTGGACAACCTGCTGCAGTGCTTCATCACCCTCTAAATAATGAATTTCTCCTTAACATCTAATCTAAACCTGCCTTTGTCTGTCATCATTTGGAGTTGTGTACTGACATAATGTACAAACTGCTTCTGTCTTTTATTTTCTGACCATGCTGCCTGGGGCTCACTTTCCTGCTTAATGCACAGATCTAGAACTTGTGATATTTCTATGTGTTCAGGCTGCAGAGGGGAGGACAAGGTTGTTGTGAAGACAGTGCAGGTTTTCACACAAATTGTATGGTGTGTTCTAAGCCACCTCAGATTTCTCTTTGTTCTTCAGCTCTCTAGCTGGTTTCTAGTAGTGTTTCTTGGAGGGGTAGATAACAACTGTTGAGGGCAAGTTTGGTTTTGGAAGTGGTGGAAGAAAGTGGCAGATGCTGTCCTAATGGCACCCCATATTTGCTATCGAAAGGGAGGTCGCTGCCTTCATTCCTCAGATCCTCTTTAGGATCCCCTGATTTGACCTACACCCTGGCCTTCTAGTGAGATACTGCCTCCAAAGCCTGCTCTGTAAAAAATTCCTATTACATCTGTGTCTCTTTGGCTTTGACTCTCTGCAATCAGACTATGTAGACTGAGAAGGCCCATAGTGAAAAACAAAAGGAGTGTCTCTCAGCAGAAGTTTGAAATGTATCTGCAGTGCTTTTGTAAAGGTAGTATTTCAGGTCAGTCTTCACTGATATGGTAAGTTTCTGACTGATTTGAGTAATTTGGAGCTTAAAACATAAAGATGATCTAGCTGGCCTTGGCTGAAATGAATTATTGCTTTTAGCACAGAATCTTCTCTTGAGAGAGAAGCTGGTGGTTGACTGGAATTCCTGCAGATTCTTAGGCAGGAGATTTGTATCTTTTCTCTGTTTTCAAGAAGGAGAAACAAGTTATAAAAACCACTTAAAGGTTTAGTTAAGATTTATTCTGGCTGCATAACTGCCTCCCATAATAACTTTAATATGCATCATCCTGAAACTCCTAATTGGCCCTGGTGTTGGCAGGGCTTTCAGGCCCAGCAGAATCTCCAGTGTTCAGCATCTTTTAGGAAGGAATGTAGCCAGAGAAGCACAAAAGATGAAATGGCTGCCTTATAAATTCTGACTGACCTTAAGAGTCCTTGTTTTAACAAGCAGGAGGTTGCTGTTGAAGCCATTTAGATGGGACCAGTGGTGGGAGTTGTGTGTAGGTGGGCAGTCGGTGAGGTGAGAGGAGTGGATGGGGAAAGGCCTCGTGGGTTTGGCTGGAGGAAGTGGCTTCACTGTGGGCCATGTACCTACTTACCCTGTTGTTTCTGTTGTTGGTTGGAGTCTTGTCTGTACTGACACTGATGAAGTTTTTTTTCCTGATGGGTGCTTGTGGGGTTGGGCTGTGGTTTGAACTAACCCCTTTTGTCAGAGCTGGTTTCTTTGTTTAGGAAATTACCCCAGTCAGTTGTTCCTCTCTGCTTAGTGACTGCCTGGTGTCTGTGTGGGTGCTCATCACACGGATCAGAGCCTGACTGACTGGGAAGGCTGAAATTTTCTTTAGCTTCTCCTCTGCTCCCCTTTTACCTGGGTGGAGGTGGAAGCCTGCCAGGCTGTGCTGGGGTTGTGTGGTTTCTGTGAATGATGGAGGACTGTCGTTCTCAGTCTCCTGGGCTGTCAGTTGGACACCTTTTGCAGACCCTAAATTCCCTTTAAAACAAAGCATTTGGCTTAGTTTATTTCATTCCATTAAGTAATTTCACTGCTAATGCGTAATTATCTACAGCAGTGACACTCCTCTATGCTTTAATTATCACAAAGCTGCACAACTCCCCCTCCCCCCTGCCTGGCAGTTGTCACTTGTGCAGGGTGGTTTTGCAGAGATAAGTGTGTAATACACGGCAGTGCTTTGGGTCTCACAATACTCAGGCAGTTGCTGATTGCTAAAGGTAGGCAATAGAAGAGGCAAGGATTTTGGTTTTCTGTTAGTGGTTTTTATCTGTGTGGAGTGAGAGATGTTGGGAAGGAAAAAGCTTATCAAAACTTCATAATACTGGCTTGAAGATAAAGATGTGAGCAAGTGCTGATTGGAGGCATTAAGCTTACAGGTGTTAGGAAAATTTGGAAGCATAAGTATTTGTTTTTCTTTTGAAGAAATGCAAGAAATGAAACATCGGTGATCCTGGGCAGCAGCCCAAGAGCCCTGTTTGTGTTTAAGGAAGATTCTTTGTATTTATCTTTTTTTTTCCTCCCCCTCCCTGCTTTGTTACTGACTCTTTTTGGTAAACACCCTCTCAGACTGCAGAAGAGCCCAGTAAAAATTATTGATCCAGCCAGTCATTGTAAGGAAATATTACAGAGATTCAGGGTATTTACTCCTGAGTTGGGAGAAGATGCATACTTGAGTGAAATATCTGCTGTTTCTTAACACCACACACTTGTTTGTTAAGGAGTGATTTTGTTAAAGAGAGGACAAGGTCAGCCTGATCTGAGTAGAGGTTATGTGGGCAGTTTGATACTTGTGTCATTGAAAAGTAAAGGTCTGTTTGGGAATAAAGTGATCTATAAAAGATTTCTAAACCCTTGCAAAATGAAGGCATAAAAAGCCAGAGGGGGTTCATAATTGTACTTCTCTAGTTTCACATAGCTGAGGGAACTGGATTGGAGACACCTCATTTAACTTGCAATGATGTGCTGAGGTTTGTGGATGAAGAACACCTGGAGCATGTGTCAAAAAGAGAGCAAATCTTGAGAGGGACCTGATAGAAATGAGGATGGTATGAGGAAGCAAAACCTATGTATTATCTTATAATAGATGGAAATGAGGCCATTTGTTGGTTTTATCTGCTGGCAGAGATGTTCTGCCAACTACCTTTGTTTGGCACTCTGGCCAAGACATGCGGTATGTAATTGTGCTCCAGCTTCTATCCTGACTGAATTCTTAGGATTGAAATTACATTTTTTCACATACAAAAGCATTGAACTTTTTTCCTTTGTATTGTTATGATGAAGGCAATTTTTGGTTGCTGACTGTCAGGAATGAGGAAGGGAGGACTATAGAGCTTGTGTTACAACTTGCATCCTCAGTCTCAGCTGCAGCTGGCTAGCAGGAGTGGCACCTGTTTGAGCAAGATTCCTTTGGCCTGGAAGTATGTGGTATACTTGCTTTGGCCCAAGGACATACTGGTAAGTATGTCACTTGAAGACCTCACAGGTTGCTAAGCTCTAAATCTTACCATCAATCTCATACTTGTTTTCTGTGGTACTTACCACTATAGTGGTTTATGTACTTCTCAGATAAATAGACTGGCATAATATGGTGGTCAGTTTGGCTTTCGTCCTCTCAGGAAGAACTGTACTTCTTAAAGAGGTTATATACTCACCCTACGGTAATTTAGTCTTAGACCTTTCTTTCTGGGAACCCGAACGTGATGTACAAATTTCCAAATGTGTCTTCTCTAAATGCTATTGGTTGAAATACCTTTCACATCAGGCAATGGGTGCTCACATGGAAAGAGTTTAAAGTGACAGAACTGATATCCAGAACAGTTGTTGGGTTTTTGGTTTTATTTACAACTTGCCTGAAAATCTTCCCATTGGAGCACAGAAGTAAGCACTGACGTAGTGGCTTTTCTGACTCACCTGATAAAATCCCCTTGCCAGGTTTGATGTTTCCATCATCTGCCTGGGTTATCTGATTCTCTGGAGCTGTGCTCTCACGTTTGTAACTCACTCTCCAAGTAAGAATGGGATGAGATGTCACTCTTAAAAAAATAAATTTAGTTTATGCGAAGGTACAGAGGAAAACAGGGAGATGAGAACTTCATGATGGAGGTGATGGAGTTCCTTTGCCTCACTCTTGGCTGACATGAGTGAGATGCATCGTGGAAAGAGCTTTCCTTATCCACGTGGCAAGGGAGATTGGGTGGTCATTGTAGGGGGACTGCTGCAGAAAAGGATGGGTGAATTATCCCAAGGGCGCACACATGGGAGGAAAAACAGTAACAAACCCCATAAGCCTGGGATTGGGGTATGAGGGGGAACAGCACTTCTTGGCTTTGAGCACACGTGATGCTTTTGCCTCCTGTGAGTTTGTTGGCAGGTGTGGAGAGAAAAGATCCCAGCCTAGCAAGTCAGCCACCAGTGTGGCTGATGATTAATTGCCCTTTTTAAATTGCAATTATGTCAGTCACAGAACCTGTGAATATTAATTCCGGATTTGCTGCTTGAAAAAGTGAGTGCTGATGAGACGGGTCCATTTTACTGATGTCTCAGAAGTGGGTAAGTGCTGCAGCCAGTAGTTATTACTGAACAGAAAGGCTGCTGTGACTCTTACCTTTGCTTTGTATCTGTCTTGCATCTTCTTTCCCAGTGTTTGTGTTCCCTTCTTCGGAATCCTTTTAGTGCTTACACTGGATTTTCCACATTGACAGTAGAAGGCGGCAGGCTGACACCCAGAGTGAGTTAATCACTGCAGGCAATATGAGTTACCTGGGTTTGGTGGATGGCTTTCCACCATTCCTGCTGCTTCCTGAATCCCTTAGAGACTTCAGAATGAAACAGGGATTGCTTTTTTGCTGCTCCAGCTCTTTCCCTTCATCTCAAATGTGTGTAACCATTCATTCCATTATACTTGGATCTTTTGAGATAATTTTCTGATTGTGCCCTTTTGGAAGGATATTAACAGGCAAGCATCAGTGCACCATGACTGTTTTTCTTTCAGTAATCTGCTCAAATATATGGATGATGAAAATCTTGGTTTCTTCTGTGGTTTGGGTCTCTCTTATCAGTCCTGATCCTGTCTAGTATTTTCTGCATGAATCAGGACAAATTGTTGCATCTTGCTTGTGCTTTAGTTTTCTTGGAATAGTAGTTCTATCTTAAAAAGTGTTGTCATGTGTTGATATTCACTGAGATCTTTGGAGGCGAATAGTGTGGTATGTTTTTAGAAAACAAAAATAAAGCCCCTCAGAACCCTCTGGTGGTTTTTATGCTTTTTGTTTTTTGTTTTTTAAAGATTTGCCTTTAATTTAAAGCTTTTCCAAGTTTTTAATTGTAAGTGATTTTAAATACCTAGTTATTTCATTGCTTGCTTGTGGGGTTGGTATATGCTGAGTTATCAAAGTGGCTTATGATTTGTAAGAAACAGAATTAGATGGTGGAAGTTGCACAAAAGTTGTCTCCCCTGTTTGTTCTTCTTTTAGTTCTATATTTTGTGTGGTTTGTATAAGTTGATTGTTTCCTGAAAATTTTTCAGAATGGAGGCATTAAATATCTGAAAGTGTTGGGCATGTGAATGTGAACTAATTACTTCAGTTGATGACTGTAGTTACTGTCCTACTGAATTAAAGGCACTATGCGATAACCCCTTCAAATGCAAGGGGTGTGACTTGCAGGCAACAGGAGAGCTCTTGCAGTTCTGTGTCAGACTGCCAGGGAAGGGCTAGAGGAGAATTAAATGCAGCAGAGAACAAAAAAACTATTTTCAGTTTTTGCTTGGTGTGGTCCTTTGCTGGAAGAAAGGCCTCTAGCAGACAGTTCAGTGTATTTTGGTGAAGACTTGTTACCGGCCTGGGTAAGCATCAAGAGCAGGCCTAGGACAACAGGTTCAGTGCTTCACTCTGGCTTTTCTGTTTGCTCCATTTTTCCACTTTTATAACTGAATGGTAATTGCTTCTTTTCATCTGACCCTTTCATTCTGGAAGGCTCCGAGCAATCTTGTACTGCTACAGTCCCCTTTGAGGTGAAAATGAAGCATTTTGTTTTATGAAACAAGGATGTTGAATAGACAGCGCTTTAACAACCAAGTTAGCTTTTTGTCACTAGTTCTTGTGGGTGTTATTTTTATCCTCCTCCTCCTTCCTGTTTCCCTGGTGCACTTCGTCTTTACCGTGGTGTAGGAATTGCTTTGTCCAGTGGTTAGCTGATGGCATCTAAGCATGGTTGTCACATGAGGAAGTGATAATTTTCATGACTGCTCTGAAGAGGCATCAGAACTGCCAGTACCCCTGGCTTCCCAAACTGCCATTTATTGGTATGGAGTCTGCACTTAGAAACCTGTTGGTAAAATGCAGAGTTTTCAGTAATGTCTGGCTGATGCAGAAGTTTCCATTGCATTTTAGGATTAGAGAAATCAAAAGCTTCAGCCTCCATTTCTGTTTGGGTAGTGTCTGTTTTCCCCAAAAATGCTTTGAAAGCTTTGTTTTGTTATCAGTAATTGAGCTTTAGTTTCATGTTGCTTGTCCTTGGGATAATATTCCCTAGCTAAATGGGGACTCTGAACATTGATTTTAATTAATTGAAGTAGTTTTGAAATACATATTTTTTGTTCTTAAATTGTTTCTGTAGGATTTGTTTCTGTAGGACTGTAGCAGCACACATTGCAAACCCTCCCTACAAGACACTGCCAAGACACTCCCTGTTTTAGGTGGCACCTGACAGACAAGTCCGAAGCCTGCTGCTCAATGGTATGAGGTGTGTACACTCCTTCTGTTGACACAAGGTGCAAATATCAACTCTTCTTCAAGAAATGCCAAGGGAAAGTCATGTTTAAAGACTGTGCAGGATTAGAGGTGATTTCTGTCTTTAGCAACATGTCTAATTATCCCTCACAGGCGAATGATATGATACTCCAGTGATTTATCTTGAAAAAGAGTTTAAGCATATCGGGTCAGCAGCTAGAGGTTTGCATTCAGAAAGTTAAGGTGTTTTGGAACAGAATATGCTGATCATGACCATCATGTCAGCAGTTTAAATTTTTGGGGAGTGAGAATGGAAGCTAAAACTTGCAATGGCTCTTTGTCTTGTTGTAAGAAAGATTTGGCTGTAACTTGTAATGTGACTTGAGAGATCAACCAGTGTTGTGGAAAGTTTGGGAGGAGAAGGGAGTCTGCTTTTGTGTGTTGGTACCCTATTTGGTGTGTGCATGTTTCTTCCCCAACGTCATGTAGCAGACCTTGTCCTTGTTGTTTGGCAGTTCCAGTGTTTGTGAGTTCAGGGTAGGCTTTTCTTCCTTGGGGGCTGTGGTCTGAAAAGGATCCTGCACTTACAGCTCGAGCTCTGTGACCAGCGTGAGGAGGAAGGTGGGGATGGAGGACAGTGACTTCAGCTGCTGCCTGTCTCATTTCTGTCAGTGTAAAGAGCTTTACAGAGACAAGTAATATTTTGCAATTGAGTTTCTCTTTTAAAGACACTCTGATGCTAATGTTGATTTAATAAGGTTCTCTCGTTCTCTCTCCTTGCTTAATTTGAAATGTCTAATTTTGTGCTTCACAGTTCTGAACACAGAATTAGTGAGGGAAGAGGAGCCGGAGGCAGGAGGAGCAGAGTGCCACACCAGAAGTTGCCAGGGGAGATTGATTCAATAGAGTGAAAAGGTGCAAAAGGTTATATGTCCACAGTTCAGAACAACGTGATGGTGGTACTAATGAGAAGGAGAGCTTGATCCTTTAAAATGTTTTAAGATCTCTGTAGATGTATAACCAACATTAAATGGAAAAGGGAGCATTAGAGTGTTGGTTTCTTTGAGTGGATTTTTCTTTTGATTTTATATGTATGTAATATATTATATATGACAGGCAGGAAGGATAATATTCTGAGATAAATAGACATTTTAAAGTTTTTATTTTAAAGGTTGTTTTTCTAAGTGTGGCATTTATTTTCAGAAATGTTGAGAGGTTATGAGAGATTGTGAATTTGATCAGGCTAATTTATTTTGGCTGAATCTGAGTGTGTATTTTTTCTGCTAGAATTTTATGCTTGTGGAAGGAGCTATTGACATCCATGGACATTTAATTCCTTTGTCCTGGGGATAAATGTAAACTTCCCAAAAACACAGTGCCAAAAGATTCTCTAAAATACGTACCACTATTTTGTAAAAATATTGTACAAAATAGTGGTAGTGAAAGCTTTTTCTTTGCCTCCTGCTTTGTTAGTGTGCCTTTCCTCTTCCTCATAGGAAACTACTCCTATGCAAGGGAGTTAAAGCCTAATTTGCCTCTTGCTTGAGTTGGATGACAGTTCTTCACACAACTGAGTGGACAGTGTAAAAGGAGTACAAGATGTGTTCAGCTTAGTTTTATGATAAGCTGCCAACATGTTTCTTTGAAAACCTCATTAAATTGCAATTAAATCCACAGGGAAAAAAAGTAGGCCATCTCAATGAATACTTGATAGATGAGTTTGTGGTTTCCAGTGCCAGCCAGAGGCATGATCTGCTTCTTGCAGTTGAAGCTCAGTGAAAGCTTTGGTGAAGTCTGACCACAGAATCACCAGAAAACAGCTGCCAGCACTGGAAGCTGTCCGTGGACGATGATCCTCTGCCTGGGTTTCTTTCATGCCACTGGTCAGAGAGAAGTATCTGCTTCCTGATTAAAACCATATGTAAGACCCCCACCCCGCCTTTCTTCTCACATTGTTCCTTGTAATAGGACCTGCACTTTTGCCAATTGCTTCTGCTGAATTTGATAGCTAACACTGGATTCTGCAGAGTTATCTCAAATATTTGGTTGGGGAGTACACTGGACTAAGCAGGCCTGCACAGGGAATGAAGCTTTAGGCCTAACTGTTAATACAGATTCTAAAAAAAGCCTGAACCTGCCTTTGAGGGTTTCTTTTCTGCTGACTTTCAGTGCCTATAGTGACTAGTCTCTAGGAATATTTATCAGATCACTTGCCTGTCTGGTTATTTCCAGTCTATTGCACTGGTCAACTTATTTGATCAATAAATCAATCAACAGGTTCTTAAAATTACTTTCACTGACTTTGGAGGTGTAGCATACAAAAGGAGTCTACAGAAAATAAATGATTGTGTGTGCCCCAACTATAATTACAGAGCAAACAGAGTGGAGATATGTTTGTAAATAGTATCTGCTACAATAAATATAGCAATCTGTCTTTAGGGTTCTGTGATGCTGTGTTGGATTGACTCTTTAAATTTGCAAACTCATGAAGCATGAATCTTGGCACTCTCAGGTCATCTGACTGCTATATTTAGAGCATACCCTATTTTAAAGCTAAATTTCAAGCTTCTTGCTTTTGATTAAAAGGTCCGGAAATAAATACTTCTCTGGTTCCTTAGAATGTGACATAATTTTTGAGCTTCAGGAGCTTCACTGACAGCAAAATGTTTTCTTTTCCTAAGGAAAGTTTCTCAAACTGCTTAACTCTTCCTGCTGCACCCAGTCTATGCCTCCTTCATCTCAACAGCAGCCAGACCTGGTTTGTGATTGTTGGTGATAGACTTCCAGGTACTGCTCCTTCACAGAAAGAGAGAATGCTCTCCTCCCACCCTGAATTTTCCAAGCCATCTGCCTTAAGCAAGAGTGTGTTGCATTGCCCAGTAAATGGCCATTGAATCAGCTTCGAATTCTTGTAGTTTTGACAAACATTAAGCACTTGCACAATGTGAAAGCTGCTCTTTGCAAATTGTCCTATCAAATGGAAATCAAAATTTTGCTGGCAGTGACATAGATTTGTGAGTTGCTCTTGATACAATCATGCCCTGGAGATTGCAATGTGAAAATAAAGAATGCAGTTTTACAATAGCCTGAAATCCTTGTTGTTGCTGAATCTACACTCTTCTGTTTGCAGATGATTTCATTATGATATACTCGGACTTCATTAAAAGATGCAACCTTGCAGCGTTTTCTCTTATCGCAGCCCTGAGAGGAGCCGCGAGCGCGTGCATTTGAGAGCCAGTGTATTCTCTTCCTAAAACACACAGTGGCTTGCAAGTGCTTTGGAAGCAAGAATCAGAGTCTCTAGTGGACATTTTGTCTGTAGCTCAAAACCACAACTTAATTGGCAGCCTTTTCATAACACTGACTGTGGCCTAGGATGTAGGGAATGCTGCAGGTGAAGATCAAGGTACATTTTCAGCATTGGTTGTACGGAAATTTAGTGCATGTTCTGCCTGTGTGTCTTAAGTGATCAGAGAATATGAGGGACATGGAGATCAAGTTCCTCACTTCTATGCTTTTAGTTTCCTGGGCAGTCTCTAATTATTCTTTCCATGTGCTTTTACTTCATAGGTAACACCTTACTACAAGTATGATTATGTATGTGTAGTACCCCAGACCATTTATTTTGAGTCTCTTATGCTTTATGGGGTCCTTTCAGTAAGGCTTTGGAATCCACATGATTTATACTGAATGTTAATTACTGTGTGTCTTTCCCACATGCATCTTGGCGAGTTGGTAGCTTGGAATCTGCCCCCAGAGTGATACTGACCCTGTAAGGCTGTGTAAAGTGTGCTTTGTGTATGTCTGGGATGAAAGAGCAGGGAAAAGAGGAAGATTTACAAGGCTGTCACAGGGGTAAAAACAAGCTGTGTTGTTTGAAAGTGCACCTGATTCTCCACCTGCCAAAGAATTCATAGACAGACAGAGGATGCATGACCATAGCTGAAGGCTTTCAAGAATTTTCTTACTTGAGTGTGTAATTAAGAGAGTCTTTCTCTATTCAAAAGCAGCCCCAAAGTCAAATGCATTTATTTTAAACTGCATAGTGTTTGAGATAATAACTTTTAAATTTAAAAAAATTAGGTTTGTAATCTGTTGGCAGGAGATTTGTATTCACTCTACTATGCTAACCTGTATCCATTGGCTAGTGCCTATAAATATCTGTTTTGTTCAGAGGCAGGTAAAAATGGTGTGTAGTGTCTGAGAGTGAATGTGGGAAGGGAATTCCTTCTGAACACACAGGGTTCATAATTTTTACTGCTTGGAGGCACATGGGTTGGTTATGAATGCCATCTTGATCTTTTTCTAAACAGTGGTTGTGTGTGAGGTACTACGTTTGACTCGGAAGCTAATATATTTGGTATTTAAGAATCTGGCAAGAGAGATCTCTGTCCCCATATGCAGGCACAGCAATGAGATTGGGATGTAGGCATGCATAACTGTTACTTTCCCCCGTCTGTCCTATCCCTAGAAAGCCATATGCCACCCTTAGGCTAGTGTAATGGGAGTCTGCATTAATGATTATGAGCTAGAAATAATCCAAGAAGAGTTGAGTGGACTTTGTTTCTAGCTTTTCGAGAAGTACGTCATTGACTCAGTAGGGTCTGAAATATGTTCTGGGATAGAAAGTCATAATTAATACAGGATTTCGTGATGCCCTTTCTTGAAGTTTTGGTTGTTGGTTTGTTTTTCTTGTTCTAAATTGGACAGGGACTTGGAGACGCTTAAGTCTAATAGGCAGAGTAGGAATTTAAGCAAGAAGGTAAAAATTAAGAGCGAGTTGTTGACTCACCTACTATCAGAAATAAGCATCTTGAGCCTACATCTCTAGAGAACCTGCACTCTGCAAGATTTCTAAAACCACTGAATGCCTTGTCGGTTGGCAGCATACAGAATGAAAACTGTATGTATGCATATATAGAAGTGGTGATGGGAAAAGGAGAATGTGGAAATGGGCTGGAGCATTAAAGCAAGCAATGAAAGCAGATGGTTTACTTTGGATGTTATAAAATAGGTTTACCTTAATTTTGTTTTAAATGAAAACCATCAATGGTCAGCATTGCAAACCTATTTGTAGCAGTGCCATAAGTATTAGGATGCAGTTGTCCCTGAATCATAAAAGGGCAAAGGTTTTTTTGGATGCTTCCCATCTTCATGTTTATAGAATTGTGTATGGTCTGTGTACATCAGAGTTAAGCAATTTAATCACAGCCTTTCCTCAAAATTGATTGCTGTTCAGTCTCTTCCGTCTCCCTCTCCATTGTCAGTTGGTTACCTCTCAGACCCTCATTACATTTAATATTGATACTGCTTCAATTTTTCACTAAACTGTAAGAGTTGAAGAGTCTGGAGTGGATACTGTATGTCTAGATATATTCTTTAGATACTTGAATTCCTATCATTGTCGACCATGATAAATTTAGAGCTGGATTGTTGCTTTAAGAAGAAATGACTGTTTGCTCATTCAGTGATGAAGTCTGGTCATCAAGATGTTGGAATATGTGCTGCAGAGCTCTTCAGATACTGACATGAGTACAAAAGTTGTTGCCAACAGCTGTCTTGGGCTTTGGGCACCTGCTGCCTCTCATTTCTCGCATCTCCCACTCCTATCTTCCACTCCCGAAGCTGGCAGTGCCCCTAAAAATACTTTGTGTTGAGTTCTTAAGTAGGAGATCTCTACCAAGCTGGTAGTCTGGATTCCTGAGTCATTGGTCACACTGCAGTGAAATCTGTTCTGTGACAGAGTTACTGACTATAGCAAGGAAATGGACTTTTGGGGGAAGCAGGTTCCAGTCAGGTTACAAAGGCATTGTCCTTCCAAAGGCTGCTGCCCTGTGCTGCTGCCTTCCTCCCTCCTCGCCAGTCGCAGGACTGTGTTTTGATTGCTCACTGCCATTTTTATATTTCCCCAGACTGTGCCAGACTTGAGTTTGTGCATGATGTGTAAGGGTGATGCAGTGTATGGGTCTGGGAAAAGTTGCTGGGAGTTGCCCTTATGAGTGAAATACTAATTTGGTGCTGTCTTCTTGATTCCATTGGAAGTTGCACTGTTGATACATACGTGGGAAAGCATCCCCTGCCTGAATAATCAGTGCTCAAATGTAAAATTTTCAGAAGCACAAATGTATTGCTCACATAGTTCCCATATCCAAGTGTCTGTAGGAATCCCTAGGACAGAGGTTGCTGGTTTGGCCTGAGATGCTGTTTCAGTAACCTTTTCTGCTGAAAAAGTTAGGAAGAATATCTTGATTGGGTTTTGACCTCAAACGATTAAGTCCAGTATTTATTTTGGTTCCTGTGGTTGCTGTCCACTGGGTTACCTGGAAGAGAAAAAGACCCTTTTCAGCAGAAGAGTTCAGAAGTGTTGACCAAGGGTGTTGAAAGATGACTTGTATCCCAGGGCTGGAATTATATAACTCATGAACTGCCCTCTGGAAGCTGGAAATGAAGCTCACTTAGGGAGCAAGGAAACCAGATATTGCTCATTTCTTAAACAGATTGCTTAAACTTAAAAAATATTAGTGGACAGGCTGTGTCTCTTGTTATCAAAACTGGTAAATGCAGGTCTGCAGAGAGATCTTGGCACTTGCTTAGAAGCTAGCAAAACTTAAACCAGTAGCCCTCTTGAGTTATCCTTTTTGTATTTTTTTATTAGTGTATTTTATTTAGTCAGGGTTTCTTTTTTTTTCCAATGCAGCAATATGTCCTACTGTGTATACATGTTTTAATTTTCCTGTTTCCATTCAGTGAAGTGTATCTATTCCTATTCTTGGAGTAATGATTTCCCCCCCTTGTGAAGGTTGACAGAATTAGAGGCTTTGGCAGTACCTGCCAAAGAGATTCTCTGTGATTAGTAACAGTGTTACATTCTCTAAAACCCTAATTCTGCTGCTGTGCATTGTATCTTACGGGGCACGTATTGGTGATAGGGCTGGTTCTTGCTCTCTCTTCTCAGCCCCTGTCCAGTGCCACTGAGTTAGTACCTTGTATTTATTTTGTCATGCAAGTGTTTGTCCACCAGGAGTGTGTTAGTTCATGGCTCAGGCACCCAAGGATGACAGATGTACATCCAGTAGAGTTAGTGGTGTGCATGACCTACCTGCTGAAATAACAGCAGGCGCCATGAGGAGTGCTGCATTCCTCCTGTCCATCTGCTGAGGATGGACAGACTTGCAACTGCTAAAATGTAAAAACAAAACTAAGCACATCTGTCCTGACTGTAAAAATCATCAGGAAGAAAAATGTTATTCAAATCAGGCTTCTGTCAAGATTGGTCAGTGATTGCCAGTAAACACCTGTTGTGTGTTGGTTTGTTTGGCCAAGGACTCGATGCTACTATATCAAACCTGTCTGCAGAAAGGGCAGAATTGGCTTCTCTCAGTTGAAATGTAGATGTTCAGTTCCAGCCCTCTGAGCTGTTGCAAAGGATGAGGACGGATGACAGACATATCTGATAAAACATCATCCCTCAGTTACCTGAAGTAGTCACTCTCTGCCATTAAAGTGATGGCAGATCCCATAAAAATATTACCCTCCACCATCTGCTTCCTCTGGCAGTGAACTATGACCAAGAGGAAAGTTCCTTGTGCCCTGTCAACTCCCCTCAAATAAATAATCATAATAAAAAAGGCCAGCCATTCTGAAGTTCCTGCTTAGCCAGTGTACTGCTGATTGAAGGTAGCCCTGAGAGGCAGGGAAGGCTTGCAGCCCTTGACAGCAAATGAGAGCTGTGCCTGCTTCATAAATGCCTTGGCTTCAAAAGGAGGTGGTTATGGGCATGAAATGTTTATCATCTTGTACTTGCTTTGCTGCTGCTGGGTTTCTGTGTAAGCAAAAAGTAGTAACAAGTGAAGAAGAAGCAATAGTGCAACCTGCTTTATCTGGTTGTCTGCACACTTAAATAGGCTTGTGGACAAAAGAAGGTGCAAGTGGAAGTAGCTTGGCTTTGACAGAGGTTTGGACTGTGCGCTGAAGAGATTTTCAGTTGCCTGTGAAGGGGAATCTGGTTGGGAACCTGATCAGTCGACTGGCTTTCTGTTAGGAATCGCTCTTTGAAATTGTCCGTGGAAGATGACTTGCTACATAGGTCAGCTTGTGCATTCAAAAACGCCCTTTACAAGATTACTTGTTCTTGGCACATAATTGGAAGTGGCACAGTTGTTGACCACCTCCTTTTGAGTCTGCCCAGCATTGCCATGTTCACTGGTGCATGTTGTGTATCAGCATCTCTAACACTGTGCAGCACCTTGCATGGCTCCCTGGAACTGGCTGTTTCCCAGCTGCCTTTGCTTAGCTCCCACCCTAAATGGGGGTCCCGCAGCAGGCTGTGGGGGCTGTGCTTTGGTTTTGGTTTAGGGGGTGCATGTGCTTTTGTTTTGCTTTAACAGCACAGTTCCCAACAGGGGACAGCACTGCATTGCTTAAGATGCTTGTCATTTTAAAGGAACTTTTCTAAACTTGTCATCCTGAAAGCTATATCGCACAGCAGCAGGCGGCCTCCATAAATCACTGATTCCTCTTTTTCTTCTCTTTCCCTTCCTTTCTATCTTGTGCTCTCTTTATTCCAAGCCTGTGGATTTGGACGCCTCGGTAAGCTCTCTTTTTTGTCTGGATCTTGCTTATTCCAAGTGTCATGTTGTTACTGCGCGCGTACAGATTGTTATTGCTGAGCACAGATGCAGGATTTTATTTTCTGTCATTACATTTTAAAAGGTGTTCAGCTAGAAAATTGCATATTATTTCCTCCATAAAGATTTTCACTGGTTCCTTTTGTGTAGCTTACAGCTGCTGAAACCAAACTTGATCTGGTGATGTGTGTTGTTGGCTAAGAGAGTAGCAGAAACGGGAGGAAATGAAGGTTATATCGGTATTACTTTTTAAGGCCATGAGTTGTATCTAGGTTTTAAAATAGAACCTGGTCACCTGCCTTCAATAGAATGAAAGGTAGGACAAAAAGCCAGTGATTTTGTAGGCCTCATGTGTCTGGAATAGTGATTGTAGACAGCTCCACGGTAATGGTGATATTTCTGCTGATGCCAGTGGAGGTTGACTCAAGGCTCCCCCACAGCTACTTGTCTGGTACAAGCCTCCCTGTAAAGTTCTGCTATTTAGTCTTGGGCATGAAGTACACAAATTACCTCCTATTATTTCAGTGTTGCCCTTTCAGCTCTGCCATTCCCTTTAGACTTGGCCAGGAACATGCCAGCTAGCTAATTTTGGAGTTAGGTCTGTTCTTTAGTGAATTGCTGTCAATTCCTTCTTCTCATCTTGGAGTCCTTAATAGCATTTGTTTTTCTCCCCTGCCACCTGGACTGCTACCAGGACTGGAAGACTTGGGAAAGCACGAGGTATTAGCACTTGCAGTTGTGAAGCGTGGCAAGCTGAGGTGCCCAGCCAAAACGTCTCTGCTGCACTGCTGCGGAGGTGTAACTGCTTACCTTTGGGGGAAGCTGATAACTCCTCTCAGCAAAGACAGGATGATGTAGAAACTAGGCATTTGACAGACTGGAGAACCTTTCCTTTATCCTTGTAGCTTATTTCCCTGGATTGCTTCTGACTGATTATCTAGGCATCATCTTGCTAGTTTGTCTGTGAGTGGTGGAAGTGCTTTGCCAAGAAGATAAATATTTTTGCAGTAATCTTGCCAAATGCTGTGACTTGCCTTTTAGGAAGTTCTTTATAGGCTGAGGTTTGGACCTTTCCTTCTAGCTCGAGTTGCCCTTTGCAGAGAGAAAGTTTCTGGGTTTTTTGTCTTCCAGTAGAGTCTTCTCCAAATCCTCTTCCCAAATCCCAGAAGCCAAACAGTATTGAGGAGAGAGACAGCCTGATGGTAGCTGTCAGCTGTGGGGTGTGCTAACACTGCACTTTATTCCTGGATGCCACATTCCTTACTATCATCTGACCCTGCCAAGAAGTCCTTTTTTTTTCAAACAGATTTCCTCCCTAGTTTTCATGTTTAACAAGGTGATGAGGTGGGGCTGTGATTAAAAATAATAAAAATATGGTGATATTTTGGGAGGGACAAAGCCAAAGCTAATCTGGGAATAGTTAGAGTGAAACCCAGCTCTAGATCGGTTGCACAGTCTGATGTGTGGCATGTTGGTGTCAGTTCAGGACAAGGCTGAGATTGTCTGGCTTGGTTCATAGAGAATGAACCAATAATATTTCATTACCTCAATTAGGAACTTGTAAAATATTTCTTTAGGCCTGTCTGTCAGCTAGCAGGCCAGTGCTTGAATCCTTTAGTTGAGCCAGTATATAATGTATAGCTTTAGAAATGTGCTTGCACAGTTTGTTTCTAAATGGGTTACTTGATAAAGGGAGAGAAGGAGGCAGAGAATCACACATAACTCTGCCCTGGCTCTTTGTCACTGTTCAAAGCAGCACTGAGATAACCTGAAAAACCTTGGGCTGCAGAAAAAGTATAAAGATAAAGCAGAGGAAGAATTTGAAAGAGCACCCAACCAGTCCATGGATCCATGCCCATGGAAGCTGTAGCAGCCTCTTAGTGGTATGCCTTCACTGTCCTTTTGTAAGAATGCAATGCTTGGAAATTCTGACACCATCAAGGGGAATTCTTGATAATTTCTTGAATATATCTTATACCTAGCTTTTGTACAGAGGGCAATGGCCAATTGCATACATATTCTTTTATAAATACATCCCCTTACCTAAGTTTTGGGTGCATTCCTGTGTTCTATAGCTGAGTATGCTCTTTCTTCCCTGTCTCTGTTTTGTTTTTGTGTTCATAGTTCTTGGACGTGACACTATCTATGTTCTGCACATCATAGGTGTCATCTCTGGGCTTTGGTCACCTCTTACACAATATGTTCAAGTTCTGATGCAGTTCTGCAGCATGGAAGGGAAATGCAGCTTTCTGATATCTGATTTTCAAATCAGAGTGTTAATCATGCATGTTTTCCCTTCTCCTTCCTCCTTTAGTTCTAAAGGCCTTTTCCCAGAAAGTGTATTGATGCTTTGTTTGGTACTTCCAATCTCAATCCCCTGTGAAATTGTAATCATCTCCATAGCAGCCAGTTCTGCCTGGGACATCACAGGCTTCTGACTTCAGGTAGGGAATAAGCAGCAGGACTAGAGGAACTCTTAATAAATATCCTATATTCATTCAAAATGTCCCTGGTTGCCTAACCCAGTTTGGAAGAGTGAATATTTCAAATGACACATGCTCTACTATACCGTTCATACTTCAAACATCATCATAAAGTGTACTAAAGTTTTTAGTAATAGCAGCTGGGGATAGAGGCAAACAGAAAGCAACTTTGAAGCAGATCTGTCATAAATAGTGTTTCTTCACATACTTCAATGCACTGAAACAGCAGCAGCTCTTCAAAACAAGCAAGGCATTGAAAATATGTTTGTGTTGCAAGTACAAGGTTTCTCTGTAACCCCTACTTCATCTTACCTTATGGGTGATAAGTGGGACAGTGGGGGATAATATGGGAGAGACTACTTGCGGGGAAGAATGGGGAGTGCTCTGAGGTTGTAGCCTGAAGTTGGGAGATCCGGTTTTGGTTCTTTGACCTCGGTTTTGCAAGACCCTGGGGAAGTGACTAACAGAGTGTCTGTCTGCTGCAGGGTGCATTGGTGTGGAGGAATTACTCACTGGGGGCATTCCAGCTCCAGTGAGGTCAGCTTGGCAGTCCATGGGTCATCATTGTGCAGAGCAGCACATCCCTAACGTGTCTGCATCTCAGTACCCTACTTGAGAGATTAGGTATTTGGTTTGTGTTCCCTTCCAGAGGGGTTGTAAGGATAAGTGTGCTGGATTCCTTGGTGAATTAAGTCAGGCAAACTCAGAGGCTGGAAAATTGAGTGAATGTGTGGGTTTGTGATCCACGTCTTACCAGAAACAATAAAGCCTCTTGCCCGCTGGTATTGTTACATGTATTGATTTTGCGCTTCCAGAATATTCCCTATCCCAGGAGACTAGCACTGATACATAATTAAAACAGGGGCTTTCATGAGTTTATAAGAATTCATTATTTGACTCTCTTTTTTTTCTTCTTTTCTTCCATCATATGATGCACCTTCCATCTGAGTCATGCCGAGGGGTCAGTACTGTCTTACTCTTCTTTCTCTTCCTTACTTATTTTCCTCTTAAGGAAATGCAAGTCACTTGCAGAGTAATCTGATTTTATGGGTGTTGCGCAGAAAACCTGCAGGGGAATCGGGGTCCTTTGGTCATCCACCAGACCACCCCACTTTCCTACATCTGTTTCATTTTATTTGAAATTGCTTAGTCCTTTTCTGTGTAGAAGATTGGTTCAGAGGGATAGCTATTGCTCTCTTACCAGAAAATGGTTATTGTTTTGGCACTTACAGAGTACCCATCAGTGCCCCTATTGTTGCTGTGATATCTCTTTTGTCAGGCTGCATGTATGGGGCAGCTCATTCTCATCCCTCTCCCCATACTATTCCAGCTGGTTTGCAGGTGGGAAGTAGTATAGCAGCTATAGGTTAAAGCAAAGCCAGAGATTTTGCTCTTAATCAAGTGCCTTTGAGAGAGAGAGGATTTATTTATGAGTCTCTACTGCTTGTGCCTTATCCTGGTCCTGTTTTCTGGGATGGCAAACATGGAAACCAAAATATTTCTTTTTCTTTAAAAACAAACAAAGAAACCCACACCACCACCCTCCCCCCCAACCTTCCTATTTCATATACTCCTTCTCTTGCTTGCTTATCAACCACCCTCACTGCCTAGATGAAAATCTCTTCTAAGCCCTATTATACCACTGTATTTCCATCAGCAGGGGAGCAGAAAGAAGGACATGCACAGCAACTTGCTTTCAGATGTAATTTTTCTCGTTAGCAATGGCTTTTGGCTGTAAAATGACAGGTCTGAGCCCAAGGGGATATTTCTGTCCCAGCTGCTTAATCATGTTGGACCAGCATTTTCTGTGGTTGTACCATCATTAGAAGTTAAGAGCAATGCTGCTGGGATGCTATGGACTGGCAGGGTTTGTGTCCATGTTAAGGAAGCTAATCATTCTGGTTTTGAAAGGTCTTCTGCCTGCTGATAACTTATGTGGCCCCAGAGATTTTGAGGTGGGATGGGGGATGAAGAACAAGTGCCATCTTTTCTTGCTATTGTTGCTTGTTATTTTTAAACTTCAGAAGTTTGGTTCAGTTCCATCAATGTCATGTTTTCTTAATGCCAGTTCAGTTTAGGGGTGGGAATATAATGAAGTGGTGCTGGCTGTAAGGAGCTAGAAGGCTACAGCTGTTGCTGTACACACACGGACTTTCTAATTGAGCACTGTTTAGCTGATGAACACCAGATTTACTGTTTTGAAAGTGTCACGCGTATACTTTGGAAGATAGAAGAGAAATTCTCTGGCACCCATTTCCCCTCTGAGTCTGCAGCACCAGCCAGAGGAACTCTGAGGGTGCTGATGGGGAATGCACAGAGAGCATGTGGAGAGAGTACTTAATTATCTGGATAGTCCTATGTATGTCTGTTGTAGGGAAGTATTAAATCCTTGAAGCTTTTGGACACTCCAGGGGGCAGGAGTTTATAAAGAGGAGGATTTGAGGGATTTGGTTTTTTTTTAAGGTAAGGTGAAGATTATTTGAGTAGTGACTGTCGTGATTCATGGAAAAACAAAGACATGGATAAGATGGAGTTCTGAAAAAGGGAATGGGAAAGTGTCACCTTTCTATGATTATATGTTTTCATATAATAAGAAGTAGTAAAATCAAGGTTTTGAGTTCAAGTATGATGCTAATAAGAGCATTTCAAATGTCAGGGGATAACCCAAAATGAGCTGCAGTTCTTAAGGTTTGTACTTCCTCTGAGGGGGATCCCATGCATGAGTCCTGAGCAGTGATATTTTTTTTTTAGTTCCTTCCAGTCTGCATCCCATGTGCTTTTCTTGCACTCCATTTATTTTTAATTTCTTCTTCTACTGATGCTGTTCTGTTGTCCTTCCCAGGCTGCGGAGCTGCAGGGCAGGGAGGCAGAGCTGAGGCGACAAGAGGCCTTCTACAAAGAGCAGTTGGCCCGCATTGAGAAGAAGGTAAGGCTGAGTTGTCTTTATTTCTGGCCCCTGAAGGGGTAGGACACGGATCTGTGTGAATCCAAAGGATAGAGAACCAAGAAGTGTTGTGCTGCAACCTGGAACTGTCGGCTCCCAATATCTTATCTGCCCCCCACCCCTTATGTAAGTGATAGAAAAGCTGTACAAATCCTTCGAGCAACTTGCATTTGAAAGATAAAGGTTTTTTTAACTGGATGATTTTTTAAAAAAGATTTCTGGTAGTTCAAACTCTATTAATCTTTTTCATCATGGGATTTAGGTGAAAGCTAAATTGAACAAAAACACAAGTGCCCTGTTTTTTATTCCTTTTGTTAAAAATCCTTTCCTAAATAAAAAGCAAATCAACCACCACAACATAAATCTTGCTATAAATATGAATTAAAGTTGTATTAATAATTTTTCTCTGGGGAGCCAAATAGTTCAAGGAGTGGTGCTGCAGTACACTGCCTGCTTCTTGCTGGATAAGCCTTTGAAATGAATGTGATTTAAAGAGACACTGTCAAGCATCTTTTAAGCCTGAAATGACCTTTGAAAATCCATTTAGGGATTTGAATCTCTTCCCTAAACGTGGGATTTGCTTCCCTGTTTAATTGTTTACCATGATGAGTTTTTAAAAATTGATGCCATAAAAATAGGAGCAGCCATGCTGTTCCTTATAAACTAATGTGTTCCTCACTTCCTGGCAAAATGAAATAATGTTATAAGTAGTCTTTATTTTTTAATAAATGTGGAGAATAATCTTCTCCAATTTGAAGCAATTAGACCTCCTGACAGGGAGTTGCATACATTCGAGTTGTAGTTGTGTTATGTGACTAAAAAGAAATGCAAACAATGAAAAGGGTGGGTTGTAAAGAGACAGAGGAATCAATCAGTTTTACTACCAACATGTAGCAGGATGGTGAGTATGGAACATGGGAAAATTGTGGATTATAGAAATGGTAGGAAGCTGTTGGCATATCTATTCCTCTTTTCATTCACTGCTACTGTAGGATTGTCCATGCTGCATTTTTTTAAGCCATCAATGGTAAAACATGCCTGTGAGCAAATTCACATGATGCAATTTTGCAACCCTTTAATCTGTACAATTCATTAAAAATAAACTATTAAAACTACCACTCAGCGTTGCATTCGTATTTTAAATTCTATTTTCAGATAATGGGGATTGTTCAGTGAAATTGCAAACAATCTAGCAGCTATCGTTCTAATTATCACAGTTGTCCATATGTTCATACGCAAAGGGAATTTTTGCAATTTCTTGGTCCCATGCTGAGTGCTTCTATTATATTCTTCTCTCCGGATCTGGTTTCATGAAGCGGAAATTACAGGGAAAACCTGTGTGTCTGTTCTTTATGGACGGTGGAGTGGGGAGAAGTTTGTGTCCAGGCTTCATTGTCCTCTTTCTGAAATCTTTTATTGTAGTTTGTGTTTTCAAGTCCATGTCCCTTGCTACAGGGACACATTTATAAACAATGTGATGGATATTTTAGTGCGGGATCTTCTCGGGGGAGTAAGGTGGGCTGCCCATAGTCCTATTCAAACTGCAGAGCTACAGAGAAAGTATCTTCCAGTTGTTATGTGTACAAAAGCAAGTAGATAAAAAGAACAGGTTTTCTTTCCTCTCTTGAAACACTGGATAGTTTCTGACCCTTAAAGACTAGCATTTTGCTGGTAATAAAATAGAAGAATGCCTCCAACCGTTAGTCTGGATTGGAGTGGGAGGTGGTGGGGGCTAGAAGGGAAAGGAGAGAAATGTACTTGAAACAGTGTAATAAAGCTTAATTGTATTAGTTTTGAAAAAGGTTTTTGATCTTCTCTGTGGATAATTTTATTCCTATAATGGTTGGAAAGATGGAAAATGCAGCACAGAACAATCTTTTTTATTAGCTGTTGCTTTTATATAATTCTGCTTTTATTTGTTGAATACACGCAGACCTTGACATTTATTTATTTATTTTTCCTTCCACTGTGCTAAAGCTTTCCAATTCAGGCTTAGAGATATTTTTATATATCTGTGTATGTGTCTATATAAGAAAAAAGCTCTCAGTAAGGGGATGGTGGGGGAGAGCTCTGAAATAGAATTTTGCTTTCTCTGATGTTTTAAGAGGAGATGGTCACTTGGAAGTGTGGTCATTGGTAGTTCAGAGGTGTTTGGCTGTGAGTGAATGAATATTATGGCTCAGTGTGGAGTTAGCAAGCTGAAATTTCTCCTTCTAAGGATCAGGCTATCAGGAATTCCCCTTTCTCCTCCCCTGCTGTGCCCAGGTTGGTTTTGTCTCCACTTCTGCATGATAACAGAATTCAGCAGTAGGAGACTTAGAGATTTGTTTTTGAAGGATGTTTTGAACTATTGATGTTAAAAACCCAGAACCTTCCCAGTAGGATGCTAAGAGTAATTGTGTTACATACTCCTTGCAACGTTAGAGCTGCTCAGTGAATCAAACACAGAGACTGTCCTGTTTCTTCTGACAGTGGTCAGTTTGCAAAGGCTTTGAAAGAAGAACTGAAAAAAACCTCACCAAAACAAAGCCACAAAGAAAACTTCTGGAGAGCAGCTTTGAGAAGTCTTCCTAAATGTTGTCAGTTGGAGGAAGACACATGCCCTGCTGCACAAGAGTTTATTTTTATTCAGTATTTTTATTCACTGAAAGTTGGATTAGTGGTATTGTTTTTCTATTCATCTCAGGTGTTTTTCCTGTAGCCCTGTTTAGCTCTGTGCCTCCAACATCATGAGGCAATGTGTGCCACAGGTTAACTTATATACTCAATAAATTCTCTGTTATCAAATATTTTTTTGCATTTAATATCCTTTATGGGAAGGAGATAAAATAAATTCTCTTCATTATTCATTATCTGTAGACTTCTGTTCCCTCTTTTACCCTCCCATGAAGCTGAGCAGTCCTTACCTTTTCAGTCTCTGCTTGTGTGAATGATTTTTTCCAGGTTTCTCATTCTACTTGTTTGTCTTTTGGCACTTTCCCCCTAGCAGCTCTGTCTTTGAAAGGTATTGACCAGAATTGAACTCAGTAGTTCCCTTGAATGCAGCAGATTGTGTGAATACATTATCCTTTTATTTTGTAATCTCTGAAAGAGTACTGTAATCTACTGGACAGAGCACAGAATTGGAAGGAAAAACCTGCTCATTTTCTAATAGCCGTTTCTCTTTTGGGAGTTTGAAACAATTATTTAGTCCATCTATCTCAGTTATTCCATCTATATGATGGAATAGCTTATAATGGGAGGGCAAAGTGTTGTGAAACAGTAAAGCTATAAAAATGCTAAAAAGGCTTTGCCTTTAGTTTTGCATGAGATGAACTATGGGTGTACCTTATTTCAAACAGATCTTGAGAAACTCAGTTTCTCCAGACAGTCTTATTAAAATTTTCACGGGAAAAGGCATGTATGAAAAAATAATTTCAGTGTTTCAGCTTTTGGGGTTTTCCCTGCATTTTCTACTAAAGCACTGGAAGAAATGGGACAATGAGTGCAGCAGTGCTGTGTCACACTCAGGTCCGTGTAGTTCAGTATGCTGGTCCCGACTGTGAATGTCCAGGGATAACTGTAGAACTGAGCTGATGGGAAAAGAGGTTGTGGAGTCTCCTTCACTGGAGGCAGTCAAGGAGCATCTGGACAATCCTGTGCCATGTGCTCTGGGATGACCCTGCTTGAACAGGGAGGTGGGACCAGATGACCCATTCTGTGATCAAAGCAAGGTTATGGGGTACTTGCCCCAAATGCTTTGACCATCCTGGCTAGTCATTTTTGGAACTTCTCCTCACGTATTTAATCCTCTGAGAGTTGTGAGCCAGGACTGTGTGCGCAGTGCTTGGGATGCGGGAGGACCATGAACATGTGGCAGCTGTGTCAGAATCACTGCTTGGTTCTCAGTTTCTTTGTAGTGCCTGACACTTGATTTGCACTTCTGACTTGTGTTGAGCAAATGCCACACACTGCTGCTACGGGTAGCATTCCTCTGGTCTGAGTGCAGGCTTGAATATATACAGTGACTGTACTGGGATTAAACCAATGCTGGGATTAGTTGCTGGGAATATTCTTCCCACTGCATCCTTTATTGTCAGTTTGTCAGGGGTTGTGTGCATGGGAAGGGATGGTAGGCTTTGTTCTGCCTGCGGTGCGGTGCATGCTTCTTAGAGATTTTTTTTTTTAATCAAATTTTATTGAACAAATTCCTTGCAGAGGATCATTATACTGGTAAAGCTCTTGCTCGCTCTAACTCTGATAGTTTGTTGTAGTTGTGTGTTTCTGTCTCTTGGGTCTCTTGTATGTTTTTGTTTTGGAGTGCCTTAAATATTTTGGTAATCAGAAAAAATTAGAGGGAAAAGCTCCTGTGAACTGACTGTTTCTTATATGACTGTGTGCGACTGCAGGGTTGGAGCTGGTGATACAGACATTCCATTCCACACCTGTGTTTCCAGTGTGACTGTCTAATCTCCAATAAGTAAGCCAGTAATGAGACCTGACTAATTTGTTGTAAGTGGTTAAACTTCTAACTCTGACTTATTAGAGTAATTTTACATCTCATCCATATAATTTGAATTGTTTCATAAAATGTGTGTCTTCTCTCAACTGTTTTGAACGAGGTTTTGTACTGTAGTGTTTCTCTGGGTAGAAAGAATGAGAGTGAGACCTAATAATCTATAGGGAGAACCTTAGAAACATTCAATTTGAGAAGCTCAAGAGGATGTTTTTTCATGCATTTATTTGTTACTGAGAAGCAGGGAGGGAGATGGAGGGAGCTTGTTGTAAATAGTTAACATATATACTGCTCAGGACTGGGATTTTTATTAGGGATTCTGTGTATGCTTTGTCCTGCTTTCTCCAAGTGGTAGAAACATTCTTTAAAAAGTATCGTAAGAAAGAAGTGCAGTCTCTCCTGGAACCTTTCAGATGTCAGGAGATTTCACTTAGCATGTTAGTTGTATACCTTCTCCCGAGTAAATATTTGTTTGACTCCTTTTGCTATTTGGCCTCTTGCTGAGTTTACCCTGACAAAAGCTAAGGGCAGTCCTACACTACAACAAAAACACGGGCAGCTCTTTGGAGTAGTGTAAAACAGTAGAGAAAGGCTGAAGGTAATCTTGGAAGATAAAGTGAAACTCCTTGCTGTAGATGATGCCTCTTCTTTGTCTGGATTTTCTTAAGCTCCGGCTCCCACGTTATCTCTTGTTAGGCGGCTGTGGACTACTGTGAGCAGTGGGTGCATTAATATGCAATGTTTCTCTGCTTGTAGCTTTTCAGAGCAGTAAGTAGCACAAGAGGTATTCATAAGCTGTAGAGTATTTGTGCAAGAGGGAAAGGAATGCGTTGAATACATACCTTTTTTATTAATAAGGTTGACTGCACCTTTTTCTCTGCTTGGCTTCACAAATCTTGTAATTTTGTGTGTGGCATTCATCTTGTTTGGTTTGTTTAAATTAATCTCTTTTTGCCCTTGTACTTCCCGTTCAATTCATGTTTGTAAAGCATTTAGGATGTGTAAAGAACGGGAGGAGAAGTTATTTTTGTTTGTTATTCTTATTGGCCTTGATCCTTCTTCTTGGAGCTGTCTCCCACTTTGCTGTGCCAAGGTCACCCCTACCTGCAAGTCCACTGTCTTTTTTGGTTTATGGCTGGTAACTTGTCTCAACAAAACTTTCTGCAGAGAAAAAGTGATAGCCTGAAAAAAAAAAGGCTTCTAGAACAATATGTTTGTGTTGGATCTTCATCATCAGTTTAAAGCAGACTCTGTGGGGCTGCACAAACTGATGTCACCTGGCAAAGGTGGCAGGGGACTTCTATTGAAGGGGATGAGAAATCCATTCCTTGAGTTGGGATGCCAGGCTTATCTGTATCCATGAGACCTAGGGATCACTCACCTACCTCTGAAAAAACAAGCTGTGTTCAGGTGTTACCTTCAACCAAACTCTCTGCCCTCTCAGTGGCAGTTAAAGATTCAGTGCCCTTTGGTAAATGAGTTGATATGTCCTGGCAGCTGTCACTGACACCATTTGCTTTCTCCTGTAATGTCTTGGGGCTGTGTGTGAGCTATTGCCATGTGTGTAAGGGCTGCTTTGTTTGCCTCTAGTCACAGTCCTGCCAGCCACCAGCTCATTGCTCTAGCCAGGGCTGTGGGTACCTATAGGAAGAACAGCTAGGGTGAAATGAAGTTCTGGTCTCCAAAAATGTGTTTCCCTTTCACATGAAATTTCTTGTTCCCATCTCCATAATTGAACCTTACAATATTCTTTACAATTTCTTTTCTTATCTGATTTGTTGAGTTCTGTATTCATCCCCAGCCCTTCCTGCAAACCCTTCCTCTCACCAACCCACCAGTGCTTTCTTTGAACCTACAACATCTATGATCCAAAAAAGCAGTTTGCCTTTCAGGCCAGTAGAGCAGTACAGCAAAGCACCCAGCTCATTGAACTGTTGATTTAATCTTCTGAACACAAGAATAATCCCCAGTGTAGTTCTCTGAAATAGGCTGACAAGATCCATCCTAATCACCTAGATCGCTTCCAGTTGCTCGGGTTGCCTGTCTGGGGCTGTGTGGATGCTGCTCTCAGGTGGCAGTGGCTCTATCAGTCTCCCAGGGCACAGCCCTTGATGTTTAGAGAATGGAAGATCCTGTCCTGTGCGTGAATTAAATTTCTGAACAGGAACAAACTGAAAAGGGAACAAACCTGAAATCGTCATCTGAACTAGTTCCAACCTCCCATCCTCTTCTCAGTTTTTCTCAGACATTAAATGTCATGCTGGGGGAGGAGGAGGGAGGGCAGCATCCCTGATTCCTGCTTTCTGCGGGTATCCATTAGGGCTGAACAGCATCTAGAGGAAGCTAATGCCCCTTGTAGTCTCCCTGTCTGTGGGGAGAGGTTCCTTCCTTGTTGCCGTTGGCCAACACACAAACTGACTTCCAGTACCTTGCGCTCAGTTCACCCATTTAATGGCTTTTTTGCTGAAAGCTTGTGAAGTTTAGTAGTTAATATACCTCAGTACACAGCTTTTAGAGATCAGATAAATTGATTGGTAATTTGATGAACTCAAAGAGCATCTGTAATAGGGTAACTAAAACGTGTTAGATGTCAGCACGGCCTCTGCCTTCTCTGCAGTGTGTACATTCTCTCTTCAATATGTGTTGACTGGTGTGCAGTACATTACATCAAATTACAAGCAGCCTCTATGCAAACAGCAGCTAAGTGTTTGCTTCCTCTTCAGCCTGCACGATTAGTGCAGAGATGCGTTTGCAGTCTGTGTGCTGAAGGGTGAACTGTCAGAGCCTTACGGTGATTTTGTTTCCCTGGCATTTAGAGTACCTTTGCAGAGGGAGAGAATGATGCTTATGGGCTGCTTCATCTTGGAGGAATCCATCCTCAGGCTTGACTTGTGAAATAAATGTGGCAATGTGTGGTTTGAACTTAGTGTCTTAACACTGAATTTAGCAGCTGAATTTAGATAACAATCTGGTATCTGGTCTCATCAGTGTATCACTATGAAGACTTGTTAAAGGCAGAACAAAAAGACCTAGAATGTGATCTTGTCTCTTTGTTAGAACTCAACACTGGAGCATTTGTCAAGTCTAGTCCAAAAAGAGCAAAACAAGAGGTTCTTTTGTCTTACTTCTGAGAGCTTTCCGCATTATCTAATATTTCTGATACCCTCCCTCAGCAGTTTTTATTCAACCTAATTTTCCCCTAATTTCATTCATTTTCTCATTGCCTAATAATTTAAATTTCTGATTCCTCCTTCTTTGTGCTGTCTACCTGCTTTTTATTAGCAGGATTGGTATTTATAAATGTGTGTATGTATATTTATATAGATAACACTGTTACCAGTAAAACCAGTGCTACTTTTGTAATGGAAAGCAGTGCTCGCACACACCCACCCAGGTGTGCACACACAGTCTCTCACCTGTTTTTACTGAGGTGCAGTTGTACCTCAACAGCAACTGCATCACCCTGCTGCAATAAATACCAGTGTTGCCTGCTGTTCCCATGCAATTCACCAACCAGTGTACAATTAATTTCTGACCCTGTTATTGCAGTATTGGCTATTTTACGAAACTGTAGAGAGTTAGCACAGTGAATTGATTAAATGTGTTCCAGACCTTAGGCTGGAGTCTGTGTGTCTGCTGGGATTTCGATGATTGAAGCTTGTGCTTCTCTTGGGATATTCCAGATTTAGACTTAGTCTTGGAAATTGGTTCAGGTAGACAAAATTTCCCAGTGTGTGGAATTCACTTGCATAAGAGCCTGACTTTGGGGAATCTGAGATTTCTATTTCAGCTCGCAGTGGTCCTTCTACATGTGGCAGGAAAAAAGCATTACTATTGTGACTTAAAAATAAAGCCAACACCAGGATTCATTTTGAAAAGGTCCTTAAAATTATGGCTCTGCCCTTACAGAATATGCTGTCATCATGTTAATGGAAAATATGGCTAATAATTACTCTATAAATTGACTCCCCAGAACATCTCAAATTTGTGCTGAATTAAGTGGTCCAAAGATCAGATTTTAAAAAGGAACTCCTCCATATTTACAGCGGCTGTACCTTCTGAAGTGTTTAGTAGTTTACTGTGGGTGTGTTAAATACATGTTTCATGACAGCCTGGGGCCACTTCTCTGAAGGTTTTTTCCCCATCTGCCAGTCATTTTAAAGAAACATAAATAAAAGAGCTACTCCAATTTCTTGAACATATAATGCACGTTCCCCAGAGACCAGGGTGACTCAGAAGTAGCTTGTAAATAACATGTTCAATGTTTTGAAATAGATGTGTACCATCAGGCTCGCAGTGAGGTCTTCAGCCACTGCAGACTTGCTTTGCCTGTCACAGAATCCGATCCTGCGGTGATGAGGGGTGGGTTTTTGTTTGGCTGGTTTTGGGGTTAATTGGTGGTTTGCCCATACATTCTGCTGCCCCAAGGATGATCCCAGCATTAAACACCTTGGCCCAAATGAAGATTTCCTAGCTCACTCATTTGCATTTTAGCCCCATGATAAATAAATAGGAAAGAATGGCTAAATTTTGTTTTGTTTTTGTTAAAATCAGTAAACATACATCTCATATGCAGTAGAACTGTCTGGGAGTCGAGCCCAGACAAATGTGGAGAGGAGGTTGCCCTGGTAGGTGTTCAGCAGTGGAGTGGCCAGCAAAAAGATGCCAGGTAAAAGATGTTGCCCTGCACAGGGGACAGCAACAGAGAGGAATGGCCAAAGAGCCAGGACACACCGAGAGGCTGCTGAATCTGTGCCCATCTCCAAGAGGCCACAGAGGAGCAAGAGGTGGGAGAAGAAAATATGGGAGCTGAGATAAAGCTCTAAGCCTCTGGTTTGAGAAAACTTGTAATAACTAGGTTATTTTATGAGAAGAGCTAGCTTTTCTTTTCCTTCCCAATTATTGTGTTCCAAGTCGTTCAATAAGAAAACCAGCTTAATTCCTTCTCCTTTGTTCTCCCTCCCCATTCTTCTGAACAGAAGCCAAATTTTTTCTTTCATAATTTCGAGCTGCAAGGTTGCTTTGAGCTTGCATGCCTGGGTCAGTTGAGGAGTGCCTGGGTTGTGGATTTTTTTTTTTTTCTCCCCTAGAGATGTCTCATGATGTACTGGACGGTACACAGAAATCATCTAATTTGCCCTGACATGCAGCAAGCTTTGAACTGGCTGGACTGTGGTTCTTCAACAGAGAAGACCGCTCATATGGGCGTGTAAAAATACTGTATTGAGTGCCTGTCTGAGCATGTATATGCATTTTTTAACCTCATTTTTTCATAATAGTTATGTATACCACAGCATTTCCTTTGGCTGTTTAGGGAATTAAATGTAGTGTATGAGACCTTTCACCTTTAAGTCATTTGTTGAGATGTAGCTTCCGTTCACAGCAGCAAAAAGCCATTGCTGCCTGATGGCTAATCACTCATTTGTGTGGCACTGAGATAACTCTTCCTTCAGTTAGGGACAAGGGTTTGTTGCAGGAAGAACAAAAAAAAATCCCCCATAATAGTGTCCTAGCTGTCGATTTCTGTGATAGGCACAGTGTCCCAGGGAGGAACACAACATTTGTCCTTGCTGGCTGAAAACAGGACAGTGCTGGGTTTTATGTTCATTTGTTCTGTGGAGAGAGGATTTAGCTCCAGGTCTGAAGTGTTTGTGGTGTTTGCTTTTATCCCTCCTGTTGTTCCCCAGCAAAAGCATAGTTCTGTCCCTTCTTTGTGTTCCTGTTGTCTGAGCTCAAGCTGTCCCCAGTTGAAGGACTTGAATTTTTTGCTTGTCTTGTCCAGATGTAGGTGAAATACTGATACTTTTTCTTCATGAGCCTGAAAAAAACATCCACTTATAACAAACCCTGTTTCCCAAGCCTCTTTTTGTTACAAAGTTTATCAGCTACAGCAGCAAACCACTGATAATTAGGATGCTTATACCAAGATGTTTCTCCTTGGTCTTTAGGCCTACCTTTATTTCCTCACAATTAGTGCCAAGTTCAAGATCTGTTGTTGCTGCATGCAGTACTCCTTACTGCCAGAGACTGTGTTTAGAGATTAAATTGAGTAAATTTATCTTGCATCCATGGGTGTGTGGTACACCATGCATGTGACATTCTTCCATTTATGTTCCTGAGAAGCCTTGGCAGCAAGGCGTTACAAGATTTTTCAGGTTTAATGTTAATAAGTAATTATTCCTATTATTGTTTAATGGGTTAAAAGTGAGACCTGCCTTGTTGCCTTTCCTCTGCCTGGGTTCTGTAATGAAGTACCAAAACTAAGCTGGTGGTGACTGAAAGCTGTGTAAGGCCGTGGGTGATGTCCTGCCCCAGGGTTGTGTCTGGAGTGGTCTCTGCCGAAGGACAGGAATGAAGGAGTTGTGTGGCTGCCCCTGCTCTCTGTGGGTGTTTGATTTTCATGGTAATATGTACAGCTCAATAGCCCTGCTGTGAAAATGCCTCTCTCCCTTGATTGGAGGTCTGTGGTCCTTCTGGGCTTCTCTTTGGAGCTTTCCCTCTTTGCCAGCTGCAGAGGTCTCTCCTCAGTGACTCTTTAGAGGAGGCAGAACAGCTGCATTAAAAAACAGGTGAAAGAGAAGATTGCTAAAAGTAGAGAGAATGAGCCTGTCAAATGGTGGGAAGGAAATTGCTTACAAATATTTTCTGATTTCTTTCTTATCCCTTCTGCCATCCTTTCTCCTTTGTCCTCCTTGTGGTTTATTTTTATCTTAGGATAAATGTTGTATTTATTTTCTGTTTGCTGTGTGGAGAATTTCAATCTTTTGAATAGCAAAATACATATAAAAAGATACTAGTATTCCTTTCTCTGGAATAACTGATGCCTTGCAGGGAGAGCTAGAGGTTATGTGACAGTGGTATTGTAAAGGCAGGCCAAAGGAATCTGTTAATCCATTTTCTTTTTCTTGTTATCTATGTTTTGTTTTATATTTTATTTTCCTTTTAAAATAATAATCAATATTTGTTTGTAGAAATAGCTTAATAACTTTTTTTTGCTACCTGTAAAATACATCATTGCTTTATAATGTTTGTCCAACAATCCCTAATAAAGGAGAATGACATAAAGTTATCCTTTGTAATGTTCTTTTTGAGCTGTGGAGCTGGGACCTTTTTCCAGGTATTCATTAACTGAGATTTCTGGCTCACTGGAAGATAAGTGAACATTGTCCCCATTTTAAAAGTGAGACCTTAATGCTTAAGGTTAGTATTTTCTATAATAGCTTTTGTCTCTTCACTTTTTGGTTGTCCGGGTATGGTGTATTTCTTCAGATGTGCTGATTACCCATAAGTTGAGCTTGAAGTTTTGAATAATGAGCTCCTGAGCATCTCCAGACAGAGCCGTGAGCCAGCAGGCACTTCTGAAAGTGCGGATTTGTCTGTGTCATTAACCGTGTACAGTGACCTGTGAAGTCCTAGCAGTCTTTTTGGCTGTAATCATTAAACCAGCCTCTCCTACTGGATAAAATGGGAAGAGAGCCTGCAAGCGCAGTGAGAGAACCTTGACTGAAAATACAAATATCTTCAGAAAATGCTCTGGGAGTAATAGTAATAAAGAAAAAGTACAGTGGCAAAATAAATTGCTGCTGATACAATTTTTCTTCCTCTCTCAAGTTTGCCTCTAGTATGGCAGTTTTTCTCCCTTCGATAAATAAATGCAAAGATGGGAATCGCTGCCAAAAACTGTCACATTTCTGGAACTTTCAGCCCCTGATTATTCACATTAAGCCTCTCCCCCCCCCAGCAGTACAGTATTTTGAATATGTACACCCACCATTCTGTCAGATCTGTGCAGTCTGCGTCTGGTTCATCTTCTGTGTCTTTGATGTGCTCCATAACATAGGCAAAGAGAGGTCTGATAGTCTCTCTAAAAACCTGACAGTTTGTGTGACAATCTGTCCACGAATCCACAGGCTCCTTGTCAACCAAATGAGCCTTTGAATATCAGAGGTTTCAGAACAGTGCTTGCAGCATTGCATATGCACCAAGGGGAGAGTACAACAGGCTTCCTCGTAACCTGAGAGATGTCTGCGTTTTCCTTAATCATTCCAGGGACATCTCATCATTGCTTGTTGGCTGGTTCTCAGCCCCGCACATGTCGGGGTTATTTAGCAAAGCTTGATTTACTGGAAACTGCACATGGAGAATAATTTGTAGTTGGGGGTAGAGGAAAAACCCTGGGAGGGGGTGGAACTTCCAGGCTTTGGCTTACTTCTGTTTTTCAGTGGTTTTGTGTTTGTTTCTTATAGTGACTCTCTTCCCTGCAGTTCCTTTACCCATGCAAGTTTATGGATGTGATGCATTTTCTTCAGTATTCTCCAGTTCTCTTGCACATCCTTGGGTTCCTCTATTCTGCTTTCCTCTGGGAACCCAGTATATTGCATTTCTTAGCTACCTGTTGTGTAAAAGGATGGGGTCATGAATTTAACTTAGCTTTTTTTTTAATTGAGACAGGAACTGTTAACTGGGCCAGCTGCTGCAGTTTATAAATGGGACTTAGGGATATTCTCAGCAGAGAAAGATGGGAGTTTTAGCTGCAGTATGACTGTCCGAGGTGGTGGGTGTTTTGTTGGAGGCTCTGTCAAATACCAGCTTTGGCATGACGGCATTAAACCTTAGTTAAAATGTTCCTTCCTTCCTTCCCAAAATAAGCTCCTGTGACAGGCCTGACAGGGGAATGTGCTTCGTATCTTTTTTATTGTATGACAAGTACTCGATGGCTGCCAATTTTGTTTAGTGGAGTTTTTTTCCCTCTTTATTTCCCCTTGAAAGTGCTGGTCAGCCTTTGAGTGAAACTTTCACCTGCATTTCTCGGCACTCTTGATATTCTGGCAATTTCCTTCTTTCTCTCTTCTCCCTTCCCCTTAGCACTGATTCTCTGCATTCCTTTCGCTCTCTCGTGGACAATGCCTGGTTGTTTGAGGCAGCATCCCGTGATCTTGGAGTTCATCCTGGTTGTGTGGTGGATCTGCTGGTAGGACCCAGGTACCCCTGCAGGATGAGCTGTGCAGCTGCCCAGCGCTGGTGCTGGGGTTTGGCAGGCGGTGCTGTGCCCTTAATGCCATGAGCACCGCGTTACCTGCACGTGTCAGCCAGGCGGGACTTCTCTGAAGCAGATGCTGAGAACTTTTGATGTTTAATCAATGCCTGGGAAGCCTGTTTACCTGCACTTGTCAGGTATAATTGATTCGGGCATTTGCTGTGAATTCCTCACCTTAGCTAAACTTCCAGCTAGGAGGAGAGCAGGGTGATACTCCCCTACAGCAGGTTTGGCGTTAATCTGGGCCTTTCACGATGCTGTTGCTGTCCTTGTCAGAAAGCCTGAGTTACCTGCTGGCATTTTATGGCCTTTCTCTTTGAAGCTGCTTTTACTTTCCAGAGTTTGTTTAAAGAATTGGCAATGCTTTGTTCGTAGCCTTTCAGAAAGGTATGCTTCAAAGCAGCCTCATATAAACGCAGTGTTTCTTTCTCTTTTCTCCTTCTTCCCCTTTTAATTGCTTCTGTAGTAATAATTTCTTTTTTGCTGTTTGCCTTTTTGACTTGAAGATAACATGAGGCTTTTCTGCATGTTTCCAATGAGGCACTTGAAGCTTTTGGAAGTCCCTAACACCATTTTGCTGTGGGGTACCTGTTTTAATTAGTCTTTTCCCAGGGTACCTTCATAGAGACAGTCTGACTCTGGTGTGGGATCACAGTCTGTGTCTGTAAACCCATTTTTACTTGGATGGAGTATCTCGGTGTGGGACCCTGGTTCTGGGAAGTCCTGGGATGTGTATTTTTGAGTCACCGTGTGCTTTAGGGATTGTAGCTTAACCTTTTTGTACCTAGTTTGTTATCCACAGGATAAACCTAGCCATGTTCCTTCTCCCCAGCTCTGCCTTCCTCAAGCTTTGTGGAGATGGGTGTTCTGTGGGATTTTATCTTTGAGAAGCTTTCTAGATATGCTACAGAATTAATATTTTGCTTTCAACTCAGGATAATATTGCAGACATGAGAAGATCTGTTCAAAGAGGAATGTACTTCTGCTCCTGACTAGTTTAACTTGCCTGTGTTCTTACTGTGGACACTACTCTCTTTATGCTCTCTCTGCATCTTAATCCAAAATTTATGATCTCACAGCTTATTGCCGAAGGAAAGAATAGAATGACACAAATTCAATGCTCTCATTTCATTATTGGTCTCAGCAGGAGGAGTGGATGAACCCACACATGAACAGCAAACAACAGAGCTGTGTTTAGAAGTTGGCTTTGGCTGAAAAAAATCTTTTTTTTCCGTATCAGCAAGCTGTTTGTAGTTCCTTGCATCTTTTCTCTGTTACCTTTTGAGAAAAAAAGCATATGAGTTTTCAAAAAAGCAGTTTAACCCTTAACTTCTGTGCTCCAGTGATATGCTCCATAGGCATGTTTCTCTTCCTTGTTAATTGGCTTTTATTTGGATGTGGACTTGATGGGAAGGAGGAAATGTGAATGATCTGTTTGAGCTAACTGCTGACTGATACCAGCAAATGGGCTGAGCAGGAACTCCAGAGGAGCGAGCTTGGGAGGTGAAGAAATTGTTTCTTGCAGCATAGTCTGAAATTCCCTAACTCCCTGTTTTGGACCAAAGCTGATAGCAGTGATTGATTGTGTGGGTTGATTTTAACACATCCGTAGGGTCATCCAGTGAACAGATTGGTTCGGCTCATCTGCCTCTGTACCTGTGGGAGGGATGCAGGTACATGGGGTAATTTTTCAAATCTGTAAGGAGCCATTTGCATGAGACTTCTGAGCGGTGAGAATGAACAGCCTGATCTGCAGTGCGTGTGAACCAGCGAGCCGGTGAGGTGTGGGGAACCCGGATGTACCTTGGCTTCCCTGAGGCACTGCTGGGAGCAAAGGTGGCTCCCAAAGCTGGCACTGACCAATGCTTCTCTGTAGCTTCCCAGAGTTCCACGTGGCAGCAGCTGCATCCAGGGCATGTGTGTGTTGTCTGTCCCCAAGAGTGTGCAGGCAGGCCACAGTTATGCTGCTTCTCAGGATGGTGTGAGGTCTTATTTCTGGCTTCAGAAGCAGCTGGAAGGAGGAGTTTGAATGTCTCCCAGCTGACATTTCATTTGTAAAAAGTAATCTTTGCTTTCCTTACCTGTTTCTCTCACAAATTTGCGGTGCCCTTGTGGGGCACACTGTATTGCCCCACTCACAGCACTGCCTCTTGTGCTCTTTTGGGTTTGAGAGGGGCTTGCAAAGGGCATTTTGCTGGAAGCTGGTGAGCGAGGATGTCAGGAGAAGGGATCGAAGCAACACGTCTGTCAGGTGCAAGGCAGATTGTACCATCTAATCCCCCGGCTGTCGTCTGCAGCATTTGTCAAGGCCTCTGCTGCCCTGCTCCGTTTCATCAGAGCTATCACTGGCATTCATCTAGGCTGGCAGCATTTCAACAGCTGTTAATCCTCTTTGTATCTCTAAACACTGTGACCACTGACAAACTTCTATACTCTGAGGTGTCAAAATGCGTCAAGATAGTGGTGATGGTGGTTGAGTTTGTTGGTTTTAAATCGAGACACCTTCTGATCTATTGACCCAGACTGAACCTGGTGGAGAAATCTTTGTCCCAGTGTCAGGTTTTTAATGCTGCAGCTTGATGTTCACGAATAATTTCACCTAAAATCTGATTAATTTCTAGTTCCTCATGCTTGTTTTGCTTGGTTTTCTGTTTTATGTGTTACCGCAAGTAGCACATGTTTCACTGAAGTTGTAAGGAATGTGGTTTAATGTCAGTGTGAGAATGAGCTGGCAGGGTTTCTCTTTATGCTTCAATTACTTTCCCTCCTGAAATAACCCTGAGAACTCAGTCTTCTGCTATAATGTTTTCTTACTTTCTTTGCTATATGTTCTGGAAGGGGCCTGGGCAGTGTAGTGAGGTGTAGTAGTGAGTGTTGGAGTTTCTCTGCACGTTTGCAGCCAAGGAGGAATGCTGAATTAAAATTACTCCAAATTTAGCCCTAAGTTTTAAAATTTATTCCCTTTGGAAGGGAATTTTTAGCACAAGGGTGTTTTGGAAGAGTGGAGAGCAAGGGTATAGCAGCAAATCTGTTGTAGAAAAACAGCGGGGTAAAGTGGTTCTGTTGCACTTTAGGCTCTGGTTATGTATTTTTACAACTTCTTGGTGTTTTTATTATTTGCCACGAACCATCATTTAATAGCAGGGAAAAATCTTTCAAACTAACATTTCTTTGCTTAGTTTGTTTGTCCTCTCTGGAGAGCTCACTCCCCATATGACAAAGCTCTGATGTTCTGAAGTTGACTCCCCTAAGGCTCAGCTTTATTGAGAGAAGTGGAACATTTTAGGTGGTTCATTCATTCTTTCTGTGTCTTTTGTTATTTGAGCCCTTACGGTGTCCTTTGGTCATGTTTTTAAGCTTATTTCTGCAACTAAGACTGCCAGGAGCTTTATTTAATAATAGTTGAGGTCTCATGTTCAACTTTTTCTTTGTGAGCTGCCATTTTATCTCAAGAATCAAATACTGTGAAAGTAAATTAAAAGCAGCGTTCATGTCTTGTAATTTTGTGTGGAATGTTCTCTCTTTTACCGTACCAGCGAATATCATTTTATGAAGATAAAGGACTTCACTGAGACTACAGGCAGCTCAGACTTTGTTTCAAGTGCAAATACCACACGTTGATCCTGCTGAATAGCCCTTGTGTGGAGGCGACCCTGCTGAAACTGGGGGAAGTGCTCAGGTGGTTCCTGGCTAAGCTCCATGTTTGCAACCATATTATAAAGCCCTGGAATGTTCCAGGCCACTGGAACGTTCTCTCCTGCCATAGCATGGTGGGTTAACTGCTGAAAATGAAGCAGATCTTGGGTCTGCAGTAGTATAGACAAGAATATTTGCAAAATTATTCTCTGCTAGTAGAAGCCCCAGATCACAGAACCTGCTGTGGCTGTGCCCATGCTGAAAGGCCCTTCTCTTGCCCGTTTAGCCCATTTATTGCTCATTTAATGTTTAGGACAAAAGAGAATGTGACTTTCCCAAGGTTGGAAAGGAGAGGGTCTAAAGGCCAAGGAAAATGTATCTGAAAAGTCTGCTTGTTGAACAAACTCAGATTTAAATGGTTGTCCCCTGTTTTTATTACTTGGGGAAGCCTTTAAAGGTACTGATTCATAGCATTAGAAATATTGTTTCATTGGCTTTTAGGGGTTTTGAAGGGGAGAGGTCTGAACCAACAGCAAGAGGCCCAGTTGGATCACATGCAAAGATATTTCCTTTTCATTTTTAAAACTCAGCAGCTTTATCTGCAGGTTGAAGGTGTTCTGTGCCCCTCCTCAAGCTTTGCGTGGTGCCATGTGCCTGGTGTTTGCTTTGAGGCCAAGTCTTTCCTCCTTTCCCTCGCTGAGATTGTTGCCTCTCTGTTCAGGCTCTCACTTGCCTGCTTTTAGCAGCTTCAGAATCCAGAACTAAAGCCTGGGTTCCTTTCCCAGCTGTTTTTGTCTGTGTCCGTAGTTCATGTTGTTGAAGATGAGCCTGACCCAAGTGCTGGGCAGTTGAACCCTCTCTAATAAACTGGGTAAGGTTGTGCCACAACCACTTTAATCGACAGTACAGCCAGCAAATGATTCTGTTGGCTATCATTCCTTTCTTTAGGTGGGTTAAACGCGACCTCATGCTGGGTCTCACGTACAACATATTTGTTCCTGTTTTCCTCTCCCGCTGCTGTTTCACTGCAGAGTGCTGCAGGCTAATAGTGTCTGACGGGGCTACTTCCTATTGCCTGAAAAATGTTTAATTTTGCTACCTTGCTTTCTCTTTTTCCCAGTTTCTCTCATTTTGATCTCTCAGATCCAGTCCCTTTGAGAAATCAGGCAGTATGAAATATGAAAACTGCTTGGGTAGTAATTGGGGAAACGGTGAGACCTTTGAAGCCCAATGGAGATAAAGCTTACATCTACTTATTCACATTATTTAATTTTTAATGGCAAATTTAATTAATGAAGCACAGGTCTTGTGGTTTCATGTGTGAATAAGTAACAGCAGGGAGCTGTAAGTCATGAGGTCTGTTTACAGGCCAGAGAAAAAGGCACCATTAAAAGCTGAACTTTTCAATATAGGAAGGAGAAAAATGGATTTAATAGCATTGAAGTTTGACCACTATGTAACAAGTAAGTAAACAAAAACATTAATGGTAATTTGCCGGTAAAATGCATTTTGAAGTGGTTAGTCCTTCATGATTTCTCAGTTTAAATCTGTCTCTTAGGTCAAAGTTTGAAAAAGCAAAATATGTTCTGTGTTTTTTTTGGTATGTAACATAAATTCAGGCACCAGAGATGAAATGCTTAAATATAGCACCTTGAAGCCCAGGCTCTGAAAACCTTTATAAACCTTCCAATTAGCTGAGCTTCACACAACTTCAGAGATACAGGCAGCTGTTATCCCTCACTTGCAGATGGAAAATGGTGACTTGCCCAAGATTGCACAAGTGGCAGAACCACTAATAGAACTTGAGTTATATCTGTCCTTTCCTTTTTCCAACCACTGAACAGTACATGTCGGCTCATCATGCGCAGGACCACAGCTGCATTTATGGGAAAATAAATGAAGAAGGGCAAGAATAGTATTCTATATAAAATGACCATATTTGGGGAGAGACGAGATAGCAGCTCGAACTGGCCCTAAATGAATAGCTATCCTCGCTTTCAATACCATTTTGTCACTTTTTGTGATTGATTATTGCATATTTTCTGCTTGTGCCTTTTCAGAGTAAGAGCCTTGCAGCTGAGCTTGGAGCGAGGCAGCCGCCAATGGAGTCCAGTGGCTTTGCCTAAAGCAGCTTTAGCAGCGGTTTAGCGACACAAGACCTTGTAGTGCAGGCACCGGGGGAGTGCAGCCATTCCCTCCTGCTGATTGTGCCTGGCAGGCTCCTCAGTGCAGCCAGAGGAGGAATTCATCCTCCACATTTAGTGGCTGAGCAGTTGTGAGCTAAAACTCTGTGCAAGTTCAGGAGAATTTAAAGCAAACCTCTTAAGCCCTGCAGCAAGACACTCAAGACTCTGTTTGGCAGCGCCTTAACTGATACCTGATACGCCTCCCTATGTTGTTAAAAGGGAAACAGGCTGCATAATTTTCTTTTAAAGAATAAGTAACATAAGTAGAAGCACTGAAATGTAGAATGGATTTTCCAGTGCTAGCAGCCAGTTTTGATACTTGCATGTCAGTAACTTACAAGATCCTTCACAGCAGTTAATGAAAGAAGAGAACAAAACACGACCAAACTCAAAATAACTCTGTGCTGGAAACACCTTGTTTTTGTGGTTACGTGGAATAATCAAAGCTCATGGTTGGCTGGTAGCAACCTTTCCCCCCACTTTCCCTTCACAGAGGTGAAGCTTGGAATAAAGGACGTGTTGTGGCCTTGATGCGTTTTGGTGAAAATAAAATCGACTCTTAAGCATTTCTGGTGTTCTTTGAACTGAATATTCTGTTTGTTGTTGGAAATTGTTATTAATTATAGAAGATGACTTTGTGACAAGATAAGATCTGAGACGCCTTTAATTTTTAGAGCTGAGCATTCTATTCTTTGTTTCAGAATGCAGAGATCTACAAGCTGACATCCGAGCAGTACCAGGAGGCAGCCACCAAGGCAGAGGAGCGGATAAAGTGAGGAGCCATTTTTGTTCTTTTCAGCAGTTCCAGTTGCATTTCATAACATTTTTGTGTGTAACTACTGGATGTTCCTGTAAACGGAGTGTGACGTTGCCTCCTGTCAGGTACTGAGGGGGCTGAGGAGGTGTAAGCTGGCATCCTCTCTTTCTGTGCCAAGCTTGACAGAGTTTAGTGTAAAGATGATAGATCTTGCAAGGAAGGATGAGGGAGAAGAGAGGGACTTGAAAAATTAATATTAAATAGGAATATTTACTAGGGTTTTCAAAATAGCAATGGAAGGTATTTGATCTGTTCCAACTTTGACCCAGTGTATTTAACCTACACACTGCAGCACTGGGCTGGTGCATGGGAGTAGGAAGAATGGCACCACTTCTAAAGTTTTCATTGTCCAGGGAAAAAAAGGTAAATAGTCTAAATCCCACCCCTGTTAGTTTCAAATTAGAGTTGTAATTTTCATGAATGCTTTCTTAGAATGGGTGCAATGATTTTTCTGGTCTTTTTAATTGGCCTTAGCACAATAAGGGGACCTTTAATGTTGTCTTTTTACCATGAGCATATATAGTGTCTAAATTATATTTGTATTTGCCAGTAGTGTTAGATAACTTATTGTTCCACATGCACTAACAGCTGCCCAAGAAAAAATATTTTCTGTAATTCTTTAATATTAATGAGGCTAAAGCAATTACACTGTCAAGAGCAGCACTTGGATCTCAGTTGGGTAAACAGTTGGCCAACATGCAATAAACTGGAGTAGCAGCATATGTAGTCCGGTTGGGTCCAATCCAGACTCTACAATACTTAATTGCATAAATAGATAATATAGTAGTGAGGAATATGTTAGTGGGGTGTGCAGTATATTGTGCTGTCTTTATTTAAAATTATGTTTGACTGCCAAAGCGTCACATAACCTGTTGTAATTTCACATTTTTGTTTGGACAGTCAAGCAATAAGTTGCTAAAGAAGCCAAAATAAGGCAGCTAACACATTGCTTGCATTTCCATACTGTTTTCCATATCAGAATTCTAAATTCTCTTTTAAAATAAAATTTTAAAAATTCATAGGACATAATGTTCCGGTAGTCTTTGATCACTTAAATCTTTTCTTGGATTTGCTTCTGCAAATGTGTGATCAATTGTTATGAGCTTGTGTAGTGGTGATTTATTCTTGTGACTTGGTGAAGAAAGTGACTGGGACCTGGGATTATGTTCTTCACTTACTATTACAGACTGTAACTGCCATATTTTTTATGGTAGTTTGAAGGTTGGTTCCTGATGTTTCTGTTTCCTTTGGTCTGTTCTATTTCTTGTGGAGATGAGGACTGGTAATGTAGGAAACTCAGGAACTGCAACCGTTTCTTGCAAAGGTTAGTGCCAGAGACCAACACAAATGCTAATGAATTCTTTCTTTCAAGATTCGAAGAGTGATGAATGCTTATGGTCTCTTAAGGGTTTCTTCTCCTTTTTTTTGAGCCTTTATCATCTAACAGTCCCTGGCTTCTGGCCTTATTGTACAGTGCTCTTCTACTTGATGGCAATATGAACTTGAGCCATTTTAAAGGGACAGATTCCTTGGGCTGTCTTCTTTGCAGCAAAAAGAGACACCTGCCCTAATATGAATTTTGTGTGAAAAGATAACATGGCTGGGGGTGTCTTGAAAAGGGACAGGATGAGTGGCACGAGTGAAACTGAGGGTGAAGGTGAACATCATGCATTCTATTTCTTTACAGTAGAAATTGCCAGCAGTAGCCAGGATTGCACTGAACTGAGCATTGGCGTTCATGATCTGGGGCTGATAATTCCCTTTGATAATTGTACATGCAGGAAGAATCATTGCTTTCCCCCATCAGCCTGCAGTGTGTCTCTTCACCAGCATGCAGAGACGCTTTTCAGATCATTGCTTTGTGTACAACATGCTGTACAAACACTCCTGATGAGTTCATGGGCCTCACACCTGGGTCGTGATGCGGCTGGGACAGAGTCAGGGGAAGGTTCCTTCCCACTCTGGCGTCCATGCTCGGTTGGTAGGACTTGAAGTCTGTGTGTTGTGAGGTTCTCTTGTTAGGTGTCCTACATTCAAGTCTTCCTACAGCCTGTTTATGGTAATAACTTACAAGATCCTGTGACTTCAGAGGAAAGAAGAGTTTATTCATCCTGTTTCGCACTTTCATATTAGACATACAAGCACAGTCTAAGCATGTGCTAAGATAGGTTAGACTGGTTTATGCAGATCTAGTTCTTTGGTTTACAGGAATAAACTGACACTCCTGCAAATTATGTGAAATGGAATATAGCCAAAGTGTGAATGAAGTACAGGTCTGCCTGTTTCCTGTGCTGGACTATGATGTCTCCTTAAGGAAAGGAAACCAGGAGTGGCACTTTCTCCATCTGCAGAGAGTCCATATCCTTAGCACAGCTACTCTTCCTTAGCTTCTGTTATCCGTGTTACACTGTGAAGACCTGCCCCTGGCACTTGTGCCTTGTGAGACCAATCTACCCTGTATCTGTTCTCCTCTGCCACTGTGTATCAGCAGAGCTGATGGAGGAAAAGGGAAATAGGGCTGGGGCTGTTTCCACAGTGAGTACTCTGTTTTTCAGAGTCCGTGTCAAAGCAAAGAGAAGAAATATCTGAAGCAAAACCCCAGTGTTTTGGCATTTAATGACTTTTGTAATTCTTCTATCGACACTTACAGCTCTGCACAAGTGGTCAAGTGTTCCACAGACTGTTTCCTCTTCTTAGTGATTGTCAAGCATTGCAGGATTTAGGAATATTGTGCACTTTTCCACCGGTGACCCTTCACAGCATGCCTGTGAGGTAGGCGAGTAAACCTTCCTATCTCCCTTTGTATAAAAGCAGAAGTGAAGTACTTAGTGCTGAGCTTTGTATTAAATCACTGACGCAGTCATTAGCTCTTGGTTTCAACTTCAAGGCTTCATGCCTGCATGGCCTAACTTGTGCAATGGACTTTGTGCCTTATTTCTTCACCTGAAGCCAGCCTGCTCCCATCTCCACATACCTCCTATCAGAATGTCTCCTTCTCCTTTATTCTGGGCTCTGTGCAATCTGTTTTATTTCCTCCCAGGAAAAAGATCCTGGCAACAAGCTACCGCTGAGCACAGCTTTCGGCACCTTAAGCAACTTGCCCTTGTTGCTTGCATGCTGTAGCGACTTGGACAGTTGCCACAGACATATTGTCTCAACTATGTTGTTATAACTGGTGCATTATTATTTTTCTCTTTTGTTAACCAACAGAATTAAAGTCAGGGGACCTAGAACTTCCCCCCCTTCTTTCCCTGTTTAGCAAACTGTGCACATCAGTAACCACCCACAAAGGAAGCAGCATGTAAATAAAAAGCCAGTGCTTCCCGCCCTTCCCTTCGTTCCACATCCTTTTCTCAGTGTTCATAGAGCCATGACTCAGACTGGGTTTAGAGAAGACAACTTGCTAATCCCCTCCCTGCTACAGAGAATAAAATGGCATTTCATTCCAAGCTCTATTAATGCGCTCGCTCCAGGGATAAAGCAGCACTCCCAAAAGGCAGTGGCCAAATTTTTTTTCTGTTGCGTTGTCTTTGTCTTCTTTTGAGTGTTACATTTAGATTAGCTTCTGAGGATTAAATGTTATTACAGTTCCTGAATCTGTTAAGGGGAAGGGAAAAACCATCAGTAAAGAGGTTATGGCTTAGTGCAGCACTCTAGATTTATCCTCAAAATGCTGGCTTGGTTTTTTTTTTAGTGACTTATTTTCTTTTGTGAAGGTTGTCTTATCACTTTTTATTTATTTATTTATTTGGTGGTTGTTAATTTTGAATGCAGGAATTGGCCTGGGTGGGGGTGTGACTCTGAAAGGTAAAGCTGCAGGAGTCAGGTGAGGGGATTAGGAAGCTGGTAAAAGATAAAATTGTTCTGAATCTGAGTTTCCCTCTGAGATCTCACTATAGTTTTCAGAACTGTTTCTGAAGCTGCTAACTGATGATTCTGTTGCTTTGCATGTTGTGCTGAGAGGACTGCATATGCTTTGTGCTGTTATCAAGGACTGCATCAAGAATGTCAGTATCTTATCCTGGTGGAGATCAGCCTTGAATCCAAGGCAGCTTTCCGGTGGAGAAACTGCCTAAGAGATTTACTCCATATGGGACTTACTATGTAAGAGTTTCATTTAATGGTCCTAAGATCTTAAAACTTAATGGACATGAGTATTTAAGGTGATTATGTTAGAGAAACCAGCAAGTAATAAGTATCCTCCTGGCTGAATGTGGAGTAGGAAACCACACTGACTCAGTGGGGGTAGGGGAAGAAAGTTCATGGATGGATTGTCTGCTGGGAACAGGGAGTTTATGGCTTGCTTTCAGTACTCATGGAAATGAAGGTTTTATTGAATTGCACAAGATTTTGTGAGGCTGATGGCCCCTCAGTTAGAATGGCAAGATTAACTGGAACCTAGAGAAACTACCTCTTTTGTTTGTTTCTGTAGATCTGGAAGGTTTATAAAATAGTTATGTGGTGATACTCGAGTTTGTTAATCTTGAAGTCTACTATGAGGCCTTGGGTATTTCAACAGAGGACTGTGCCCGGGAGACAAGGTTTGAAACAGTTATTACATGGACAGTTGTGAAGCCAAAAGAGAAGGGTAAAGACATCATAGTTTTCAAACAAAATTGCTTTGGGATTTCTCCTCTCATTAGATTAGATAAACGATTAATTTAGTGTTGAAATTAAGAGCCTCTCCAATAGGGATTTAGGAATTTTCAGGAATAAGACATAGATTATTGCTGGAAGCTCATCCACAGCCTTACTGCAACACAGTGCTTTTGTGCCCTGCAATGATGATACCTTCACCAAAATGATTTGACTCTATCCCGGTCCTGTTCTTCCCTTGGCACTTGGTTTGTGTTAGTTGTTCCTTCTCAGTCTGCACTGAGTCTGTTTCATAATCTTTAAATAAAGAGATGGGTTATTAGTCAAAGCTTTTCTGTTTCTCACTTTTATAAAGTTGCTCTTAGTAGGAAATTGAAATATTCTCTAAGAGATTATAAGGCATGAGTTTCCTCAAAGTTATTTCAAAAGAGGGTAAAAGTATATGGGTGAATTTTGACTTTGTATCGTTTTACATGGTGTGCATTTTACTGAAAGAAAAAGTTTCTGATCATTTTCAGTTCTGCTTCGCTAAGTTTTTCACTCATTACCTTGGCATGTAAACATTTTCCTAATGAATTCTGGAAGGCCTGTTGTTAAGCAACTACTTGTACCAGTGCATTGATTTCCTAGGAACATATATTCCCTTACTGCTTTAGGAATATGGTATGTGGAGATAGAAGTTGGATATGTGCAGTGGATTTGCATAAATTTTCCAATTGGGCCAGATTATTCTTTTTTGAACCAAATTTTTAATCTTGAAAATTTAATAGATTGTATACTTCAACCAAGCCACTGAATCTTCTTTCTGAAGTTCAGTTCTTGGGGATTACTAAGTTGCAGCTTCTAAATAAGATTTCTGTTTTGCCCAGTGAGTAAAATGATGTTTCAATCTAATGTTCACAGTATTGTGTTTCCTCTCATGCGTGATGAGAGATGACTGATGAATTAGTCCAATGAACTGAGATTGCAGTTCTGTTAGTGCTGAATAACTGGTGTCTCTTCCAAACTGCAGGAGCATTTCTTCACTGGTACGTTGGTAGAACTTGGGCATTTATAAAATAAGATCTGAGTAGCAAGGGCTGGAATACCAAAGGAAGAGGTGCCAAAGACTCCATCTAGTCTGTTAGGGATGTTTCTGTTGCTATCGATTTTTACATGGAAAGCACTTGTTTTCTGTAGTAATGTTGCCTTTATAAAGCCCTTAGATCAGGGTTTGTTGGCAGGCCAAATCCAGATTGTTTTCAAAAGCATGGATATTTGTGCAGCTGTTAAAACAAACCTCAGTCATACTTTGTGCATCAGAGGACATGAAATATTTCAGTTCACAGCTCTTTATCATGGAAAATACAGTGAAAATAAAAGCAGATCTCTGCCCTCACACTGGGAATTGCATATTCCAATGTGTATTATGGTGGAAGCAAGGTTTCTCCAGGTTTCATAGTATTTTATTGTGTATTTACAAATAATGGCAGATCCACACCAAAATCTAGAACTTTCTGTGCCTTTGGTCTTCCCCTCCCCTTGGTTTGAGTTGGGAAAGGTATCATGAATATTAATTAATGACCCAGCTTAACCTATTCCTGCTGTGTTTTTCTGCCTCTGTCTTCAATGTGTGTGTGCTGTAGTGTGCTGGTGGTAATGGCATGGGGTTGATTTGTAAAGGACTGAGGTTAAAGTTGTCTGGGGAAGCTTTCCAGAAAGAGTAGCGAATTAAAGATGTCAGAAGCAATAAAGCCTGAGAAACCACTTGTTACCAGTGAATTAATGACTTGTTTGCTAATTAGCAGCCTAAGGCAAAGTTGAGGTAACACTCTAACAATCTGGTCATTAATTCAGTTTCAACTGATTTCAAGGGCAATGTTGCTATTTTGAACAGTAATTGTATTCCTGATTCTGGATTATACACGCTGTGTCCTTACTGTTGAGTCAGAGTCTCCTCCTGGAGTGATGGAGGGATGGTAAAAGACACCAAAGGCAAGTACCACTGGGGGAAATTCGAGGAAATAGTTTGTTATGTAGGTCAGAGCTTCTGTATTTTTGTCTTCTGAGGAAATAAGGGCTGTGGTGGGACTGCTGTGGACACCTTGCATCATGGTGATTCATCTGCACAGAGGAAGTTGGTGGTGTTTAATGCTGAGCTGATGAGAGATTGAAGTCCTTTTCTCCCTTATAGAAGAAGAGAAAAAACATCTCTGCCATCAAATCAAGCTTCAATGACCTTAATTTACTATTTATTTATTTGGTGTGATTTTGATTGTTCATGAAGTTACTGTGATAAAATGGGTTTCTAGGCTATGGGATACTTGGCTTATTGTGAGAGAACCCTGCTGGGTTTGGTTCTTTCTGTACTTGTATTTTTCTTGTTAGTCCAGGCAGTGTCTCTTGCTTGCATGTCTGGGACATATACGTACCATACCAACTACAATTCAAACTAATTTGTCCCAAAAAAACCTGGCATTTGGAAGGCAGGAGCACTTGTTCAGGGATGAATATTGTTTCCTTGGAGAGAACTGGTCAGTGTTGTGCTGACTGCAGGAGCCACCAGCAGCACACTGGAGCAGCAGCCTCAGTAGGCACAGACTCGCTTCACCCGAGACATTTCACGTGTTCTTCTCCAGACTTAGAACCATGTTGTCTAAATTGTTTTTTGTAAGAATTATTTCAGTTTTCTGAGGACTTCTTCAACAAAACCAACCAACCAAACAAACAAAAAAGCCCAACCTCCCCCCAAAACCAGACTTTTAAGACTTTTTGTGTGTGTTTGCTTTGAAAGCACCATTACTGATGTTCTCTGAGGGATGAGTAGCGGCTTAATGGGGATCTTTGCTGAGTCAGTGCTCAGAATTGCACAGCTTGGTAAAAGGGGGCACTGTGGTTTTGAAGATGAGAGAATGTGGGCAGAAGCAAGTGGATTTTTTTAATAAGGTGAATGTTTAGCTTCAGATCCCACCTGAACTTTAACACCGGCAGCTTCAATCTCCTCTCTAAGTTTGTTTTGGCATCTTTAGCAGGATATGCCACTCTGTCAGTGCAGAGTATACTACTGGACTCATATTTTTGTCTATCACTGGTAGCTCTTTGTGTAGTGTGAAGTAAACTGTAGGAACCTAGTGCAGTGCTCAGTGGTATTTTGGAAAAGTAACTGCTGTTCAAATGAGTAGTTAGGGTTTTCTTTTAAAAAAGAACATTTCATTTGCACTGTGACATTATTATAAGATCATCTCACATAAGAGAAATTTACTGAACCTGCTGTCCCTCACATCTTGTGGTTATATGAAATCAGCATATCACATCTTCAGTTACTTTCTTTAGAAAACTGAAAACTTTTTGGGAAGGTATTTAATAGACCAACAGTTCCCTGACTAATTCCCAGACATTATAGCACTGCCACAACCCATATATTCTTAGGGCTTGTGCTGCATATCTTCTACAGACTGCATGCCTTCCCTTCCTGACCTGAGATCTTAACCAGTTTTTAGATGATGTTTTTTATCTGAAGAAAGAAAATCCCTATTCGGGTCACTTGTTGGGCTGTGTGTTGTTTTCAGATTCAGTTATTGCTTGCTATATTGCTTTTATGCCTTGTGGGAGCTGAGCCAGCTTCCTTTCTGATTCAGAGAACTCCTTCCAGCAACATGATTCTGACTCACTCCTGCTTGGCTTCCAGAGACCGTTTTGCTGCTAACTTTAGGCTCTTCATCTTTGCTAGTCAACTTTTAGTAGCTCGGCATCTTTGGGAAAAAATGGTGCATGGCTTTGTGGGCAGGAGATCCAGTTCTGTTAACTTCTGTATCTCTTGGCAAGTGAAGGAAGAGGCAGTAGTTTTCCTTTCATCTCCCAAACTGGCAGTTTCTCATAGCTCAGTATTCTACCATCATAATCAGTAAAGAATTTACATCCAAATGTACATTGGAATTATCCACTTGTGGGGAAAAGTCTCTCATTATTCTAAACCACTTGCCATCTGCCATGCAGAATGCTAATAGGGGTGATTAGTTATTGCATTTGCAGGTTCAGTAGGATAAGGATCATTTAATTTTATATGGTTTAGTAGAGTTTTTTGCTTTTTGCTACCCATTCTCTCCCCCAGAGACCCACAGCCCACCACCACAACCCCAGCTTATGGGGTCTAAAGAAGCCAGTCAAATTTGGTTGAAATTGCACTTGGCAAAACACAATGAAGTATAAATCAAAGTCTTTCAGGATGACCTGCTGGTCAAATGGGAAATGACCACTTGTGTGTGAGGATGAACCATGTAGGAGGACAGGGGAGTTTGTGATACACTGGAGTAAGTCAGATGGAGATCTGGAATGAACATTGCGTGGGTCACACAATCTCTTTGCATCAATTTCATGACTGAAATCGTTGCCTTTTTCTGGTCTTAAAATTAAGAGCCAAACATGGTTAAGGGAAAAGGGGTTTTTACTTTGGTGTTTATTTAAGGATCTTTAAAGGTGCACTACTTTGTCCAGGCGGAATGTGCCGAAATGCACACACACGATAGATTGTGTATACAATTTATAGGTCTTGCAAATTAGCATATCTATCAAAGATTCCTTAATGAGAGGCTTTAATGAACCTCTCATCCTGAGGAATTCTCCCCTTGATGGGCTTATTTTAGTTTACAGGATGTGTTCTAGAGAAGACTTTGGTTTCTTTGAATAGCATAGGGCTTTCTGGCCTCCAGCGGCGAGGCCTCCAGGATGTTTGGTTTCCTGGCTTAACAGAATATTAGGTCTACGCTAAGTTATCAAACTTAAGGAATTGCAAGTATGCATGTTAAAAGCACTGAGGATGTATAAAAGCTATATAAAAGGGTTTATAAAAGAAAAGGCAAAAAATCATCATGGCATCAAAGTGAAGAAGTTGTTGTTGATTTCCAAAATTAGAGGTTTTTACAGAAAAGTGCTAGATTTTAGTTACTTTTGACATCAAGCTGTATGCTTTAGAGTTTGGATTCTTTGGTTTTTTGTTTGGTGAACGAAATGTGGTTTGGGCAGGCTGTTTCTACTGAATGCAGTACAGTGACACAGCAAGTGGCTGACTCTTGAGACCTGGACTTCTGTGCTAACTTTTGTTCTCAGTAATAGAATCTAATTACTTACACAGAGGAAGATTTCAGAACAGCTTCTGCGTATCTGTGATCGGAAGGAAAGAAGGTTTCTGTCCTGGGAAGGGCAGGGGTGCAGTGAGTGCATGAACTCCAGTGGGGAATCAGTGGCAGTTTCAAACAAGCTGTCAAAACAGGAATTGAGATTGGGAAGTACTTGAGTGGCAAGTTTTGTAGGATCACAGAGTCACCCAGAAGCTCACAGTACTTTAAAATATTCATTCATTAGGCACTCCATGAACAAGGTATGGAAAAGTAGAATCGGGTGACCTGTTATTGAAATGCAGCTGTCAAGGTGGAGAATAGAGAGGGGAAATACTGCAGGTGTGCAGGAGTGTGCTGCTGACAGTGTGACAAGGCATATGAGAAGGATTTAGACAGGAATACAGCGGCTTCAGCTGAAATTTGGAGGTAGCATCCCTGTTCTTGTGAAAATTGTCACGAGGTTTCACCTTTTCTTTTAGTCTGTCCCCTCTTGCTCTAAATAGTGTGTTACTTCTGCAAGCCTTCTATTCCACCTGGATCAGTGGCAAAGCTTGATGAGCAATGTTTTGAATACTTGAGGCTGATCAGAAATATTTCCTTCCTGATACATTAGTTTGGCCTCATGAGACATGCAGTTTGTTTACACTGTGCTAGGTTATGTAGCTTAAACATTACTGATTTTTTAGTAGGCATGTTGGTAATCTATTAAGCTTCTTCCATCTCTTATTTCCTTTGCCTAACAGCTGCAACACGACTCTTACCTCTTCCATTCAAACCACGTTATCAAGCTGACATGCAGGATCAGGGAATCCCATAGCTTATAGTGAGGGCACAGTGTTTGCTTTGTGGTAGCGCAGCATCCTGCAGCCTGTGCTGAAAGTTAGCTTGCCTGGCTGTTTGTTCTGTGCTGATGAGTTTGTTATATGTGAATGAAATGCTTCAATTGTGTTTAATTTTCTGCTGTAAATGTCAAGGATGCAATAATGAGAGAGAATGAAACCTTTCTATGTGCTGTGTATTGCGTCTGTCTGGAGTCGTTTTTCTGACATGTTAGAGAAGCCATCAGAGCCAACTGCTGCCCAAGGGAGGATGCAGTTTTACAGGTCAGTTAACCACCCATTGGGTTTTATGTATGTACAGTGCAGCCTGGCAGCACACCCCATTTATGTGACCAAAGCATCACTGAGCTTACTCTGAAACGTGTGTAATGGACCCTGGATATATAAACATACTAACCAACTATACGACATGTCTGATGCCTTCCCAACATGCAGAAACTGCTGCTGTGTGCCCTGGAATTTACTGGCAGTGCTGCCTGTGCATCTCATTGCTGATGTCTGGGGCTGCCTGTGCTGTAGTGACAGTGGTAACTAATGTGGTTTGCTCAAGTTGGTTCAGACACTGGTCTTAGTCAAATAATGCAGCAGAAAGCAGCTAATCCAGTCACTGGATTTTGTAGCCCACAAGAAATTCCAGGTTGCTGCCCCACTTAGGTTGCTGTTTGCAGCTGTGTGCTAGAGACAGCTACTCTTAAGCTGGCTTATATGAGGGACCCTGCGTGTCCTTGTTTATCATTTTCTGAGCAGAGGTATCAAAGTGTCTGGGTTTAGGTACCATCAGCCTCTGTCTTGATTTTTTTGTACAGCTTGAATAGTTTCCCAGAGTAAAATGTAAAAAGAAGATCTTGCTCTTAACTCCATCTGGAATTGCTGTTCTTCCCGGTAAAGCCAAGTGATGGTGTGTTACTAAAAGTTACTGATTTTGCACTAATCTAAAGGGCTGCCAAGTCCTAAACCATTAAAGTTGCACCTCTGCTTGGGTAGTCTGATCTTTCAGCTGGGTGGAAGGACCAGCAAATACATAGACCTCTTCCAGTTTTCCCTTGCTTTCCAATACTGAGTCCATAATTCTTTCAAAAAGGGAACCTGTCAGCAGCACCTAAGTAGTAGCCATTGTGCTGTGTTTGAAACCTTCTGTCTCTGAGTCTGTATCCTGATGATACAGCCTTAATCGCTTTTTGCAGTGAGTTTGGGTGTTTGTCTTCAGAAACTGTGTTGCTTCTTGATTAATTGATGGACGTTTAGACCAGCACTTTTCCTACTAGTGCAGTGCTTATGATAGAAATTCTCAAAGAACCTTGCTTTAACCTCCCAGGTACTTTGTACTTCTTCATGGGGTTTATATCCATGTAGGAATGAATTTGCCAAGACAAATGAATGCAGTTATTGACTGAAGCAGCCGTTACCTGCTGCTATTGAACAGTTAGGAGAGGGTTAAGAAGAAAACCTCTTCTGAGCCACTAGATTGGCCCTGACTAAGATGAATGTCTAATTCACTCCCAGCGTCCTTACTGCTGCCAGTAATAAAAAGCTTGCTTCACATATTCACCCCACTGCAGACATTTCTCTTAAATTAAATATCAAGAGGACATATAATAGCACGATTCCACGCCAAGCCAATATTATCAGATTGATGTCAGCAGTGATAATAGAAGAAGGATAAGTTGATGAGATTTCATTTATTAAATAAAGTAAAGGGAATATGCAGTGATAGAAAGGATTTGGTAACTCTCGGTGTCAAAATGCAGCAAGATTGTGCTCATTCTGTCTTACCTCAAGGGATAGCAGAGAGAATGATGCCCTTTGTTTCATTTTAAGGAAACCTCTCCCTTCTTTTCCAGACAAAGACCTGATTTAAATCCCTCCATGGGAGGGGGAGAGGAAGTTCTGAAATCATGGATTTCATGTGTGTGTAGCCTTCCTGCCCACTGCACAGCAGCAAGGCAAAGGTTTCTTTCCTCTCTGTGATAGGGAAGGCACTGCTAATGAGCTTTATTTCTAAATTCATCTTTTCCTTTTTCTGACCTGTCGTCCTTTCTCCTTTCCTCCTCCTTAAAATAGATGAGAGTGTGTGTTATTGGTTTAATCTTTCATATTCTGTATGTCCTGCATTTATTTATTTCCAAGGTATTGTCAGAGCCTGTCTTCCATACTTCCGTCTGAAGATATTGTGCTATCACTTCCCAGCCCAGCCTTTCTCTCCTGCCTTTTTCCTAGCTGCTGTAAATGAGCCTCTTAACATCTGTTTTGATAATAGTCATAGCAGTTGCAACGTATTTTATTTTAGACAGAGGCCAATTGTCTACCTCATTTGATGGTGACATACTGTGCTTAAAACTGTGACCCACTTTAGGAGAAAGGTCAAAGCATACAAGTCTTTGGTTAGTTGTGTATACAAACCTCATCCCTTCTATTTTCCTTCCCTCTCATATGAGAAATAATGGTAAAAACCCTCAAATAATGACACATCAGGAGCAGAGTGGTCGGGTGTCCAGAAGATTAATTTTTCCAAGGATTGGTTAGTGCCAAGAGCCTTGATCTGGGATGAGGGTGAAGGCAGATAGTTGATGAAAAGTCCACCTCCTTTGGAACTCAACCCACAATGTCATTGCACTCTACAGATGTGTTCATAGTTGGATGCTGCTGGTTTAGTTCCTTTTTGTCTCAGGTATGTACGAGGAAGGCCAGACACCTGTAAGGGGCAGCTGCTGTATGTGTGTAGGGCTGCAGTTCCCCCTGTGTGGGAATGTTGCAACCTGAAGCTGAGACTTAATGTGAGCAGGGAAGTGGCATCCCCTTGATCCAGACTGGCCAGGTGCTGTGATTGCTGTGCAGGGAGGAAAGCATCTCAGGCAGCTGTTCACCAGAGCACTTCAGATACCTCTTTCCAGTCCAGATGGGTACCAGAACTAATCTGCTGGATGTGGATAACTTGTGCACTCCCAGACTCCTCAGTAACTTGTATTGATAATTACCTAAACCGACTTTGCAATTTGTTGATTAGCGTCTCTAAATCTGTTTTGAGAAGCTGGTGCAATTGATGCATAACCACAGCTTGAGGTTTTATTTTGAAGCAATAAAGGAGAATAATCTTGTTATGATTTTGGGTACACGGTACCAAATAAATCCTCCCTGTGTTGTGGGAAGTGGTGTGTAGGAATGCTGGTTTAGACACTTGCTGGGCAATGTATACCAGCCTGTGCTGGTTGATCCCCTGCCTCTGGTAGGCTTTAGGCAACAATACTCACTCTTGTGGCTTCCTTTTAACCACTGTGTGGCTTTTAAATAGCCCTGTGGGCTGAGCACCAAGGGGTCTGCTAAGGAAGAGGCCCACAGACTTTGCAGCCCTGTCTGAGCCCACAGGTGGGTCCTAACTTTATCTTTACTCTAGGCAGTGAAGACTGCTGCCATAGGAAGGACAGTGATCTAAAGCAAAGCACAATTCCTGTAGCTCTCCCTGCTGACAATGACAACCTCAATCATATTTCTAAATATTTCTGAGATGTTCGTACCGTGTTGTTCAATTCAGATGAATACAAACTGGTTTGTGGTATGCTGTACCTTTTAGCTCTTCCAGGTTTCTATATGAAAATTAAAAAATGTCCTTCAGTTTAACATCACTGAGTTTAAAAAACCTAATTTTAAAAGTCTTAACTTTTCCAATGAATTGAGGGATTTGGTGGTATTTCCTGACCTGGTATTGTTTGGTATCATTTCCACAGTCTCACTGATTTGATTAGAGTGATATTAAAGTTAGTGACAAAGCAAAATGCCAACATTATGAGTTTCTGAAGCTCTCTCTGGGTTCTTTTCTATCCCAAAATTTGAAGATTTTTTTTTAGAATATGGATTTTCAAGGCTTTAAAGGTGATTTGCTATATAACATAGAAATTAGAAATGAACATTAGCCTTTAGAGACTGTGCATGGAATAAGTTTCTTCTAAAAGCTGTAAGATTAATGAAAAGGTGGGAAAAGAAGTCTGTATAGTATCTTTGGTGGTTTCTGATCCAAATCTCAGTGTTGTAGAGTGTGGCTGTCATACTGATAAATTCCTACTCTGTCCATATATGTTGGCAGTAAGACTGAGGACTGAGGAAGTATTAATTAGAGTATATCTCAGCCAAATTATTTTGAGAGTGCACCCACTCTCAAAATATGGAAAAGACAAAATCGTTTTTCATTTGATCCTTCCACTTTTTTCCTGAGCACCTTACACAGATGTGAATGATTTGGGAACTCATATCTGAGCTCTCCAAAAGCTTTTAGAAGATCTTTGTTTAAGATTTCCTGTTTTTTAGAAATCTGTCCCACCTGAGAGACTGTGACATGCCCAGGGACAGGTCATGTTTTCTCTCTCTCTGCCTTGCTATGAAGCCCTTTTGCTGAATGAGTGCCTGTAGTTACCGTGGAAGTGAATACATCATAGCACGGCATTAATGCCTGCCTGTAGCATCAAGTGCTTTGGAAGGAAGAGGTGTGTTTGATATTTGGGCACGGATCTCTAAGCACATTAGGGCAGGAAATGCAAGGAATTAAACGGATTTATGGTTTAGGAGACACCATCTGAGGGTTGCGACACCTAAGCATACGTTCTCTTATTCTCTAGTAAAACATACCATGGCCAAGGTGCTGCAAATTCCTGCAGTTTGTGTCTGCCTGTCTGTGCAGCTGATGTCACTGTTGTTGCTGTGTTTGTGCCACTGTTGCTGGGATTGTTTTACAACGACCTTCCCCTTTATTGGTACTGTTGCTGATGATGTGCCATATGTACACATGCACATTAGAGTAAAAGAACATCATCCTTAATTGTTCTTGGGTAGCTGTCAATGCCATTTACAGAGTATGAGTACTAATTGCTGCAGAAATACAAAGAAACAGATATCTTTCATTCTGGGTTTTTTTCCTAGTCACTAGGAGAATTGCAGTGCTTCCAACCATGCTGGATTTCTTGTAGTGTTTAAATAAATGAGAATTCAATAGATCGAGGTGGCTTATTCAACAAGTCTGTTCAGTTCCTTGTCAGACTGTTACAGATCTAGTGCAGGCCCAGCCAGGATTCTTGGGTTCTGCCAAAGATTTCCAGTGTGAGTTGGGAAAATCCTTGAAACTCTTGGACTTGGGGATTTTTTTCCTCCCCACTGCAGAGGAGAGATGATGTTTTATATAAGGGTAAAACAGCCTTCCACACCAGCTAAGAAAGATCATGTTCCTTCTTTCTGCTAAGTACCCTGGATTTTTCAACTGAAAGACACTGTTGGTCATTTGACCCACTTTGGTGATTGCTGCTCCCACCAGTTTCTCTATTAGGACTACATGACTCCAGCATAAAATTAGTATGTGTGTTACTGGCAAAGTGGCAGTAAGTGGTTGAAAACTCCTCTTCACACATCATTCTGTGCTTGTTTTCCCTGCAGGAGGAGGAACACTGATCCTATCTGTGCAAACCTGCAGTCTGAAATCCTGAAGTGCTACCGACAAAACAAACGTGAAGCGCTCAAATGCTCGGAGCTGGCGAAGGAATATCGGCGCTGTGTTAGTGCAGCTCAGAAGGTAACAAAAGCTCCTCTGTTGTACTGGCTGGCTTTGCTGTCTTGTTTTGCATGGTGTTTTCTTCCGATAAGTGTTTTTGAGATCTGTGGTATCTGTTAGTCAAATTGCAATCTTCATAGGAGACAAATCTTCCTTGGGCTCCATTTTCCCACATACATTCCACATTTCCCAGTCACACTGTGGTATGTCCTGACTGCATTCCCATCAGGGGGTCTTGTTGTACTGAGCTGCCACCACAGCAGTAGAACCAATGCTCCCAGGTTTCAAAGTCAGTCAATGATTTTCCCTAGTTTTGCCTTCTTGGATGTTGTGGACTGCAAACAGTAGGTAAATCCATTTTGGCAATGTGTGCAACGTTTTCAACAGGCTCTAAACATCCTCCTCTTATGGGACTTTGTGTTGGAGGTCTTGCTTTTTTTCACTGCTGCATGGGGAAAGGTTCTGTACTGGGCAGTGCTGCTTTCTGCTAAGGAAATTGCACACTCCTAAAAACTGTTCGTCTTGTGTGGGAGGCCAGGAAGCCTTATGGCTCTTCCTTCTGAGATGCAGAGTCCCAGTAGGTTCTGTTGATGCCTTAGGACAGTGGCTGCTCAGTACCTTGGAAGAATTTCTGGCTATTGAAACAAGTGAAGGGGAAAAGAAAATGAAGTATTTGGACATTACAACTAGGGTATGGTCCTGGGCCATGTGAGAATTCAGTGGGTCAGGTGTCCCTTAAGGGCAAGCTTTTCTGTTTTGGTGGTTTTTTTTTTTTAACAGTAGAAAATTCTCCAAAAGGTGCTGAGAATATAGTAAAGTGGATTTGGGGAAAAGGATGGTAATAGAAAATCGAGACTTCTCTCATGGGATTACTAAAGCACAGGGTGGGGGAGAGGTGGATATTCCATGGAAGCAGTCTTTCTCTGCATTAGCATTGTGAGGGGAAGCTGTATGCCTGATTTAAGTATAACATGAAACAAGCTGCCAGCCGGCTCCCAGAAGAAGCCCGACAGAAGGAGATGGGAAAATTGTCAGGATATATTAGACCAAATGTTGTTGCTAGTCCTAGTGGAATTTTTTTCCTTCCTGTTTACAAAGAAGGTCTTTGTATGTCTGCAAATCAGCAAGGTTAAAGCTGCCAGGGAAAGGGCTTTTCTCTGATATCTCCGAAGTCCCCAGCTCCCAAAACATGTGGTTTCTTTTTCTTCCTCAGCTTTAAGGTAAAGTGGTGCCTGTGCTGCTGCTGCACAATCCGTGCCCCCGGTTGCTGTGTGCAGAGCATTGGTGCATCTATTGCCAGCCTCTGTTATCCTCCTTGCCTCCTCTAAATCAGGCTTGTAGCCTTTTCAGTGGAGTATATCTTTAGCAAATGCATTTACCAATACATCTTTATTGCATGCAGTGCGGGTGGAATGTGATTACCAAAGAAGACAGATTGCATTAAACTTCAGCGTATTTGCAAGCTGCGGCTCCAACCCGCCTGAGAAAGGGCTGGGATGCTGCCAGCCCTGAGCCCCAGCCCAGCATTATTAAAGAGTAAATTGGAAGCTAAATGACTGGTAACAGCAGAGGGCAGTGAAAGATCCTAATAACTTGGATCTTTTTTGGATTTGGTGGAGGTTTTGGTAGGTTTTCTTTATAAACCAGAAACTGGGGGTTGTCTGGTTGTCTTCATTCCCAGTGTCTTCAATGAACTTCAGAATTTTTTTTCCCCACTGTTATTAGAAACTACCCAGGTGGAGGAGTGCATAGGGCATTAATTTGTTGTGGATGATGACAATGTGGCAGAAAATCTTGCTATGTTTTAAGAAGGGGCTTGATAGACTAAGGAATAGGTAACTAACACCTTGCAGCTAGAGATAGGCACTAGAGGGTTCTGCAAGTACAAATTCAAATAAAACTTTTGTAAAGCAGTATCTCTTCTGTAGTTTCCTTTTGTCCCAGGACAGCTCGAGCCCTGACAATTTGCCTCGCTGCTCTTACTGACTCTTCTGACTCCTGAGATACATGTAGCAATCACAAGCTGTTGTTTTGTCATGTAGGATTAAAACTCCCTCCTCCCTTCCCCTTTTTAAGCTGTTATTTTTCTTTAAGTTTAAATTAGCATCGTATACCAAATGGCTTTGTCTCACGCATTCCTCATTCAGGAAATTCAGGTTGGAGGAATGTGGAAAAGAAAGGCCAGAATCTGATTTCTTGAGCATTTTTTACCTTGATGTTTTTAAAACACAATTTGTTTTCCAGTGCAGGAGGAAATGTAATCAAAGCTGGATGTGTGACTTCAGCTCACTTGCATGCTGGTGATTTGTTCTTCTGCTTTTTACTAAAGATTTTATAAGGCTTGGTGAATATTCTTTAATGAAGCATCTGGTTCTCTGCAAGTTCCTTTTGATGGCTGGTAAAAATTGTCTCCAGGGCATGGTATACATTAGACTCAGAGAAAGCAAGCTCTAGATTTCCAGACTGAAAATTGCAGCTTACAGTGGATTAGAATAATTTCTTTGCATCTTCCCCCTTACTGTGTTGTTTGAGACCACTCCTTTGGATGCCCATTTCCCTTTGCCTATTGTTGTGCATGTCTCTGAGCCAGGAGCTGAGATACACCCTCAGTTATTTCTGCCCCATGAACGAATCTATCAGGTAATCAGTCATTCAATGAGTTTTAAAATTTATTTTCTGCTGGTTTCCTGTAAAGCCCCTCTTCCTGGAACAGGTTACTTTATTGTGGTGCATGGTAGAGATATAGCTATTGTTACCTGTTTTGTATATTTTCTGGCTGTTGGGCCATCTCCTGTAGTCAACAGAGAGAAACAGGCACATGTAGAGCATGATGTGTCTGATTCCAAAGAGTCGTCTGAAACAGGCCAGCTGAATTGCCAGCCATGGATAAGTATTTCCCTCTGCGTCTTGGAAGGCACACCCAGAGCATAGACTACAAAGTTGGTGCCTGTTCTGGGATGCTCATGGTTATGGGAGCAGGATGCTGCTCTGGTTGTCTGCCTTTGTAGCCGGTATGCTTTCCACTTGCCCTGCCTAACCTGCTCATGAACTTTTCCCTTTATACCATCCTGAATGTTGAGTTTTGGTCGCGCCACCGTTGACTCACTGCAGCAGTGTCAGCCCCTTTAGGCCCTGGGTTCCTTGCTGCACCCCGTGCATTGCTTATGTGCAAGTTCTCTGACTTTAGAGGGTGTCACTGTGATAGCTCCTGTTTAATTTAGGAGTGTTTTATCTTTTCTGGTGGTCTGTTTCCATGGCTCTGCAGAACTTGAGCTACAGCATAAAAATCGCTGGCTTTAAATCTAATAAAAGCTGGGATAATGGGACAGCTGTAGGAGGGGCAGTTCCCATTGTGTCTTTCAAAATTGCCTGTAGCTTATTGACCGCAAGTTTCACCAAGAACTACTGCTGCCGTTAGATAATGAGAATTGAAAATTGCTGCTGCTGTTTCCCCAAGGTTTTATCTTGTGCCAGTGAGAAGGGGGTGTGGAAGGAAAAGGAGAGTGGGCAGTGGAAATCTTCATAATTTCTTAGTTTGGGTCCAAATGGAAAGGGAAAACAAATGATTTTGTTTTAAAAAGTCTGAGTCCTGTTATTGAATTGCTTCCCCCCCCNGTGCAAATATGCACTCATGTGCAAGCTTTTCAGGGTGTTTGTGACCCATTCTGCTGTCCTTGTGTTTTGTTCACACCAAGAAGCAAATCTGAATTGACGGTGAATTTTAGTTGGGTACTTTGTTACGTAATTGGTGGTTATTCCAGGGAATCTCCAACCAGCTGCCACTTGGAAAAGGAGGCCTCCAGTGACCGTGTGTTACTGTGATTTGAGATTTCAAACAGAACCTGCTTCCTGCAACTGTGTGCAGGAAAATGTCTGTTAGTGAAGAGCGTGTATACCTTCCTTTTAGGGCTTTCCTTACTGTCTCTGGGTGCCTGTCTTTTGCAGAAGGACCAAGGTGAAATTTTTGTGCTCTAGCTCCTGGCCAAACCAAGCTATCAGGAGCTGTGTACTCAGACATGTGTATTCCCTTGTCAATAGGAGCTGTATACATTGAGCTAGGAGCCATTCATAATGCTGCACTCTTTCTCCCTATTCTGTGTCCCTCTTCTCACAAATCTGCTATTCATAACAGACAAAGGTAAACCTACTTCTGTCAAGGCTTTAGGGCTTGTCTACGTGAGGAAATTCCAATGCAATAAACTGGTGAGTGAGTTTCTCTGTATATGAACGTTCAGGGTTTGTAATGAAAGTGCAGGGAAAATTCACACACATTTGCTGTGAGTCACTCTGCTGTGTGCAAACAAGCCCTTGCTAAATGCTGATTGACTGAATTCCAGTGAAGGGAGACTTTTAACCTAACCTTGAGTCGTCTGTATTCTGCTTTGCCCTTGACTATAATAAAAAGGAATGTGGTCAATTTATTGCGTTTACATTTCCAAGTGATCTCTGTGAAAGCCCAGTTCCCTTTTGGCATGCAAAGGAAAGCATTACAGCTCTGCTGGAAGTTTGTCTCCAATCTGTGGGCAGGGACTTAGATTGCTGGAAGGGTACTGCAGGTATTTCTGCAGTGTCCCATCCTGATGGAGCAGTTTTGCTCAAGCACTCTGGATCCTGCTGAATCGTGGCTTGCTTGGAGCTTTCATTTCTGCAAACCGGGTCTCTCTCTGCTTAAGAGAAACATCTTTGGGATGAGTTGGATGCCATGGGCTGCACTGCAGGTATCTGATCATTCTGGATCGTCAGGCTCTTGCTAAAAGTTGTTTCCATTCTGAGAGATTGCAGAGTGCTTTATAGATAGGTTGTGTACTTATTGGGCTAGAGAGGAGCAGTCAGTGTGTGTGGCTGAAGAAAGAAAGTTTGGACCAGGTACAGCAAGGTTTGTATCTGTACTTGAGAAATGCCAGGATTTCTCCTCCCCCCTGGGGTTCTGCAGAGGTAGATCTTAGCTGTTGAAGCCTCATTGAGGAGATCTATCACATGGTGTGCTGCTTGAAATACAATATATCTAACTTGGAAGGCTTTAGGGTTGTTTGAGCTTTCTGGAATTAGGTTTGTAGTTTCAGATAAATCTGTGTGTTTCCTGCCTGGAGGATGCTGTGCCCAGCCATTCTCAGCCAGGTATGTGCCTGTCCTGCCTACGTTTTGTCAGTCTGTCCTCGCTCAAATCAAGCACATCTGTAAAGGGTTTGTCTTGCCTTCTCTATAAAGGAAATTCTCTCTCTTTTTCTTTTAATCTTTCTTTCTTTCAACCTTTATTTGTGCAAATGCTGTGGTGATAGTGCTATCAGAGGAGTTTATGACTCAATAAATGGCCCCCACAAGGGAGTTGAGGGAGAGCTGCAAGCTGCAGGCAGCTGCTGTTTGTTTAGTCGTAAACACAGGAGCAGTGGATTAACTGTACCCAGGCATACCCTGACCTGGTATTTGCAAAGGTGAAGAGCATCCATATTTTGCTTCTAATTATGAAGGATGGAAACAGTTATTGTTTTGATTTTCAAGGCAGCAGTTGTAGGTTCTGGCGCATCTTGGGTCTATACATAACACTTCATATCCTCAAGAGATCACTGGTGGATAAACTAAAAATATAGAGCTGCCTGAAAGGACATAAACCTCCATCTTAATATATGAGGCATGTTCCAGAGTAAATGCTGGCCTACTTGAAATGGAAGTGTCTGCTGCCTGTACCTGGTATTTATGAAACTGGAGGCATAAGTTCTTTATTTACTCTGTGTCTCAGCACTTCATGAAGCTCTGATGTTCCCCACAGCCTGCTGTGTTGTGAGCACTTATTAACCCACATGAACAAATTCCTCTCTCTGTCTGCTCTTTGTAGTCCCTGTAAAGCCCAAACCTCCTGAAGTTTGTAATTTTTGAAGAAAATGAGCAGAAATAAGTTTAAAACTTGCTTGGCTGTGCTTCAGGGCTCCTCTTTCAGTGATATTTAGTCCATATTCTGCACCATCTTCACCTCTCAAGTTCTTGTATCCATTGCCTGACCTGGAAGGAGGACTTCTGACTGCATTTCTCTTCTCATAAACAGTCTGTTGTCTAACATTTCAATGCCCAGGCTCTGTGCATTTATTTTTCGTTTCCTGGTTTTTGTTTGTTTACGGGGTTTGACATTGTTGCAGTGAGGCCTAATTGCTTTTGAGTCTAATTTCTCGCTTGATGGTTCTGATTGCAGATACACTTACAGGTAAAGTTAATCTGAATATGTATGTTTTACAGATGATTTTGAAAGCAACTTCTGTAAAAGAGGGAAAGAAGTCAGTATGCCATTACAATTTCTGAAGTTGAATTATTTGGCATTTTGTTACTTCTAAAATGTGGTCTTGCTACAGTTCTTGTTTTAAAACCTAGTTTGCCTGAAAGTGTTTAAAAACAGTCTAAAAACTTTCTACCATAAAATACTATAAGAGTTAGCTGGGTCAGGAATGAGACATCTTAGCTGACCTGATGCTCTAATGTAGTCTTTGAGTGGGTGTATCTGAAAAGTCTCATTAGACTTTGGGTATCAAAATTTCACTCTTTGTATTTTCTCTTCTTCTTTTCAAAATTTTTTTCTCTTTAGGCTTAAATTAGTGCGACTACACGGATCAAACATTTCTTTAGTCCTGTGCTCTCTGTTTGGTGTGTTAGGCAACGTTTTCCTGAGAACTGTAGCTTGTATTCAGTCAGGCTTATCTAGTAAGGAAAATAGTTGCTTGGGGGTGAGAGAGTGTTGTGATACATCTGGCTGTTTTAATTCCAGATTCTTTCACAAAAGATTTGTAGCACTGTTGGCAAGTGGGAAGTGGAAATTCTTACTCAGATTAATTCCAGGAGACTGATGACCAAGCAGTCTTGGACAGAAAGAAGTTTATTTCCAATTTTTAAACTGTGTGTTTTGCTGCTGAAGTTAGATTGAAACAGATCCACAGAAATTGCTGTTGATAGCAACTGCTGGTTAGAAGCACAAGGTCAGTGGTCAAGTGCTTTCAGACTCCCAGGAAGTTCCAAAGTGGGCCTGACTTCCATAACTTCCGTTCTAATCTTAGATCCATTCTCTGACAACTTGGCTATAACTTGGAAAATTTTATCAATGATGCCAAAGCCTTCATGACAAACTGGGGAGACCAAAGGTTTGTTATGCTCTTTGTTTGTCAGTAGTCTGCACAGGATGGTTTCCTGCTGTGTGCAGTTTGCAGTCTCCACACACCATCCATCAGGTATTTTTGTTGCAGGTTTTAGGGCTGAATACCTTGAGGACTAGTGGGATTTAAAGCCTTCACCACACAGCTGAATGTGTCTGTGTAGGTAACATGTGTAGGGGTTATTGTGGTAGCAGTGATCCCGGTCCAGTGGAAGAGTTGCTCCCAAGCAAGCAAGACTGCTCTAAATATCCCTTCTTTGGCAGTTAGGGAATGACGGATGAGCCCTCCTATTAGTGGGAAGCCAATCCTTTTCTCATCAGAACTATGGTGTACTGGAGGAGAAGGTTTGCAGAAGTTGCCCTGATGCTGCTTGCCTAGTGTTTGTTCTCTCCACAGAGCCTCCTTGTCCAAGGCTGTGGAGCATTCATCTGTTACAAAATCCAAACTTTGAGGGAAGGTTTCTTTCTGCATCATGCCTGCAGTAATTGTTTGTGATTTTCACCCCTCTGTGACACTGTCTGCCTGCCCAACAGGCCTCCTTGTCTGGAGATATTTCCTGACATACTTGTGATGCTTCCAAAACAATTTAAAGCTTTCAGTCCTAGCTAGACCTTTGCAAGACAATTGAAAAAACCTTTCTGGACACCAGTACTTCAAGTACAGGAACAAGACATGTTGAAGACAATGTGTTACAGTGATCTGAATACAGTGTTAGAGTTAGCTCTGCTGCTGATACTTCCATCTCTGGCAATAAACATTCTTTTGGTTATAACCTCTTTTTTGGTTAGGGGCCTTTACTGGGGGCCTTCAAGAGTTGGTGAAAGGTTCATAAAGACCTCTGCAGTCACAGAAGCTGTCCAGAAAGGTAACACTTGTTATAATTACAGTTTGTTACCTTTGTAATGTGAGGGAAGCAGGAAGAGAAGCCTTGAGTTAGGATGGTGCTGCAGTGTCTGGTGTGCCTTGTTTCTGAAGCTGGAGAAGTGCTGCTCTACTGTGTTGAGCCTGAATGTGCATGCAGAAGTGCAGACAAAATTATTTTGACAATGTGTTCGCTCTTTGTCCCTGCTGAATGCCTGTTTGTCCTGTATAAATGGATTTCAGGATCAGCCAACCTCCAGCTCTGAATTAGTCTAATAAGGCATGGTAGGTAGGGTTTAAAGGTCATTTTGCAAGCAGCTGGCTTCCTGCATGTATTATGGGGAATGATTTTTTTAAATAACGGTATTGGAAAGCTGTTGATTTAACTTTTAAAATACCTGTACGCTATAAAATTTCAGCTCTTCTGCCACTGTCCTTCAAGCACTCTGCTTGCCCTCTGCCTGCTCATCTTTCTGTCATTTCTGATTACCTCTGCCCATCTGCCTCTGCATTCTCTCCCCTTAGGTTTATCAGTCCGTGTTTGCTGCCCACAAGGACTTGGCTTCTATTTCTGAGGAACTCATCTGTTGGGTTGCTTCTCTGAGCTGTGGAACAGAAAGCTCAGGGTTCCTTGGTTGGGGCTGTTAATAAAGCATTGTTACACTGTTCTTTCATTGGGGGACTGGGAGCTCTCAACAATCACCACTACATTGGCAGCTTTTTTGTGTCCTGGAAGGTACCTAGTTCCCTTCTCGGGATGAATTTAACATTGGTGAAAGAAGATTTTAATTTAAAATTTTTTTTGTAACTCCTGAACTGGTTGAATTGTGCACAGTGATTATTCCAGTTTCCTCTCTGAGGAGTGTGTACTTCAATCCTGACCTGATCCAACTGTTTAATATAAAAATAGAGGATTTTTTACTCATTTGGTTGTTCAGTGGATTCCTTTTTGAGTTTGCTGATGAGGGTGATTTGAAATGTTCTAATGACTGGTAAAGTGTGGACACTGTCCTAAAAACTGAAGGGAGCACCTGTTGTGGTTGGGTAGTTTCTTGCAGTGGCATGGCAAGCTGCAGCCTGCCCGGAGAGCGCTGGGGGGTCTCTGAGGGAGAGCAGCCGCGCTGCATCCCGTGGCCTCTGCCAGGCTGCCCCTCACTGGCTCCAGCCAGCTGTGGCTCTGCAATAGGTGGTGATAAAGGAGATGAGAAGGCTCTCCACATGGGGCTGGAGAAGGTCTTTATTCCGTGGCCCCCAGGAGCCTAGAGCTGGCCCATGTGCTGGCTCCCAGAGGCCGAGAGCCAGCACATGGCGTGGCCAGGCCAGGGAGAGAGGGGCTGGTGCCCTGCCCCAATGCAGAGAGGAAGTCACAGCATCTGGAGCCTCGGTTTATCTGGAGATGAGGGGGGCGGAGAGAGCACATGGACTGATGGTCTCAGAGCATAGGGGTGGTACATGGGCAGAGTTGGGGTAACAATCAATGGGAAAAACCCGAGGGAGTGGTTAGGACTAGGGGCGGAGGAAGGGAGGACCATGTGCGGGAAGGGCAGACAGTTTAGTAAGGAAAGGGGTGGGGAAATCCAACACCACAAGCACCCACGTATGCAGGTCATGCAAGCCTTTGCAGGTGGCAGTGTCCTTCTGCCAGGTGTAAGATGGTGCCTTCCCATTACAGTTACTTGTACATGTACAGACTCCTGGATCTTCAAATGTTCTTTCTGCTTGTTTGAAGTTTTGTTCACAATATATATCTTCAGGAAATCAGATAATTGGACAAAAAGCAAGCTTAAAATTTAGGGAGATGATAGCAGCTGCAACATTTTTTCTTCTTGCATTCAGACCAAACTGCTGTGAAAGTTTTACATTTTACTTATTTTCTGAAGGATGTTTCCTACTCATGACTTGCAGTTGTTCTGAGTTTATTTTCTTTTCAGTACCATGCAGTGCCCCGACACAGCTACTTAAGCAGTTCAATTTTTGTCTAGGTCACATCTTTCTTCTTTAGATGTTATATTAACAGCACGTCCTTTCTATTCTTGAAGTTTTTTTCTCTGTAGCACTCTCCTGACTATTGTGGAAATAGGAGAGTGATACAGGACTGAACTGATTTGTGGATTCTCTCTGGCTGCCTGTAAGGGCTTAGACAAGCAGTGCCCAGGTATGTGATGGGTCCCTGCCCAGCTGCTGTTTAAAAAATACTCTTACATGAGAATCTTTTTGCTGATAGGACTGTAAACCTTGCAATTTAGAGTAGTATATTGGCACAAGATTAAAAAAAAACCCAAAGTTTCTAAATATCAAAGAACTGAGGTTTTTATCTTCCATGTGAGGCAGTAGGGCAAGTAGTACACTGTGTTTCAGTTATCTACTTGATAGCTTTAAGAAATAAGTTCTTTGACAGAATAGGAGATTTTCTGATTATAGATACAATACGGAGACCTGTTGATCTCTCCAAAAGATTTGAAAAGGAGACTGAATTACTGTTTGTTTGTCCCATCTCAATACCATCTTAATTACATGTCTGAGAACTTCTGCTGATTCCTTTTCATGGGTGGAAGAAAGGAGGAAATGTATCTTTATTTTGAGGCACTGCCTGCAGCTAAACATAGTATGATGGGAAGTTATATGGATACTTCTAATGATCCTGTGGGCTCTCCGACACTGTCTCTTCATGGATTCAGGTGTACACCAGTTGGGGACTTTGATCACAAGAGTTTCCCTCAGGCCATATCAGCAGGAACCATTGAAAACTTTTGTCTTCAGTAGTGCTAAATGTGGCCTATTTAGGGTTACCATCATTTAACAAGCTCTGTAGTATTTCTGGGCCCTGTGTTGTCAGTACTGTTCAGCTTCCTGTGGCACATCAAGGTTGTATTTCATCTTTTAGTACCAAGCCTAAGTGCGTTCAGGATTATTCTGAGGTGCAGGAAATCTCAAATCTTGTAAAAGTAGACAGCCACTGAAAAATGAATTGGATGCTGTGATCCAGGTAGGAGTGTTCCTTGCTGTGTGTACCTTGGGCTGACATGATGAAGGCACTGTGACAGAGTTGGAGTGCACTAGGGAAATTTTTGCAGAGAGCTTGTATGGCACCAGTGATCACTGCATTGTTCTGCAAAAGCCAACCTTAAAGCTCTAAAGCTTGTATAGACTCCAGAGTGACCTCTGGAGCAGAAGCAGGTTCATTTCTGAAGGTAGACTGGGTATAATGTTCTAATGCATTCCCCTTTTTCTGGTCTTCAGCAAATGTCTTGAGGCACACGGGCTGCCACTTGGCTCAAAAACAACAGGCATTTTGGAAGCCATTAAATATGAAAGTAATACTTTGTACTTGCAGTTGCTGATGGGTGGCTTGTGTGCACACAAAGTTATGTTGTGAACTTGAGACAACTGAATGCTCTCAAGTTCCTTGTTTCATCCAGTATCAAATGAGTGCTGGTTGGGAAAGAGCCCAGGCTGTGTGAGACACTTCTTACTGCCTTCTTGTTTTGCTGAGCCTTGACATTTGCTACAATAGAACCCCATAAAATGCAGGGAAGTCCCTCCAATCAGGTGGGTGTATTAGCAGGTTTCTTGCACTGATGGATTAGAGCCAGGCTGTGTTCAGTAAATGTGGCTAAATAATAAAAGGTGAGATTGTGTGCAGTGATCCCAGGCCCCCTTTCTCCAGCTGCTGCCTCCTGTCTGTTTGCTGGGAACCTTTGCACAGGCAGACGGCTTTGCTTGAGAGAACAGGCTATGCACTATTTTCTGGCACAGCCAAAGGTGGCTGACACAAAGCCAAAGGAGAGCTTCTCTCTGAGGGGCTGAAATGTCAACAAAGATGTTGTACTGCCTTGCAGAGCCCTGACTTGCTTTGTATAGAAACTGAACAAATGTTGGTAGGTCAGGAGCTTTGCCGTATACAGAGCAGACCCTGGAGAGCAGGGCAGAGCCTGCTCAGGTGACATGAGTGACACTGTCCTGGGTTCAGCGTGCCAGCACTCCCTCTGAATGTGGGGCTCCTCCCGAGCCATGTCTGGAGCTTTACCCTGATTAAGGAAGCGGGGCTCACATAACCATGTTGTGTGTCTGTGGTTTATGTCCCACTCTCTGCTTACTCCAAACCTGCTGGTGAGTTGCAGTGGTGTTCCTCAGAAGGCACAAAGGCTCTGAAGTAATAAGTTCCTGTATACCTTGTGAAAACAGGCAATTAGGTGGAGAGAAGGGACCCCAGTGGTGCTTGTGCAGGGTGGGGAGGATATTGACTCACTCTTTATTAGACGTGAGTTTGGTCACAGAGAAGCTTAACTTTGAAACATGAGTCTGGAGGAATCCAAATGACTTCGTTTCTGCTGCTCATGAACAACCTATTTCCATTTGAAGACTCTGGCTTGCCTGAGTGTTTGAGGGGCTTGACTTCTGCCTACCACTGTGATCACCTTCACTGGAGAGACTCAACAAGGGTGGCATTGCAGCAACTAAGAGGATTGTCCTTGGAATACACCTTCTCTGTCCAAGTATTGATTTCCTTCTTTGCTTTTGAGAAATGGAAACAAACCCCTTGTTGCAAGAGAGGGCTACAGAAAGCTTTCAGAAGTTTATAGCTTGATCCTCTAAGGCCTGTTCTCTTATTTTAGGATGAGATGAAAGATAGAGTATTAGGTGTGAGCAGCCTGGAAAAAGAAAAGGGCTTGTGGATTTAAGGCAGCCTGTGGTCTTGCTTCCTGCACTTGTTTTTGTATTGTTCAGGCAAATGTTTCATGCTTGGAAAATTTGAGCTCTGGGGATCAGAGCAACTGCAGATCCTTGCTGGCCTCAGCACCTTCTGCTGCTGATGAGCAGGCAGTTGTCAGCTCCTCAGTAGCTTGTTTTTGCTGCTGTGTGTTGAGGCAGGACAGCAGCTGGGATGAGGGAAGAGGAAGCTTTGCAGTGTTGTGGTCTTGTATCCAAGGACTTGTGTGACAGATGACTGTGTGAATGGAACAGCCTAAGGTCTGCCAGCTCACGGCTGGTGCTCAGTGTGGTTGTTGGCTGTGACGTGGCTGCGCTGTCACAGCTTGTTCGGAGGTCGGTCACAGGGTCAGTGACTTCTGACTGGTTTTTTTTCAGTCCCCACTGATCATCCTTGTCCATCTATTATTAAGCCCACTTTGGCGTGGCTGGCGGGAGCTTATTGCAAAGGCTGATGGAAGTGAGGCTGTAGCAGTTGTGGAGTGTGGCCATTGAGGTACTGGCTGTGTCAGCAGGCCTGCAGGTGGGCTTTGGACAGGATAGTAGGGTTTCGTATTTATAAAGTTTTCATAGGCCCCTTGAGTACAGTGATAGGCTTTGAAGCGTGGTTTCCTCTGAGCTCTGCTTCCCCACAAAATCTTCAAGCATGATCCATCAAGGAGTGTGAAATATATTCAAAATCCCACTGCTGCCTTTTTCTCAGTCAGCAGGGTTGTGCTTTCTTCTTCAGTCTGGAGTTGTTTGCTGTTGAGAATAAGCACTCTCTTTTCTTGTGATTCCTTACCTCTCTTTGGGACATGATGCCATCAAGAAAACCAGCTGTTCCAATCGGAGAGCTGCCTCTGCCTTCGTGCTCTCTTGTAGATTGTGTTGAATCAATGAAGTGCTGCAATACTGTAGAGAAAAGGGGAGTGTGAAGAAACGAAGAGGGAGATCACACAGAAGGAATATACAGAAGAGGATTCATATCCTGTCACGTGGTTCACAGTGGCTGTGCCTGGAGCTAGATCTGCTATAATAACAGAAATTCCCTCATGAAGACTTGAATCCCAGGTCCAAATCCTTGCCTCACTAAGTTGTGGGATCTGAGAGTTCCCACATGGAGAAGAGAGCCAGCTAATCTGAGCATCTGGGGAGACCTGACAAGTCGTGACTGTTCCTGCTGAGAAGGTGGTGGCTTTGATAAGTGTTATGGGAAAAAATATTTAAAGGAGAGAAGTAAGGGAGATAATTTCTGGATGCCAGCTGTAGCAGAAGGATAACATTCAAAATAGTCTTTCTGAAAATCCTACAAATTGCAATTCTGACTCCCTTCAACTCTTGAACCACTGTCTCAAACCTTTGTCAATACAGACTTTTTTCCTGTGAAGCTCAGCTTCAATGGCATCCCTGTTCAGCCAAGAAAACTGCCAGGTTGTGCTTTGACTTTGGTTCCAGCTGTTCAGTGCAAAAAGCTTTCATTGCTGCTATGAAAAGCTTTTCTTAAGGGACAACATAAAGCAGGAATGTTGTGGTGCTTGAAGGCTGAAGTAGGCATCTTCCCTTGAGAAGAGTCTTCTAAAGCACAGATGTCTGGTACATTGTCATGTGGCTAAAAGGTTATAAGGATTACGTGTTAATCTGTAGCTGTTAATCTTCCCAGCAGGTTTGGATCCAACTGATGTTTGGACCCACCAGCCACATATGCAAGAGAATTTCTTCAGTGGCTCTGAACTGCTCTGCAAGCCTCTAGGCTGTAACTGTTCACTGGGGTCCTGCCTGCTCTTCCTTGTGATCCTTGGTTCTTGCTTTGCTCTCTCTGTTGGTACTTTCCTCATCCATTTTGATTTGTGCTTACCATGGTACCTGGTCCATCCTGACAGCAGGATGGTAAGTTCACACCGTACTGTGTGTTTCATCTCAGGCAAGCTTGTGTTCTTCCGGATAATTGCCTCAGAATGAACAGTTGGAAGCGTTTCTTGATGTTGGCACAAATTTCTCAAGTACCACTGAAATTCTGACGAGCTTCTGGAAGCGCATGTTACAGATTTGTAAGAACTTGCCCTCCTGATTCCCGACTTGGCTTTTCTTACTTGCAAGTTTACATCTAGGTATGCACTTGATTGTCTGTTTGGTTTTTTTTCAATAGACCAACAATATCTTTTTATGGTTTTTAAACCTGTTTCCCTGAGGTTACTGCCTGGAATCCTTCTCTTAAGCTTAAAAACACTAGCCAACCCTCTTGGGCAGGATGTGGAAACATGAAGGTTGAGGAATCCCTATTTTGTCTCACTGGCACCAGAATCAAGTGCTGTATAACACTGCCAAATTATTTTCTCCATTGTATTTTTGGTTTGGTTGATTTTTTGGTGGTGGGCTGAATTCCAGATTGTTGCAGTGCCAGGTTAGCATTGGGTTGGTCCCCATGAGGTCAGGAAAGTGCATAGCAAATGTTCAAGCTAGAAGCAAAGGTAAACTGTTCTAGGACTCTTCTGTGATGTTCTGTGATTAAAACTCACACTGTGGGTATTTTACATATATTTTGTGTGTGGCTCACTGATCTCCTCACCACTTAGCACGAGCAGTTCTGGCCATGTGTAGGATTTTTCTTGTAGTCTGAACAAGCGAGCTAGAGATATGCTATTGCCTGGGTTTGCTACCTCCTCTTCCTCCTCCTCCTTCCATCTCTTTTATTAAGCTCTTTCTAGTATGGGCTCAGATTTTTCCTTCCCCCTATGTCTTCATTTTTTTCACCTGCTTCCTTCCAGTGTCTCTGCACCTTCTCCCTCCCTCCTCTCCTCTCTTCTGTCCCCTTCGTTTGCATTCCATTCATTTCAAAACCTATATCGGAGCTGACACCAGGCTGCCTATTCCCTGCAGCACTGAACTGGCGGTTTGGAAAGAGGAGGCTGCAATTCCCTCAAGGGGCAAGACAGAGTTCAGTGTCTGTCTTATTTTTAAATATGCATCTGAACATGGCTGATCAGAGGAGCAAAAGAAATCTCTGTGTTCTGAGTGCTGGAAGCTCCTAAGGACATAGTGCAAACCTCTGCATTGCCCTGCTCCGCCTGCACTCCTCACTGAACATGAAAGCTGCTTGGCACAGGGGAGTTAAACTGCAGGAAAGATGGGTGAGAATCAGAGACCCCCATGGAAGGAGTGTAAAAAGGTGTGGGTGCTTTGCAAGCCTCCCACCTTCATTTTCTGCTTCAAGTTCTTTTTCGTTCTGTCAGGTTTATGCCCTCTTTTTAACCCTGAAGGATCCCAGAGTACATTACCCAGCTATACACCAGCTTTGCAGGATGCTGTTTACCTTGGGCAACTAAAAGACTGGTGACTGGTCATGGTGCTGGTACAGTGAGGACACACAAGCTGGGATATTCCAGTTCTATGTTATTACCACAACCAGAGCCATGACAAGGTACCAGAGATGGATCTGCAGGTTTCCCAGTAGGAGTAGGAGCTCTGCTAAGGCAGGTTTTGTACCCAGCTGGTGAATTTCCTAAATGGTTTTGCTGTGCAGCTCTAGCTGCTGGCATCTGTTCAGGCAGCACAGTGACGCAGTCACCTAAAGGGCAAAAAAAAGGCAGGTGCTTACTGGTCCAGAAGCTCCTGCCAGCAGATTAGGATCAGAAGTGAAGGAGAGCATATTGAATTAAAGCTGTAATCATAATTTCAGTTTAGACAAAATGTATGTAGCTTGGCAGAATACCAGGGCCCTGACTCTTGTAAAAATGTGTCACAGGGTCCTTCGGTACCTTAGGAAGATCAAGACCTTTATTGAAAACCTTCTGTCAGCCATGTTACTTTCTGTGGCATAGGCTACTTTGGTTTGGCATAGACACAACTATTCCTTTCTGCAACATATTGGACACTTTTGATCCTTAAAGTGGTCAAACCTGGTCTTAGTAGCTAAGGGTTCAAGGTGATTGCAGCAAGTGGTATGGGGGAGGCTGCAGGCTCATCCTCTTCATGTTTTGTTTTAGTGTCCTTGCCTAGTGAGCAGCCTAACCCATCAGAGGAGATATCTGACAGCATCAGGACTCAATACCAGATGATTGTTGTCTGAAGTGTGCTGTCCATGTTCAGAGTAGAGAGAAGTAGGCTTTACTCTGAAGAGAGAAGGCTGAGGAGGCTATATCTTAGTCCTTCAGAAATGCTCTGATTGTCCTGGAAAAACAAATGCTTTTGATTGGAGAAAAAGTCTTCTTTCAGGAGGATCTCAGTGTTTATACTGTCTAATTTCTTTCTTTAGAAAGAAACGATAGAAAGAAAAAAAAGTAAGAGTTAAGACTTTCCAGATGCAGATTGGTGAAATGATATGTGTGAATGATGGAAGAGTTGACCACTGGGGTGGATGGATTTGGCCTTCTGTCCTGATTCTGCCTTTTTTTGCCAAAGGATCCATGTTTTTGGACTCCGATGAGGTGTGTTCAGTTGCTGTCCTTTTAACAGTTTGGACGGTGTTGATGTGGAAGAGGTTGTGCATTTGAAGTGGGTGAGGGATGGAAACAAGAGCTGGCACTGTACAGTTGATTTCTTCTCTACAGTGCTGCATATTCAGTTGTCAGTTTTTCTCTACTTGCTGAAAATTTTTGTTTCTTGTTTTAAAATAGCTAGTAGAGAGAGAGAATCCATTGGCTACAAGGGTAGCTGGAGCCAAGTGGCAGATAAACCTTCCCTGGCTGTGTTCTTTCAGCTCCTCCCTGCCCTGGAGATGGCTTTGCTGGAGTTGTGGGTCCCCTGGATATGTCTCTCTGTGTAGCCAGTCCTGATGAGCAGCATCATGTTCACCATGCTTACACACTGCAATCCTGACTGGCATTATTCTTCCAGTTACACCTTTCTTGAATAATAAAGCTACTCATTTCAGACTGTCCTCTTTTCCTGAGAAATCACATATCACCCCATCCTTACCAAAGCAAGGTTATGTGTATGGGGGAGCCCTAGATAACAGCAGTAAAACTACCTGAACTGGCTGCTCTGATTGCACCGTTTGCTGGAGTCATTGGGGCTGGGAGGATTCCTTGGGAAAACAAACAAACTACTACAACAATTCTGGCATGCTCCTGTGTGACCTTGCTTTTGCTACAGTGGGGAACAGTTTCCAAGAAACAGTAGAAAGAATCTGCCCAAAGTCACTTTCATGTGTAACTTAAAGTATTCAGGATTTTACCCTAGGTCCCTCAAGGTAAAATGCTGCTCTGTTAACCCCAGCTCTTCATCTCTTGCCAAGTCTGGAAATCCGGGTTCTTAAGAGAAGCTGTTACTTGTATGACCTTCATGCGTGAAACAGTTTCTCTTTTAAAATGTGTTTTCCCCTTTATCAGTTATTCATTGAAGAGTCTCTTTGCATCTGTAGAATTTTGAAGGGTAGCTATTATTTTACCATTTAAATTTTCCCAGCTGTTTAAATAATTGTTTTAACCTCTCAGTGCCTGGAAGTGCTTTTCACATCCTGATAGCTTTGCACTGTATTTCTTTGGTTTCATTGTTTAAATTACCAACACTTTTCTCCCTATTTCTGATGGTTACTCTGTGACTTTCTTCTCTGTAGCTTTAAAGTCTGCAGTGTTCTGAGCACCAGTGAGAGCAAGGCACCTGTGAACTTTCACTCTGGGATACCAGGCTCTTGCATCCTGTTTTGGGGTTTGGGCTTTTTTGTTGTTTTTCTCCCCTCACATCGCCCCCCCAAAAAAAGAACTTCAGTACTTAAAGATCCCATTAAAGCCGGAACAAACTGGTTATTCTGAAAGGTCTTGCCAGTGGCCACTCTGGAGTTGCATTTCACTGTATATAGGGAAGGGGCTCTGACAGAGACAACGAAGCCAGCACAGAATACATTGTCTTCATGCAGTTTTACAGGTAGTAAAGTCAAAGCATTTAATGTGACAGTGGTTTCTCTAGCCTGACACAAGGCTGTGACGGCCGAGGACAAGGCAAAGCTTCCTACTGGTCTGGCTGAGGAGGTGGCTGATTGAGCTGAGTACTCAGTTCCAGGGCAGCGTTCCCAGCCCAGGGTGGTGCTCAAAGGAGGAGGGATGCATCTTCTGTCCCACTTGGGGCAAAACAGTTCCATGTGGGAGTACCTCCAGAGCAGCAGTGTCTCATTTCATAGCTTCACTTTTCTTTTTGATACATATATTTATATTTATTTTTATTTTCAATGAGCATTGCTTTTCTTGAGTATGTCTTTAATGGCCTTGCCATAGGGACAGAGGTGAAATTTGAAAATAAGTAGTTACATTGTGATATTCTGGACATACTGCTATAGTTTCTGTTGCGTGTTCTCCTCACGCATTCTGAAAGTTGCAAAAGGTGATTTATAATTCATCAGACTAAGCGTAAAACATCTGACTGCAAAGCCTATCAATCTGATCCCATCTCTTTCCAGCCCTTTAATTAGGGAAGCCTTGCTGAAAAATGTACCCATCAGCTGCTGAGAAATGGTGCATTCCTGGACCCTCAGAATAGATCTTGAGTTATCCAGGTGCCAAAACGCTGTCAGAACTGACAGATCTTAGAAAATACACCCACAGGCAGAACATTATCCATTATACTAGCACTGAGCAGTGGGCAGTAAGGAAAAATCAGGAGAGAATGTGTCTTTATCAACTTTAATTGGCTTTTCCCGTTGATAAAAATCAGTGTATCCGGCAAGGAAGAGAACCTATCTAGCAGTTTGATTTTTCCATCTCAGAGCTGAAGGGTGCAGTCCATCTTCACTGACGTGTGATGTCTCAGCACAGCTCCTGGCAGTGCAGTGGAATCCACAGCCCACAGAGAAGGCTGCCAGTCTGTCCTCGGTGAGTGACCACGCTTAAACAAGTGTGAAGAAGGAATTACTCTGGATAAGCTGGGTTTCATCTGTGCTCTAGGCGCTCAAAATTTACTTCGGACAGAGCCAAACTTAGTTAAACTTTTCTTTGGGTGGTGGCTGGTAATTGCTCCTGCAATACACCTGGCTGGGCTGTGAAATCAGGGATCTGGGCAATGGATATGCTGACCGGAAAAGGAGACAACAGCCAAAGGAAGCAGGAACTTCGCCAGAGCTACAGGAAATGCAGAGATTTGGGGGACAGAACAAGCTTCTTTTGAGTTGTTTGGCACTGCAGGTTTACATCAAAGGCAAAGGAAACAGCACCCTGTGTGGATTTCTCCTGGGAAGGCTGTTTTGACACCTTGTTGCAGCATCTTACATTTACTGAACTATGTAAAATGTTTCAGTTCTTCCTTGGTGCTTGTGTCTGTTGCTGTTAGATTTATGACAGTTTTATTAAATAATCTAGTCAAGATCATTGCAAATCTATTATTGTACTGGGCTTTTTTCCTAACTAATGAATGAGAACTACTGATTTCTTTATTTGTGATGTATTGCTTCTCTTGCTAGATTCCACAGGATTTCTGAGAGTGGCTTCATTTTAAGTTTCTCTTCAGCTAAGTCAAGCTCCTCTATCTCATTTCTATAAATACTGGAAAACAGAAGTAGGTCCACTCACAAAAGGCAATTTAGTAAGTGAATTTCATTAGAGAAGTTTCTTTCCCATGGTCTTTGGTGGTCTTAAAAACAGCCTGTAAGACCATCACAGGTTCGCAGTCATACAAATATCAATTTAACCCTTGTGTTTAAAACTTTAAAAAAACCAAATTGTAAAGGTTTGTTGTTAGGACAAATGAGGGAGCAGTCCTTTGTCCACAGCCTTCTCCATAGGGAACCGTACTGCCGTTGGCAAAGATCACCGTGAACCGTGATCGTTTGGAACGGATCTGCTGAGCTGTGGCAGAACAAATTAGTGTTCTGGAAACTTGTCACCTCACTGAGTGGGCAGAGGTGAGAAGTGAGGGTGCAGCAGCAGGGCAGGGAATGTACCGGGGCTCCTTTGCTCCGGCACGCCTCCGTGCGCGCTCCGGCTGCAGCGTGGGCCTCCCAGTCACCAGCAGCCTCTGCCCCTGTCGGGGCTGGTGCAGCGCCCAGCACAGTAGGTTCTCTGTCAGCATAAACTCTGGAGCCTGCACTGTACAAGCTGTAAGAATATGATGGACCTTATGGAAAAATAAGTGTTTATTGTGTGTTCTTTAAATTTTTTTTATTTCTGCTTATCATATGGCTGTGAGAGACACAGCAACTTCTTGTGTTTGGAAGGTTTCTTTAGAAATTTGAAGCAAGTGGGAGGAAGGGATAACAAAGTCTATTCTGTTCCTCTAATTCAATCTGCCTATTTACAAGCCTAACTCGTCAAATATGTTGTCACTGTTCTTTGCAGCAAGAGGAAGACTGAAGCCTTAGAACACTTCTGGAGACTATCTATAAATCCATGTGAATAGCCTAAAGCATCATAATTTTTGTGGTTTCCATGGATGCCAGCCATGCTGCAGTTAGGGCAGTTCTGGTGTGTTGCTCCAAATGCCACAGCAATTTTACCAGGATGCAGTATTCTTGCCTGCTGGCCCTAGACTCTGGTGGTTGCTGTCTGCTGTTAAAGAGCTCTCTTGTGCCTGTGTGAAGGAAGGGACTCCTGCATGTGTGGCTTGAGGAGGTGGTAAAGAGTTGTAAGATTTATTATGTACTATAAAATAATAATTCCTGATGAAATGGAACTGCATAAAAAGATCAGGATTTTGGCATCTTGTTTTGAGGTGGTAAAATGCTTCTTTGGTGGCCTAGAGTTACTAAGGGTGTTGCTATCCTAGATTTCAGTTTGCCAATGCACAGTGTAAATGTGGATGGACAATGCCTGGCTCTGGCTCTGTGTCAATCATTCCCTAAATGCCTGTTGGCACCTGAGTGACCAGCTCCTCCTGTTTAAAAGCAAGGCTTCGTGATTCTTCTATTTTTCTAAACCATTTGCTCTCTTTAATTGAGCACTGGGAGCCATTGTGTGCGTGGTGCTGCAGGATCCTTGTTGTGTAAGGGCATTGATAAATATGTATTGTGTTGTCAAGTGTTCGTAGCTACTCTGCAGGTAGTGGTGGAGGAGTGAGCTGCATACAGTTAAGAGTTCTTGTGTCTCTGGGGTCAGTAAAAACAAGATGGCACAGGGAATTGTGGGAAATGGAGCCAGGATAGCTGCCTTCAGCATCACCTGCTAATAAACCAGCTATTTATAGATCAGCTGAGGCTTTGTCAACTAGATTGTTAAATTAGTATTTACATACTGGCCTCACTGTCTTTCACTGAAAATCCCATTTGCATTAGTGCTTGGACAGAAGTGCAGCTTCCTGTGCTCCAGATACGTGAGTGTGTTTGGTCACAGTCCGTGTCTTGCAGTGCATGTGTGAAACCATTCCTGATAGATTCTTGCCTTGCAAATAAATCCTCTTCTCCCTGTAGCATCATTTTCCCATCTCTTTGTGTCTCTCATTTCTTGCAGAAAAGCTCACCTTTGTTCCCAAATGTCCGCAACTCATCATGAGGCTGATCTCGCTAGAGAGAGATGAGCAGCATTTCTGCATAGCAATTCCTAGTTAATCTCTGCCTCTCAGAGAGAGGCTTGAATTGTTGATGGCTTGTGGGTAATTTAATAACTAGCAAACAAATAAGGTGTGTAGATTGTAGCAACTTAGCCCAGATGCAAAATCCCCACACCTATTTGCATCTGTTTTAAAGAATTCTGTTATAAAGGTTTGCTTTTTTACATTTTAGCACCAGTGAAACAGCATCGAGAGGAGTTGCTGCTCAGTGAAGCTGTGTTGATCACAGCAGGCTCCACACCTGGCTAAGCAGTTTCAATCCCCCGTGCGTGTGTGTGTGTGTCTGTGTGCCTTTCAAAAGGGAAGAATAATCTACTTGCTAGACGTGTGTGTCTCTCATAGTCCTTGGACAACCTTGAACAGTCATTTAACTTGTGTTTATTTGCCCATCTCTACCTGGGCAGATATTACTTCTGTGGTTTGGAGTGTGGAGGTTGAATGGATGTCTCGGATTCGTTATGGATGAAAAGTGTTACTGAAAGGTAAGGTATTCATACTGTCTCTTCAGACAGCTGATCAGGGTTCAGATTCACCTTCCTGTCTTGCTGCTTCTTGCTTCAAAGCCATTTGGACACTTGGATTGTGCAGGAAGTTGGAAGGCAGTAATAGCAGGGCTGTGATGCAGACAGGTGTCACAGCCTTCTCTTAGATTCACTTCTTAGCACTTGCAGGGCTGTTGATAAGGTGCTGTTATGCTGGTATTGTGTTATTCTTAATCTGTCTTTGGCCTGCAAAGGGTCCATCAGCATCAGTTTCTCTGACACCTCGGTAGGCTCTCTGGGCACCTCATTACTCTTTTCAGGAAGAGAGCGTTGCCATCCCGTTACTGCATCCACAGAGAGCAGAGCTCACCTGCCTGTGCCAGCCTGGTTATGGTAAGGGGAGAGCTCAGAATGAGGGCTGCAGTTTCTCTCTCCAGGTACATGAAGGACATAGTATCACAACAATAATACAGTTTTTCCTGAAACCATTCACCTTCTATTTATTCTGTTTAAGACAGCAAAGCCTCGAGTTCCTCACCTTCAAAATCTCTCTTCTCTTGGCCCACAGGAGAGGGAGTGGGACAGGCCAGCTGTGACCGTGGGTTTGGGAAACCTGGAAGTTGGTTCCTTGGTACATCAATTCCAGTGACTTGGCTGTGCTCCTTTCACCACTGCCTCTTCCATTTTAACTTTAATCCTTGCTGAAGGCAGCACCTGATTCTTACATTTTCAGATCTACCAGGTTTTTCTGCCTTCTGCTGTTATTCAGGGGAGATGGGGGTTGGGATGTGGTATTCTGCAAAATGTCAAGGTCTCTTCCCAGAGAGCTGACAGCATAGGTGTTTTATATGTACATGGGCTATCGGGATGAGACATTCCTACTCAGAAACATTGACTGAGACAGACAGACATTCCTCCTGCCACAGAGAGACAGGCAGGCTCACTGTTGCCAAGCCTTGAAATACTTGGCATGTTTTCTATTGCCCTAGTTTTGGGGAGTTGTACCTGAAGTTTTACAAGTACATGAGAATTTTAGTTCTGTGTTTTTATGGAAAAAAAGAAAAAGGAAGGAATAAATAAAATACAATAATCTAACCCTCCTGCCCAGACAGAAGGGGTGTGAGAATGTGACTCAATTGCTTAAAACCAGAAGACAAATGAAATAACTCTAGCATACTTCTAAACAGTTTCACAAGTAAACCTTGTGGTTTTGTGGGATTTTCTGACTTTCCTCTTGGGTTTTCAATATGTGAGGAGTCTGCAGCAGGGCTTGTTTCCTTCAGTAAAGGGATATTTGCAGCTCTGTAAGAGTTCGCACATCTGCAGTGTCCCCTGCAAGCAATAATGAGCTGACCAAAACAATCAGCCTCCCTGAATTAGAAAATCCCTGCATTTTTCAAATTTTCTTTGCTTTCTCATTTGTGCTTTTTCAGTTGTTCCAGCTTTCGAGCCTTTCTTGCAAGCAGCAGGATCTTCAATTTTGAGCGGAAGCCAAGATTTCTTGCAAGAACGTGGTTCAGGGTAGCCGTGTTTTGACATTTTCGCAGTTATGTCATATATCATCACACCTCCCCATGAGCCTGCAGCACCGTTTACACGGAGATGCACGTAATTATTCACAGAGGGGCCCTGTTAGAGCTTCGGACTCCCTGGCTGATCTAGAGACCGACTGGCTCTGCAGGTCTGTGTCTGTCTTTCATGGGCTCACAGAACACGCAGCTGCCTGTGCACTTTCATGTTGGCTCCACAGGCCGCTGCCGAGGCACGTGCTCCTGAAATCACCGGTGAATTCAGAGGCACCCACTCGCACCTCTGCGTCGCCTGGGCCGAGGGACACATGCAGCCAGGCTCCCACAACAGAAAGGTTTCCAATAAAGCTGAAACACAGAGCTATTGTTTGTCCAACCACTGGCAAATGCACAGAGCCATTGTGTGGGTCCTGAAAGCCTGGGCGCTTTATTCTCTGCAGACTGAATGGCAGCCGCGGGTAATAATAACACGAGATTAAAAAAGCCAACATTATAGGGGCATTTACAACCCGCTGAGAGAATGAAATCTCAGCAAGGCTGAGCTGTGTCTCTAGTGATCCTACGTTTTTACTGCTTGATAAGGAAATGATGGGCAGCTCTGGAGAAATGGCCACCACAGAGCAGATGAAGGGGGGGAGCAGGTTGGCTGTTCAAACGCTGCAGTGAGTAATGGAAAAGCTGTCTGCAAATCAAGTGACCACCCTGTCCCTCCCTGTGCTGGCTGAGCTGGTGGGGTGTATGTGTGCAAGCACACTGTGTTTTCTTCCCAGGCAGGCAAACCAGGATTGGTTTGCACAGTTCAGAGCCTCGTGCTTGGAGGTTTTGGTCAGTATCATCCAGGCTGGTGCTTTTGCAGTTGTTAGCAGGTCCACTCAGGAGAATTTACATGTGAGAATGAAACTGACTGTGGAAAAGAGGTGGTGGAATTAGCTTTTTGCCTGCAGGAGCAGATACTCTTTCTGTCAGCTTAAATTCAGGGAGACAATAAAGATTGAGCTTCCTGAATGCAAGTTCCAGTTCTAAATCACAGTAATGACAACTACCTTACGCAATTCAAAATCATCTGACACCATCTTACATGTGGAATTTTATTATTTTTAAAACTAAGAAACCCCACTACACCAAAAAAACAAACAAACAAACAAAAAAACCTGCACCAAAATAAAAACCAAAACAAAACAACAACAACAACAAAACAAACAAACAAACAAAAAACCCACAAAAAACAAAAAACAACTCACAACCAAGAAAAGAACCCAACTATTTTAAAGGAACAGTTCCTGATCTTAAAAATCAAGTCTTTAATTCAGTGCCAGTTTTAACAATTCTTTAACACAAATGTCTTATAAAGTTCTTGGTGTACATGTAACTACCTAAACAGCTTTGTAAGGCCCAGTTTCCACTGTGGACACATGGAAGTTGCACTTGGTAAGCCAGAGACAGAGTACCAGCCTGTAGCAAGATCCTCTCAGGATATGCCCAGGCTGCAGGATAATGATGGCAGATCAAACCAGCCCCAACCTTGCTAGCCTTGAGTATTACCAGCAGGCTAACCCTGGCGGTGCTGAGCCACAGGAATTTGTACCCGCCTGTTCAGACAGGTTGTGCAGCTCTCTGCTACTCAGCAGGTTTCTGAGGCAGCATCTTACAGATGTGACCTTGGTCTTTGGCATTAATGATGCAATGAGTGAAATGGTGGGAGATATTTTAACGTGGGTTTTGCTACATGGCTAGGGCAGGTGTGGTTTAGTAACTGTACTTTTCCTTTCTAAAAACATTCTCATCTGTTCAAGTCTCTTGCTTTGCTTGTGCCAGGCAACATGGCATGGAAATTGCTGGGCCCTGGGTGCTGTTTCTAGTGTGGGACATTATGGGGATTCAGAAATTCAGACTGCTTCATGGATTCATTTACTTGGATTAATGAATCTGTCTCTGCCTCTGTTTCCCCAAGAGTAATGTGAAGTTACTGACGTCAGAGGGATTTATGAGCTTTTTTCTATATTGGCCATTTTGCAGAGGGTGAAATTCAGCTCAGAGGGCTCTGCAGAAGGACAAAGTATTTGGGTTTATTCTCATCTAATCCTGGTTACACAAAATTGGCAAGTTCCTGTTTAAAGTCTCTTTAAACACAAAGTATAAGTACCCTCTGATTTTTTTTTTATCCTCTTTCTTTCTTCCTTCCCCCCCCCCTTCCTTCTTTTATGTGTTTTGTTTTTATTTTAAATGCTGCCTGTCTTAAACTGCAAACTGTTCAGGTTGGGACCTGAAGGCTCCTCTGTGGTGGCACAGATTTGCAGAAGGCAGCTGAGGGCTTGCTTTGTTTCCACAGGTTGCAAGGGTGAGATTAAATGTATGTTAGGGGTAAGGTCTTTGTGGGAAGGGAGTGTAAAGAGGTGTTGAGTGACAGTAGAAAGGAGTGGTCTAGGAGGAGGGAAGAGAGGATGTAGCTAAAACTAAATATGATGCTTGCTTTTTTCCAGAGCCTTTGTAGGAGAAGCATGAATGTGTTCCCAGTCCACAACTCCCTTGTCTCTTCCCCCCCGTCCCTTTTTTCTCTCTCACCCTCTGGGGCTGCTGTTTTAGGATGAGTTGGTTCCAAATAGACAATACTTTTCAAGCAGATAAACGGACACCTAAGCGGCGGCACTGGTATCTGTCATGAACAGACATGCTGCACAGTGAGGGAAATTACAAGATGGAACTGGCATCGTTTGTCATACTATAAAAAAAATACAAAGCTCTCTCTCCACTTGAGCAGCGTCCACAAGACAGTTGAACAGCACACTTAAAAAGTCACTTTCTTTTCCAGTCTCTGAATACGTTTTCAAATGCTAATGTTAAACATTCCACCTTTAGGTCCTCTGTAAAGAATGTGTTTTAGACAGATGGAAGCAGGTCTCTGTCTTGACACAGATGCAGAACTATAAATTTGCAGAGGAGCTGATAGGAGATAATTATTTAGAAGGCTTTTGTGTCTTTTTCCAGCATCTGGTATTCTACTGGGGTGTCCTCTGAAGAGGGATAGGGACAGGACGGAGCTAGAGAAATGCTGAGCTTGTTTTCCACTTGGTAAAGGTTTTTAATCTTGAAAGAAAGATTTGGAATTTACACAGGAGGAGACACTGAGAAATCAAGATGCATCTCCCAGTGTTCACCATTCTCCCTTCGTTTGCTCAGACCCATGGTTCAGGTTGTAGGGCGTTTTATCTGCTGGTCTCTTAATTGCACTGGTTGTGCTGGGTGCCAGTGGGAGCTGCTCAGAGCAGATCCCTCTTGCCCAGGGACTGACAGTGACAATGCCATGCTCAGGGCAGCTCAGCTTGCAGCTTCCCGCAGGTGCTGCCTGGGTGTGCCTGTGGCTGGGCATCTCCATCTCATCTCACAGCCGAACGTCTCCGTGGCCTCCCAGTCTGTCACAGCCTCTCCGTTCTGATCCATGTGTCGTGCCCGGCGGGAACACCCAGTGCTCTCCAAGCCGGGCTGCAGATTCCCTACCCAGTGCTTCCCTGCTCCGTGGCTCCTTGATCTTATCAAAGGGGAGTGGCACAGTGAAATATTTAGTGTTTCTTGGGTGACTTCTGAAACCTCTATCCAAGAGGTGTGGCTCAGTCATTTGACTGTCTCGGGTCAGGTCATTAACATTTCAAAAGGGCTGTTAATTCTCTGTCTGGTTGCCTGAACTTGGTAGAAGATTGTCTGATTGGGGCTTGGTGAGGGCCAGCCAACCAGACTTTTCTTCCTTGAGATCTAATCAGATCTTGCAGTTCCTGGGACCAGATATTTCAAGATACTTGAAGATTGGCAAGAGTTAGACATATAATTAATTCTTTACAATCTGATACTGAAATACTGTAAATGCTTAGTCAGCAGTAAGCTTCTGGTGCAGAAGAGTTCAGTGCTGAGTCAAATGGGCTGATTCTGCTGAAATAATTTCTGTTTCTGGTTTGTACCTGGGTAGGGGAGGGTAGTCTTCCAAACCAATTTTTTTTTCGTTTTTTTTAATTTTACCTGTGGTTGCCCCTAGTCTTTGCGAGGTGTTTCACAAAAACGGGTAGAAGTCATATGCCACATCTATCTGCAAACAGATCTGAGAATTCCCAGTTTTCTCTTGACTCTGTCATTGCTGATTTTTGCCTCTTCAGCCAGAAGAAAACGAGAGCGACATCTACACCCATGTGGGTGAGATGAATACAGCTATCACACAAATAAAATTACTGGCTGCCGAGTAGCAACAGCTTAATGAAAATGTGAAGTGTTAAACAAATAAAGCCAGTCAAGCTCATAATACTTCTGCGTGGAATTTCACTGTATCACTGAACAAAAATAGAATTAGGCACGGAAAAAGGGTATCTGGAGAAGTCGCTGCCTGCCTCTGTTCTTGTTGTATGAAGCCAGACTAGACAGGATTGAACCATACCTTAAGTGTGGACATGATACCCTGACCCAAAGAGGAATTCTCTTTATCCTGAGCAGAAGCCTGCTAAAGCAAGGCAGAAATGAACAAGATAAAGCACCAGATTTCCTCTGAAGCCTAAATGCAAATTGTACAGAGGAATGGATCCCCTGAGAACTGAATTTTTGCATTTCTTTAGCATCTTCTCTTGGCGAATAATTATCATACCCCTGTGTGGTTGGTAAGTGGCATTACTCTTAGGTACAGAAAGGGAAACTGAGATGGGGATTTATTTCAGCTGCTGGAAGAAGTTGGGAGGTGACTGACCTAGGACTGGCTTATGCCCTCCAGGCAGTGCTGACCCTCCTGGAGTGCACAGGAAAACTGCAGGGTTTAGTAACACTGGCAAGCAGCTGGTGAAATCCCCAGTATGAGAGTTTACCAACCACGGTTGAGGTCCCATCTTAGAGGCACAGTGCCATACCCGAGGTGAAGTGTTTTCAGCTGTTCTTTGCACTCTACCCAAGGACTGGACTTTCCTGTGCTTCCATCTTCATGAAAATATCTGGAGTTAAAGACACGCTCATTAGAACTAATGTAATACATTCTGGGATGAGATCTGGAAAGGCAAAATGCAGTATGTAAATCTGGGATCAGCTTGTGAAGGAGCCCTGCAGCCAAGGAGCTGCTATATTTGCCTCCAAACAAAATTGCATCCTCTCTCCCTGGCTTCTCCCACCTGTCTTGTGTGTGGCTGTGAACAGTCAGTGAATGGGATGGGATGATCCCTAGGATTTGGGAGGACAACTGGGGTTGCTCCTTCTATCTCCTGTCTCTCTCTTCCTCCACCCGCTCCCTGATGGCATTTCTTCACACATAAAGCACGTCTCAGCTAGGCTTGGTCTCAGGTTGTGTGGAGTCACTGGTGTATTGAAGGTTTTGTGTCTGGGTCACACGGAGCTTTAATGCGCTGGGGAATTAGAAATGCTCTGGGAGTTTAAATTCTAAGCACCTTTATTTTTCTGGGTGACCTTGTGAAATTTCCTTGCACCAGACCTGTATCTTGCCGTCCTGCTGCCTTTATCTAATTTGTTTTCTTGTGTATGTTACTGACATCCAGTGAAGTGTAATTTGTTTGAGAAGTGGCACTTATAACAAGGATCCTGCTAGTAATCCCTGCATTGAATCCCTATATACACAATGTTCCAGGAATAATTAAAGTCACAAACTTCAATCTTGAGGGATGCACAGGGGAAACCTATCCTGAAATGAGGCTTGGCATATCTGACTTTTCTACTTCGAGTGCTTTTTAGCACTGTAGGATTTGCTATTTTTGTTCCAGGACTGAAGTAGATTTAAGAGGAAGTCTGACATCCTGAATTTACACGTCCTAGCGGCAGTGTTCATCAGTCAGTCTTCTTACTGTGTCCTTTCTCTACCCCCTCTCTCTATTAATTTTCCTCAATAGTCTGCAGGGATCATTTGCCAGCCTGATTCAAATTCCGGCACTTCCCTGGCATCTTGTTTTATAACATCTTGCATCATGTACTTTCCATTTCTGTAATCCATTTAATCCAAGATACTGAGATGGCTTTGCAGGTATTTATTGCATTTCTTTCTTTCTCATGTAAGGAGGTAACAGGTCATTTATACAACTTAATCCAAAGTCTCTTGGCTTCTGGGGTTATTTTTTCTTTTTATTTTCCCACTGATTATTCTGGAGGCTGGTAGTAAGAGCAGGGAAGACAGTAGGGAGTAGTTGCCAATATTTGTGCCTGTTGTTTCATTACTTTGTGCCCAGAGCATGGCTTGGCAGTTCAGCAGTTAAACCCCTGCAACCAATGTCCTGCAGCAATAATGTTACTGTTGCCTCTCCCTAATTTTTGGAAGTGTTGGGCTTAGGGTTTGAAATAATGAAATACTGTTGCATCAGTAAGTGGTTTTCCATTCCTTTTGGCTCTGGAAGCGGATATTCACAGTTGGGTGAAGTTCATTTTAATCCTCACAAAACCAGAGCTGGATTTGTACAACTTGTCATTGTTCTGCTTTAGAAACACTCTGTGCCTTCTAGATCCCTTTATCCCTCCCAGGGGCTAATCCACGAGCTTGCAGAACACTTGGGGTGACTCCAGTTGCAGGATGGAGGGGCGTCCAGTGTTATCTCCTTTTCCTCCTGCATTGCCTTCTACCACTCAGTCCAGAAAGGCACAGTTGTGTTTGGAGCGTGCACTTTCTGATGTGTACAGATAGTGGGATGTAATTACCTTCCTCTGAGATACAGTCATTATCCTGGCTGTAAAGAGAGAGGGTCACAGTCCTAATGGGAAATGATTTTAAAGCAATCTTGACCAAGTCTAGTGGAGCCATTTCAGAGCACTTAAAACTCAGCCAGTCCTTCATGGCACTTGTGATATGTCCACTTCATGCAGCGAGAGGCATTGGGACTAACACTTGTTGAGGGATAAAGAAAATCCATGATAAACTGCAGCATTGGCTTTGGGCAAGCATTGTGTGCTGCCACGGGGGAAAGGCACCAACAGAGCCTGGGCTTGATTATTATTGTTCTTGATAGTGATTTGGAAAAACGCAAGGCTCTCACAGAAGCAATAAGCCAGTAGTCATGAAATCTGCCGCCGTGGGCTTCCTGTGCTACAAAAGCTGCCCCACTGCCCCCAGGCTTGATTCCTGCAGAGGCAAGAGGATTGTTGCCATTTCCCAAGCAGGTAGCTGGGCAGATAGTGACACAGTCCCCAGATCAGAGCCAGATCACTAGTGGATGCACTGTTGGTTTACCTGGGAAATTCAGGCTTCAAAAATGTCCTGTCTTACAAGGCAAATCTGGTCAGAGGTTGTTGATTAACAAATACTACTTGTGTTATAAGATGTTAGAGAAAGGCTTCAGTGTGCTTTGGTGTGTGCTGGGGTTGTGCTCAGTAGCAAGGTGAGGAGAAAGATTTCAGCAGAGCTGATGGAAGGTGGCAGTCAGCAGTTGTAGGTCATATTGAGGGGCTCTGGCAGGTCTGTTGGGATCAGCCCAGGACTAAAAAGCAAACACCACTTCACATAAGCGATTTTCTGTATTTCAGTCCTTTACAGAATCACAATAGCCCAAGCTGTGCAGGTTAGCAAAGCTGTAAGCTGGTACCTGGGAGAGCAAGGATAACTAGTAGTGAAATGCTCTATGTCTGATTTTCATCCTTTGAGCTCCTCTGTAATGTTATTGGAAAACAAAAATTGTTTAAATAATGGAACAGACCCGATGAAATTGTGCAGTGATGCAAAAGGGGTTGAGGAAGGGTTATTTCCTTTCTTTCCATTACTTTTCTCCTCCTGCCTTGCCTCCCAAACGTGGGTGGAATCTACATGTCAGGCGCTAGCGACATCAGCCTGGCCCGGTGGCTTTTCTTAATGGCAAGAATGAGATTAAATGCAATTAACATCGATTGAGCAAAAACTGCCCTTGGTTTGTATGTGGATTAATTAAGAGCCATCCTTTCAGCAGCAGCCCTTTGCAGAGCTGTGTTTGTTCCTCCTGGCCCTGGTATTTTCTAGCATGGCCAAAATCAAAAGCACCGAGCTTGTTCCCCACTGTGATATCTGGGGTTACCGGCTCAGCAGGGAGGTGCAGCCCCCCAACTGGGATGATTTTTTGTGCAGTCTGCTGACTGCAGAGCTGCTCAGTCAGTGGCAAAATATTTCCTGTTAAGCAAGGCTAATGACGGGAGCTCTCTGCGAGTTAGAACAATGATCAGAACAATTGTCTGGAGGAAATCAATGTTATAATGCATGAACAAACAGGTGAGTCTCAGAACAGCTGGAGATTAGTTGTGCTGGTAAATAACTTCGTATTTGGATGATGCAGAGCTGTGGGGAGGTGTCAAGGCAGAGCAAAGCAAGCAGTGTCTAGGCTCTTGTGAGCTGAAGGAGAGGGAGGAGGAAACCAGAAAGACTGTTTCTGTTCCTTGCACGCTGTTGGTGGGGTATGTAGACCATGAGACTTCCACGTGAAAGCACTTTCCAGGGTGTTCTGACAATGCGTCTGGTGAGTTTTTTGAAAAGCGTCTTTTCTGCTGTCAAGCCAGCTTTGAAGACACCATCTGGGGAAGTAGCCAAGAAGTCATTGGGTGAACTTCTCTGCTTTGCAAAGCTATTAACACCAGTACAGAGAAGAGGGAAAACAAAACTCTCTTCATAGCTTTTTGAATTAATGTTTTTTGTTGCTGCCAGGCATGCTCCTGCCCCTCCTTATTCCAGTCCCAAGGACAGCAACTGTTGGACTCCTGAAGGATGAGAGAGACAGAGAGGCTTTTCTGTGCAATAACTATGTGGCACAGAAGTGCTGTGATCCATTAGTCAGCACAGCTGCTCCACAAAATAGCCAGTACCCTGAGTGTAACAGAACAAATTGCACATAACCAAAAAATACCTACAGCATACATCAAACCAAAGTGACTCAAATGTCCCTTGCAGCGCTTTGGGGTGCTAATAGCCCTGCAACAAATGCCTCATCCAGTGTAAAGGCCTTGAACACCCATCTTAGGGCAGGTCAGGATTTTTGTATTTTGTTTGTGCCTCTTTCCACACTAACTGAGATGAAAAAGTTGTGCGGTCACGTTGCTGAGGTCTGCTGTGTGCCAACAGGTATTTTGGTGTTGAGAGCTGCCTGCACACGGCAGGGAACTAGGAACTATGGAGATTAATTTCTACTTTGTCACTGACACTCCAAATGCACCGAGTCATTTATCATGGGGATCTGCTTTCTTCATAGCTACATAGTGCCCATATGTGTGAGCGCCGTGGTGCAACTGCTTTAAAGGGATGTTAGAACAAAGGCAAGGCACATGCTGGAGGAAACTTGCAGAGTTTACCCTGTGAGACTAAAGGCTGGTTAAATAAATATGTCTTAACACAGCTGAGGCTTGGCAAACAGCGTCTCTGGCAAACACTGAGGGAGGAAGTTCCTCAGGGTCTGGCTTTTCAAGGAGGGAGATTCCTCTGCTGGCTGAGAGGCTCCAGCCAGGCCGAGAGCCGAGGCACAGAGCTGGCCGGTGACTGGGGGAGATGGAGAGGATTTGCCAGGCAGCCCCGAGCTTGTGCACTGGGATGCAGACTGAGAAAGAAGGAACAGGACAGAAGGAACAGGTGCATTAGAAGACCTTGCTGACGCTTGCTCACCCCAGTGCTGGGTACCAAGGCCTCAGCTCTGTTAGAGGAACAGGACAATGTCAGGCATTGACTGGACTCCCTTCTCAGAAGGGGTGAGATTTGTGGAGCAGATCTACTCGCAGAGCTCAGCCCTTTCTCCTCACTCAACCGGAACCAGAACTGGAAAGCTACTGGCTTTCCCACAGGGGCTGCAAAGTGGCAGGCTGTGTCAGCTGAGCAGCCCATTTTGACTGCAGTTAGCTCCTGAGCAGGGTCCCACAGTGGTGGAAGAACATGAGTTGGTGGCTCGAAGGTCCCATTTGTTGTGAGAGGCATGGAAGAAAACAAGTGCTGTATGCCCTCCACCTGGACTTGCTGTCAGGACTGAACAGATTGCCATTCCTGTTCATGCTGATAGGAATTTGCCTTTGTATGGACACTGTTTTCATATGTAGAGGTGCTGGGCTGGAGCTGGTCAAGACTGGAACCTGGTCTCTACCTGGATTGCATTGGCAATGGCATTAAAAATAACCTGCCCTCCCTATGCAAGAGGGGCACCGTTCCCTCTCATCAGACGGCGTGTGCGGTGCACTCTCCAAGGCTGCTCATCTCCTGGCTTGTTCTGCTAAGACTGCAGCAGAGACCAGCTAATGCCAACTGTGGGACAGTCATTTTATGAGCAGGCACCAAAACCTTTCAGTCTGAGCATCAACTCCCTTAACTGGGAGTATCCTGTCATGCGAGAACAGCATTTGCAAACTGCCTGGACTTATTGCATATTCACCTTGTCTGGTGCACGTGCAATGGTAAGGGCATGGAGAAGAGGTAAAGCTTCTCCTCCCCTCTGCTGGCTCCTTCTGCTCAAGGTGAGTGCTGTACCAACCTGGTAGCATCTTGCAGGGAGGATTCCAGGCTGGAAGAAAATGAAAGGGTGCCAAGTCTGCACTGGCATGTTTGCAATGCTAGGTGGAGTTAAAATGGGGGCAAAGAGTGGGTGTAGTCTCAGAGATAAGGTGTCCTTCAGCCCACCTGTTCTGGGTCCAGGCTCACTGGGCAAAAGATTTGGAGGAAGTTTAGTCACCCAGAGTGAGATGGAACCAGCTGGTTTTGCTCAAGGAATGTGTGTGAGCCTCCAGCTCAATGCATACCTGGTATGTGGGTAGGTTAGGCTGGAAAGAATTCGTTGAGGTTAAGAACTGGCCATTTCCATTTTCTCCTGAAGTAAGTAAAAATATCAACTTCTATAATGGTTTAGCCTGGAAGGGACCTTAAAGATCATCTAGTTCCAGCCCCCCTGCCATGGGTAGAGACACCTGCAACTAGATGAGGTTGAAATATATAGTTATGGTTTTGAACATGAAATTGTGAAACTAGGGTATTCTTTAAAATTTTTTTTAAAAGAGGTTTTATTGTCTTCCAGAAGGGTTAACTGCAGGGTAGCCACAGAAGTGATTTTGGTTTTTTTTTTCACAAAATGTAGCATTCCTGGACACTTTACTGAAGTGTTACAATGTGAATACAGCAAATTACTTCATTGCAAAATTGATCGCGAGTTGTTACTGCTTCACTCATTGCAATTTCGGTGAGTGCTATTGGAGTTTTTAAAATATATTGCTCTGTGCATAACTTTTAAGTCACTAATGATGAGAAAAATTACCTGGGAAATTAGAGTCAGTGGAGTATTATTGATGGTTCATTTGTCAGGTTTCTGCATAACCTTTGTCTAAATAATTTGGTGAACAATTTTCTCTTTATTCTTGAGTCCTTTGAAGCTTTTCCAGTTCATTGTTGTCAGAGATGGGGCTGTCTTTGGAGACTCAAGGCCAGCATATTCAGTCTGCATTGACCACGTGTCAGCCAATATCAGCCTGCTGTGTAGAAGTAGCCAAAATGACATCCTCACCTTCTGACAGACAGTGCAAACGGTGCTAGCATCATTATTTTGTGATGTTTTCCATTCTGATTCACACTGAAGAAAGCACAGCTCCTCTCCTCAGAAAGGCAAATATCTGGAGAGTAGAACTGAGCTCAAATACAGTCCTAATAAAAATGGGCAATGAGACTGTATGCAGTGAAGTGTTCAGCTGTCTTTCTCTGGTTGGCTTTAGCTGGGTCCTTTTAACATGGATCAGTACTGTCTGCTCTGCAAAAGGGACCTGCATGTATCCAGAGCATGAGAAAAAAGTAGCCTGTTGGTGGGCTTACCCTCTGTGATTCTGCTGTTCCTGTAGCACTGGCACAACGATGCCACTGCTGGTGCAGGAGAGCTGATTGCCCACATTGTGAAGTGGGATCCACCACTGATATCTCAGACCCTCAGAGGGAGAGGTGTTACAGCTGGTGTCGTGTGCGTTCTCATCTCTCAACTGCTGATGGCATTGTTGGTTTGATTTCTTTGACTTTATAGATGCAATAAGATAAAAATAGGAAGAGACCACAGCAGACTTTGCAATCCCCATCCTAAAAACGTTGGAAGCTTTCTGTCTTACAATAACCCTCAGAAGTTCACATCTCATATGCAGATACCTGCAGGATCTGAGGAGGTACCCCTTAGTAGGTTTCTGTGGGGACAAAGCAGACATGATTTTGCTTTGACTTTTAGGAGGGCTTGGGTCTTAATAGGATAAAGGCTGTCAGATATGTCAGGAGTTAGGGTGGTCTGTGAGTCTCCATCTTTCTTCTTCTCACTTCTCTGGTGCTCTTATGTTGATCCTGTTCCAGGATGAGAGGGTTGTGTGTGTGTGTGTGTGTGTTTGATGGCAGCTAATCCAAGTGCTCCTGTGTCCTGCTGAGGCAGGAGTTAGTGTGGGGCTGAACTTACTCTTGCGACCTCGCTGCTCCAAGGCTTACCTGGAACCATGGCTGTTCTCTCCCAGTGCAGGCCAATGGATTTACAGTCCTGATCATTGCAACTGACTATAAGTTCTTAATCACAGAATCAGCCTCACCTTTGGTATCATGAGCTGCTTTCTTGCTTCCGCAGTCCTCTCCCCTTGAGTGTCTTGTGTTTTACAGTAGGTGAAACCTGATTATTTTTCTGTGGGATTTTCACCCTGCCAGTGCTGCTCTTTCATTTCTGATGGAAACATTCCCATGTCAACAGCTGCAAAACTAGCTTGCTGCCTTTTTCTTTTGTCTCCTTTTTTCTCCAGGAGCTGTTTGTTAATTCTGGATAAACATCATCCACCAAAGAGCAGAGGACAGGGACCACAGATGCTCTTGGAAGCCCCGGCATCCTTCTGGACAGACACTGACCAAAACCGGTGCCTTCTGCCCTCCATGACCCAAGACAATACAACGTGATTCCTCTTCTAGCTGCCTGCATGTGTCAGTCTCGGTGGACGTTCCTGGAGTTGGGAGAAGGGTCCCAGGAGAGGGGAATGCTACAGTTTCTTTTTGTTGTTTTGCAATGTAAAAAATTGTGTTGACCCCAGGTGCTTCCAGCACAGCTTGTAGCTTGGGGTCTTGCCCAACATGAGCCTGGTTCACCCAGTTCTAACTTTGGTTTCACCAACCCACATGTGAGTTTCACGAGCTGTTGCCTCTGTTTGTTTGCTCTGGAGAGTATTTGGAAGTAACCCTGAGTAGCTTGTTGGGATTAACTGTTCTAGCATGCTCCCGTTGGTTACACCAGCAGGCTCATTCCTTCCCTCCAAGGTTCCCTCCTAAACAATAAAGTGTTTAACGGTCACTGTGTGCTCTGAGATGCTTTCAGTCCCACGAGTTTGTAAACTGCTGTTTTCTGCCAGTTGCCGATGCCAACAAAGACTCCAAATGAGTGTGAGGAATAGCAATATTTCAAGTCACAGTTTATAAATCACAGAACTTGTTTGTTTTGGTCTCAGGATGACTGGCTTATTTCACAGTACTTGGTGCAAAGTCCTGGCTGAAGGGAACTGGTGGTGGGGAATCATACTGGAAAAACCTTTGCCTGCTGGATGAAGAGCCCAAGTTATCCTTCTTTTCACCAGCTCTTGTGTGCAGTTCCTGCTGTGTCTGCCATAAACCATCATCCCTTTCAGCCTTGTGCTCTATGTTGAGCCCTCTCCCTGCTGCTTGAGGAATGGAGGAAGCTGGGTGCGTCTGGAATCTTATTCTCCTAGAGGTAGGTGTGGCAGAGTTGCAAAAGGCCTGTCAGCAAACCAGGGGAGCAGGTCTGCTTTGGTAACTTGATTCCTTTTCACTGGGTAGAGCTTCTCTGGCAGCATTAGCTGCTTCTGTCCTCTCTGACTGTATCTGACAGTTTTTGAAGAATGTGAACGTGGATTTTTGGAGGTCGTGTCAGAGTTTAATGCAATGTTTATGAAAATGGATGAGGAGGGCTGAGAATTGTTTTCTGTGTTGTATTCTGCTTTGTCTCTTTTTTCTTTAGACAGCAACTTAGTGCTTTATATCTTCATTAAAGCAACAAAATGCCTTTCCTTCTTATTGAGAGCTGATGCCACAACACTTTTCATCCTCAGAAGTGATGTTTGCTTACCCATGGCTTATCTCTGTTAGTCTCAGATCTTGCAAAAATTCCAGCTCTGCATCTTTGTGTAGGTCAAACTTGCTGTCTCCAAGGGAGGAAGAGCAAGTTTTCCAAAACAAATTAGGATACTTAGTGCCCTTAGATCTGTTGGAGCAGGACTGGCTGGGCTTTTGCTGCTGCTGCCACGCCAGCTTTTGGATCTGCTTGGGATACCCACAGAAGTGGAGTCTGCAGGCAGAGATTTAGAGCACCAAGGTCTGTCCCTGACTAGGTTTGAAATTATTATTGGTCTGAAGAGAAAAGTATGTATTTTGTCTCTTCCTCATTTTCCTCTTGCCCCTATCCAGCATTGCCTTGGCATGAGTAATTTGCATGTCATTATTTCAGCTGCCCTAAATTGGGGGGGACTCTGATGCCAGGGCTGATTATTTGGCGGCACTGGGCAATTTTCTCTGTTAGGCAACTGTAATACATTTTCATGTTCTTTTATAATGAGCTTTATTTACCAAATTGGCAATTCCTCTGTTGAGAAATAACTGATTACAGCATTCAGGGAGTTGTTGTCATCTCAAGATACGCAGGTGTCTGTGGAACATAAACAGATGTGATCATTCAGACAGTGCACTTGATAGAGGGTAGGGGGGAAAAATCAGCCATAAAATCATAAATGCAACAGCTACAGCTAATGTTGGCCAGGTGCATTGCGGCTGTTTGCAGCCCAGCAAGGACAAAGTGGCACTCAAAGGCCATCCAGTACCTCCAGATGAGGGACTGCTTGATTGTTAGCTGAAAATACACCTCTTGCCTGTCACTGCATTTCAGTACTGGCTTGCCTAACTCTGCATTCAGAAGTTTCTGAGGACAGACATTCATTTGTGGTGCAGCCTTGAAGTGAGAAACTCCTCCGTCCCGCTGTATTGGGTTTGATTTTAGCTGTGGGTTTGATTACTCTGTGCTGTATCTCTACAAACATCTTGGTGATCCTGTCTGTGGGGACTGTGGTCCCATCTGCCTTTCAGGCAGTCCATCTCCTTTGGTGTTTCCTGGTGCTCAGGAGCAGTTTTCTTGCTGCTGTTGCCCTAATCACCAGCTCAGATACCTGAGCCTGGGGGAAAATACCACCACCAGAGATGTCAGTAGGAAACTGCTGAAGATGAAGTTCAGTTGTAGAGTCTCAGCTGCTATCCAAGTAAAAAATGTGCAGGTGACAGAGCTTCTCAAGTGAATGTTTTCTGTTCCCCTTCATCTTTGGTGCTCCTGTATTACCAAGGCCCTTGCAAAGAAAGAAGAAGCCCTGTACCGTCTCCTAGGCTCCATCTCCTTATGTTTCTCCTTGACTGCTTGTTGGATATTCAGAGCAATTTTTTTTCTGTGCAAGATTGTGACAGCAGGTGTCAGTTATGCTCCAGAGTGGCAGAGATCATTATTCCTGGAGCCTGGTGTCCAGTGTTGAATAGATGTCCTTTCCACACCACTACCACCACAGCTGGCATTAATGGACAGCTAGGACAGCAGGATAAACAAGGTCTGAATCTATTGTGCAAGCTGAATTAGAGGCAGTTTCCTCCAAAGGCAACTTTGAGGTGGGGTAGAGGCAGCCAGCCACGCTGCTGTCTCTGCTGCATGTGCTAGATAAAAAGCAGCTCCTCTGTGACCAGGAATATGTGTGACCTGTTTCACTGACTAAAACCGAACCTGGCCACGGCCAGGTGCAGCTTGGGCGCAGTGCTCCCTTCAGCTGAGCAGTGCATGTCCATTTTGCCTGCCTGCTTATTGCAGTTCTCTGCAAACTGGGTAATTTTGTGTACAAATGCATCCGGTGAGTTGGATGCAATGTGCACAATTGCGGTAATTTCATGTGAAAATACAGCTTGCAGAGTGCCTGCTTTAAGAGTATGAATTGTTTTAAAACTTGCCAGATGAATGGAAAGAACAACCTTTTTATTCATGCATAATTTCTTAGCATTGCAGGAAGGGAAAAGAACAGAAACAGCGAAGTTAGAGAAGATACAGGAAATAACAGAACTGATAAAAATTTTCCAGTAGGCCTCAATAGCTTCGTAAATGAAACATTCAACAAGCAGCACTTTGAGATTCCAGTGTGCGAGAACATCACTGGCACTCTAAGCACCAAATTTGTGATCTTGCATAAAAACTCAACCCGTTGCCTCCTGTTGTTAATATTTCACACTTGACTTTGCAAGATGCTTTATCTAATATCCTCTCTGCATTTAGGCAGCTACCTTCTCTGCCTTGTCCATAACGGGAGAGGCGGGAGGAGGAAAGCAATTGCCAAGTGTGTCTGTAATCTATGTGGGAGGGTTTTGTGTAGCTGTAGGGGGAAAAGAGTAAGTCTCATTTCCTATTTTATAGTCTGCTGAATCCTGTGATATCATGCTGTGTGCTCCTTTTCCAAGCAGAATTTTTCAATTTGTCTTTCAAGTTGTTGTTATTTTTTATTTCCAAACTGGTAAAAGTGTTTGTCTGTAACTTGTTGATAAATTGTTTATGTCTGACTCCCTAAGGTGCTCACTGCCACTCTTGTACGTGTCTCCGGACCACCTTTTTCTTGTCTTGTGCCCCCCCAGTGGGCTGTTCCATCCAGCATTGAAACATTACCAGCCCTTTTTTGGAACCCATGGGAGGGCTGTTCAGTGTCCTGCAACATGTAACCCCACACCTGCTCCCATTCCTGTGGGTTTTATCCTTGGACAAGGTGGATGTGATATTCCTGAACTGACTCACCTGCCTTGTCAGCCCTATCACTCTGCTCTTGGTGTGTGTTGGATTCTCCTCACTTTCCCTGTTCTTGATTCCTTTGGGGGAGTGAAGGTTGATGTGGACTGAAGTGATTGGGCTGTATCACCTTTGTGCTGAGGCTGTTCAGGCCGGTAGCGCTGCCCCTCCATCTCCCACTCTGGTGTGTAATTGTGCTGGCAGAGTGGTAGTTCTGCAGCCTGGGGCAAAGCCAGAGGAAGCAAATGGAGCAGCCACTGGTCTCAGGAGAGCTCCCTGTCAAAAGTGTGTCTTGGATTTAATGACACGTGTGCTCTTTCAGACTTTTTATAGAGGTCAGAGCATGGCAGGAAACTTTCCTCGGTCGTCTTCCTAGGGAGAGCAGCACACAAACTTTTCTTTCCAAGTTGAAATCAATTGTTCCCTCAGGGCTATGTAACAAACTGCTCCTGAAGCTGGTTTCCTCTTGTGAATGGCCTAAATTAGATGCTCTCCCTGGTTGCCCTCATTGGAATAGCTTGTGCTTTATCCAGCCATTTCATTTGTGCCATTTGCTACGGGATGTTGATAGCACTTGTCTGATTCCTGCTGCCCTGTGTTGTTCTCTGTGGGAGCTATTGCATGGCAGGCCTGCTGTCCCAGGGAGTGTAGGAGAAGAGGCGATAGGGACCTGGAATATCATTTTGATTTCCTACTTTGCATCCTCCTTTGTTTCCAGAAAGTATGTTTAAAAATAATTTCTGGTATCTTTGGAGCAGGTTTGCTAATTAACATGAGTTGAAACAAAGCCCTTTGGCTCACTTGGATCTTTTTGAGGAGTTAGAATCTGTTTGCCTCCTTATGGATCCCTGAAAGCTTCATTTTGAAATTCTTTTTGAATGCTGAATTGATATTGGGGTGACAGCTGCAGGGTAAGTTGTTTTTGTTCCCATCTACTGCTAACATTTCTTGCAAACTGGTGCGTGCAGCTCAGTCCTATACACTTCCTACTGCCTTCTCTACAGAATTAAAAAAAAAAAGTTACCTTAAGTGTTTAAAACCAGAAAACAGTTCGGAGTCACCCCAACACTCCAGCTGTGCCTTCTGCCTGTGTGTCTGAGAGCATGAGCAGCTCTGCTGGAGTCTCTGGGTGGGCATCTCCTCCTTGCCGATGGGGCAGAGTTTTTGCGTAATTTAGTCCTTGAACTGTCTGAGTTAATCTCTCTAATGGCCAACAGTGGAGGACATGAGTGACACTCCCTCAGGAGGAGTAAAAGGATGTTATTTTTTCCCTCCTGTGACCTCTTGAACATCCTGCCGTACCCATTTTCTCGGCGATGGAGTCCATCATCGTAGTGAGTTTGATTTTTATTTTCCATGGATGGGGAGTGCCACTGTAAGTCAGGATAACCTAAACATAACATTAAAAATAAAGCACGGCTATTAATTTAATGGATTCCTCGTTACAACCATCATAAAACAAGTAAACAGGAACTCTGCCAGTGCTGCCTGCAGTCCTCCTCCAAGTGGCTGAAACAAGGGAGAGATTTGAACTCTTGCCATTTGATAAAGCCATGTGCGAACATGGCTTTTAAAAAATTAATTCTTTACTTTTCCTTTAGTAGCCTTTCAACTGCTGAAGAAGCCTGGCCAGTGACTGCAGAGGAGCTTTGCAGCTCTTAATGAGACAGAGGGGAAATGCCAGTTCAGGACTTAGCTTAAATCATATCAGCCAAAATAAAAGCTTACGAAAGGCAGAGAAATTGTTCTTTGTGGACTGCCTCACTGAAACAGCCTTTGTAGTCCCTTTAATCCTTACTTACTTATTTTTCTTTTGCAAAGGAAAATAAGTAAGTTTAGTGTTGGGACTTTTCCGCCTCTACTCTTTACCTCCAGAGTGCTGTTCTAACTAATGGCAATCTCCTTAAGTTGGAATTTACTGGATTAAATGGATCACACTGTGGCTCTGTGGTGGCCACATAGACTGTGTGCCTGCTCCCAAGCACCGTTCTGTCACTGTATCTCAGGGCTCTGCAGTGGGAAGGCACACAGAGGTGTCCGAACAGTGTAAGCTGAAAGCAGTACAATTGTCTGTGTGCTGGGCTTCTTCCAGACTTAAACCAGGTGCTCGTGCAGTGCTGTGGGGGCTTCAAGTTAAAGAGGTTACAAAAAGAGAAAATACTCATCCATTTGTTTGAAGACTCCATTCTAGTTATTTTTACATAGTGCCTTGTGGTATCCTGAAATTTACATTCCCAGGCTGGAGGGTGGTTTACAAAACAGAATATCCCCAGTAATGTATTTAATATACTTCATGGCTGCTTTTCCTAACCTGCTAAGGAAATCCAGCTGTGAAACCTCAGTACCAGCTGTTGGTTCCACCCAGCTGCTGGGTGGCTGCATTCCCCCGTGCCAGGAAAAAGGAACTCTGCTGTCTGAAGGAAAGGGTTGCCATTTAGTCTGTGGCCAAACAGATAAAGAAGAGGATTCATGCTTCAGAGTCTAAGCTGATTATCTTCGTGGAAGTACCCTCAGCCAGCAGGGTCTGGCTCCTCAGCTTCTCAGAAAACAAAGCAGATGTCCTCTTCTGAGGCTGCGGGTGGTCCTGTATCGCTCACTGCTGATCCAAACCTCGGGGAGTTTTATTTGTGGCTACTTTGAGGCAATGAATGTGATTAGATCTCTCTGGGTTGTAGTAATCCAATGTTGAGGTAACAGTATCCAAATGTGGCATCAGGAGAAGGAGATACATTTGCTTCTTTGTGACTGATGGGCAGATGTTTCCTAGTGTGATTCTTCTGCTGGGTCCAAAACTTCAGTCAACACTGCAGGGAATTGCACAGAAAAATGAGACCCACGAGCACACCATAAATTTAAGGCGACCTGTATCATTCTTGTGACTGTGAACATGGTCACTGCCAGCCAGTGCTTACGTCGTGGGATTGCTTGGCAGGTCCAAACTCAGCTCTCTGGAAAAGCCAAGCACACCCATTACAGGGAGGTTTTATTAAGTTGTACTCAAGAGAATTGTGCTCCAGATCTCTTTGCAGTCACCCCTGAGACTGGGAGCTCTAACACACTGCTACAGACCTTGCAGCACTCCTAAGCACGCTGATGACAACATAATCACAGCTGTTCTCAGGAGGGCAGAATTCTGCCATTCTCAACTTGAAAGAAAATTGGATTTTAATGAGAGTACAAGGTGAAAACTTTTGAAACGTGGAAGCCTTTCACCATCCTTTGAGAGTGTGGACTGTGGAGCAAAAAGCATGAAAGGTGGCTCAGCCCAGCTCCTGCCCATGGGACTGTGAACAAAGCTCCCTGGGGAGAGCTCCCGGCTCTCCTTGCTCTCCTTGCTCCATCTAGTCCACAGGAATTAGATCCTTTCCATCCACCCTTAGATTTCTGGGTTAGGTAATTTATAAACCAGTCTGCAGTGTTTCTTCTTGTTGCTGTATATCCTTACATATTCTCCCAAAAGCCTTTGCAGGTTTTTAAAGTTGTATCAAATCTCTACCTACAGACTGCAGGAGAAGCACCTTCCCTCTCGTGGTGTCTGTATGTCCAAGGAGGCTGTGCCTGGCCCAGGTTTTTCCCTCTCATGTTGAACCTGGAGACTGAGTAGTTTATGGGAGTGAAGGGGAAGTGCTCAGGGAAAAGGAGTGGTTGAAAATGTACCTTTGACTGTTAACTTGGGAAAAACTAATAGCCTTGGTTCAGGTTTTCTAATGATTCTTCAAGCCCTGAAAATTTGGGTTAGTGAATATGGCAGGTGAGTCTCAGAGCTGTACCATAAACTAATGGACTTTTCCATGGACTGTGTGCACCCTATCAAGTAGTGTAATGGTGCCCTTAGTCCAAACTAATGCAAAGTCATCAGTGATTTTGTAGCCCCTTACTGTTAACAGAGATACTTCCTACCCCAGGAGTGAGACAGGGACTTCTGGAGAAGCCTTAGGTGCTTTCTGCCTTCCCTAAAGCACTCTGCAGGGCACTGACTGTGGAGACATCTGTGCAAACTGAAAAGCAAACTGATCCTGCTGACTCTGCCTCATTTTACTTCCCCTGACAAGTAATTGAGTGGTTGCACTTTATTAATGCTAATGACTTTCTAGTTTGAGCTGTTAGTGTACAGTTTGATATTTATATTTATTTATTTGTAACATCCAGACTTTGTACTGTCTGGATTAATCCTCGAGCTAATCTGATGCTGAGCTGTTATTGTGACAATTGAGTCACAATACAATTTGACATTCATGCTGTACGTGGTGTAGCTAATTTATGTAACTCAATTTATAAATTACATAAATAGGTTACGTAATTTACCACATACCTTGTACACTTCACAGTAATATTCCCAGCTTGCAATTTAAATAGTCTTTATACTGAGAATAATTTATACTGAAGACTCTTGAATAATTTTGCATATCTATTCCTGGACAGATAAGGAGTCATGTTTGTTAAATAAACACTTGCTAGTGATGATTTTAACTTATTAATCACCCTGTCCCGCTTCCCAGGTAACCTGTAGCCTGTCCTGGGTGATGCTCTGCTGGCAAGGCCAGACCTCTGCAGAGGTCCATGTCTTCAGCTTCTGCCTTTCAGGAGCTGCTTGCCTTGGAATGATGAATTTCTCCCTCTGTCATCCAGCTGAAATTTCAGTGCAGGTGGTCCTTGCTGGAGAACCATCTCTGCTGCCTGCAGCCTCATCCAGGAGTGCAGAACCTCGGCTTCTCCATCGCCCACCTGGGCACATACGTGATGGGTTGTGGTGTGACCATGGTGAGGTGTGGCTGGAGGTGAGGAGCGGGCTTTGCATTGCTCTGGGAGAGATCGTGATGCCGGGCTAGAGAGGACACCTCCATGGGGGGTGGCCCAAAGATGTTACATGTGACAAGTCCTCGGGAAGTTTCTGCTTCACCCAGCTGGTGTTAGAGTGAAACAGGTCCTACTCCAGACCTCGTGGCACCAAGGTGTCGAAAAGACGAAGTGAAAAGCATCGTGCAGCTTGTTCACGACAGCGCCTCCAGGCAGCACCTTGTCCCCGAATCTCTGTGCTGTCCTCCAGGACAAGCTCCAGGCAAGCAGCCCCAGCACTGGGACCCAGAGGAGGAGGAGGGTGGTGATGCTCATCACCCCTTGTTCGAGAGGCCCGTGGGCCCATTTCTGTCACTCATGGTCGCTGGGGTTCTGTGAGTGGCTGGGAATGCAATTGTGGGGATGGCAGGTGTGAGCCTGGGTGTCTGGCACTGCCCAGAGCCCAGAGGCAATGCTGCTCCTTGCAGCTGGGCACTGTGTTGACCTGCTGGTAATGCTGCCAGATCCCTCCCGCTCTCCAAATCTGGACTGGTCCCTTTCTATCTTTTGGAGTCCAGGCTGTGGCCAAACAGCTCCCACGTGGCCTGCAGTAGAGAAGGGAGGCACGGGGGCAAGGACCTGGAAGCAGGTGCTCATGCAAACATCAGCATCACCTTTCCTTTCCTTGTCCTGTCACTTTTCAGCCTGCTACCACTGCCTGGCTCCTCCACTTTCCCCAGGAGGGGCCAGTGGTGACAAAGACGATTAATTTTGCATCAGCTACTTCAAAACCCCATCAGACCCTCAAGCTGTCACCCTGTGACTGATGCATCTGAGCACCACGGACGCCAAACCTGCAAACAAGATATTTAGGAGTGTGGGGATGGAGGTTGTCTCACAGCCCTGGCAGCCACCGCAGCCACCAGCCACCTCCCACTGATGCTCAACACTCTCCCTTTCCCCATGGCCCTGCTGGGAGGAGACTTGAGCTCCCTGGTATCTGGGGGACCACAGCTCTCCCCAGCTCTGCCTTTGCTCCTCCCAATCTACATCCCAATCAGAGCCAGCAAATGAGCTATTATGTGCACACAATCCCAGCACACGCACGAGCTAGACCCACACACCCCGAACCTGTGTGGGCAGACCCTGACCCAGCTGGCTCCCGTAACGATCTCCTGCAAGGCAAAACAGTTACGAGTTTCTGCTCTCCTCTCCCTCCCTTCTCCCTTCCTCCTCATTGTTCTTGGTAAAAAAAGGTTAATTAAACTTAGAAAATATCCCTTTTCTACCCCCTCCTAAGCATGAGGCTTAATTTTCTCTTTGTATTTGTATTCAATTAATTCCTGCAAAGGCTCTGACTATTTTTTTGGTATAATTTCTTTCTTTGTCTCTCTCATTGTTAATCCTTGCATATTCAGTTTTTCTCCTCCCTTTTCCCCTAGATTTGAAATTCTATTACCGTTTCAGAAGGCAGGCGTTTGAAGAGAAAATTGAATACCCGTCCAGTCTTGATAAGAAGGGACATTTGGTACTAACGGTAATTTGTGAAGCACATTTCCCCACACCCCGTGGTTGGTCCCCACCTTTCTCTCCATGTTTGCTGTGGGTGATGCGCGTGTGCCACGGGGGCGTGGGGATGCCACAGCATTTTGCAGCCTTTATATCCCTGGATTACTGCATCAGGGCCATAATGCCGTGGCAGCCACATGTGGGGATGGGGTGACATGGTGACATGCTGTGTCTGACACCTCCCATGCGCCTTCATACCCCTCAGGAGCCGACCCTGCAACCCCCTTTGCTCTTTTTGCTCAGGAATGATGGCCTGTCGTATTGTCCCCATGGTTTTAGGGGAGGCTGTGTTGTTTTCAGGAGAGTTCCTGTTCCCAGCTCCAGGAATATCCCCGGTGCCAGCAGGACTGGGAGCAGCTGCTCTCAGCCTCCCTGTGTGGAGCACGAAGGGTCGTTCTCGGGCTGTGGCTGTGGGAATGCGCTGGCCTGGGTGACGCACCGCACCCGGGGTGTCGGGGCTGTGAAGCCGGGGTCCCGCAGCTCCTCCGTCCCAAACGTGGCTCTGGGCACAACCGTGCCCCTTGTGCCCTTCCCCACCTTGTCCTTGCACCTAGCGCGGCGTGCGTGGTGCTGAGGTTCGGGCACTGCTGGCGGTGGGGAAACAGGTCTGGGGGTTTATGGTGACTTTTCCCCCTGCTCCGGGCTCGCTGTCCCCTCCTGTCGCCGCCCCCGCACGGGGCATCCCGGGCCGGGCCCCAGCACCCCGCTCTGCCGGGGGATGCGGAGCGCCCCGAGCCCGCC
>VZRQ01008285.1:3090085-3103071 GCA_013397975.1 Machaerirhynchus nigripectus | reverse complement strand
CGTCTCGGTGGGGGTCCCGGCCGAGCCGAGCGCTGCCTGCCCGGTACGGGACAAGTAGCGGCCCCCTGAGTGTGCTGAAGGGGTGGAATGGGCCCCCGACATTGTCTGGGTGATGGCCGTGACGGCTTGGACTTAGCTGCAGTGAAATATTCCGTTTCCTTGCCCGAGAGAGAGACTCCCTGGGCAGCCTATTCCAATGCTTGACAGCCCTGTCAGTGAAAGAATTTTCCCTCCTATCCAATCTAAACCTCCCCTGGCACAAGTTGAGGCTGTTTCCTCTTGTTCTGTCACTTGTTACCTGGGAGAAGAGACTGATCCCCCTCCTGGCTACACCCTCCTTTCAGGTAGGTGTAGAGAGAGAAAAGGTCCTGGCATTGCTGCCCCAGAAGTGCCCAGCCTGAGCTGGACAGCAACCACTGCTGTCCCTGGTGAGTCTGTGACCCGAGAGCCCCTGCACAGGGCTGGGTGTTGGGTCCTGTTTGGTGTCACACTGGGGCTGCAGGGTCCTGGGTCCCAGCAGGGCAGGACCGTGGTGTCCATGGACCTGGAAGCTCCAACAAGAGCCTCAGGGAGAATTCCCTGTCCTGGCACAGCTGTGACCCTGAAGTGGAGCAGGTGGGTCATGATGGGGAGCTGAGGGGGGGTTGTGAGAGTCTGGAGAAACCTTTTAAGTCCAGGGACAGCAGCCTGGGGGTGGTGGGCATGGGGATGACTGCTGGAGCTGCAGAGCCCTCAGGGAGCAGCACTCTCCCCACCTCCCTCACTGCTGGGTAAATCATGACGGCTTGGACTGAGCTGAAGTGAAATATTCCATTTCCTTGCCCAAATCTGTAGTTTCCTTCTGGCTCTGAGGCTCTGGGCCATATTGCACATTTGAATTTAAAAGCAGACTTGTGCTTGGGCTTGTTATTTATTTATTTATTCTAGAATTATTATTTTCTTTAAAATCAGGGTCCTTTTTTGCTGCAGCACTGTGGTTCCTCTTGGAGCAATGACTGATGGACCTGGGTGCCTAGGGCTGGGGACACAAGTCAGAGGTTGGTCCCTGGTTGTGTGGGGTGTCCTTGGGGATGTCTGGAGCTGGCAGGAGGAGAGTGGTGGAGGGGAGAGCCTGGGAGCCTGGTGCTGGCTCCCAGCCCTGAAAAGGGAGATGCAGAGTTAAGGCGATAGCTGGGGGTGCTAATGGGCACCCCTCTTCCCCTCCCTGCTGTAGGATTTGCCATCTGCTGTGTGAGAAGCGGCATTTGCTCGCTTCAGGGATGTCACACCGGGGATGACACGTCCCTTCTCAGCGTTGCTGGGCTGTCCTGGCTGGGCTGCACTCTGCCCATGCCCAGCGAGCCTCATGTGCCCCAGGGATGGGCTGCAGCAGTGTGGGTCCGGGCCCTGAGGGTGGCCTCGTGGTTTTTCACAGTTTTATCTCCCTGGGAAGCCAGGAGGTTGGTCCCCGAGACTGTGGCACAGGATGCCCAAGTCCCAGTGGCCATTGCACGGGCTCTTGGGCACCTGCTGGGAGCCGAGTGTGGCAGGCAGCCCAGGGACCAGCCTCACCCCTGCTTTTGAGATGGGAGCAGGGCCATGGAGCAGCTTTGGAGGGCAGGGCTGGCGGGGCAGGTGGGAGGAAAGAGTGCAGAGAGGCAGGAGGCAACAAGGATAGCTAGGAGAGGGGGGAGAGGGGAGGAGGTGGGACAGGCGAAGGAGAAGTTGCGCAGAGAGGAGAACACTGGGGAAGGAGAGGTGTAAAGGAAGGAGAGAGCCCCGCCGCAGGAGCAGCCACCCCGCGCCGCACGCCCAGCAAGCCCATCTCCCCGTCAAACTGCTAACGAGGATTAATTGCCTGTTCCGGGCTCCTGTGTGGGGCTGCAGCCGCTGCCGCCTGCCCTCTGGTGCGGGTCCCCAGTGGCTCCGTGGGTAATTTATGGCCACATCGGTGCAGGCAGCTGTTCGCAGGTTGGCAGCAGCGCCGCTGGGAGCCTGTGCCTGGTTTGAGGCTCTAAATAACCCCATCGGCTCTGCAAACCATCCTGGCCAGGCTACCCAGCCAAGCTGCAGGGAGGAGAGGCTGGGAGTCAGAAATCACTGGTCCGTCCCCACAAGCATCAGGGTCCCCAGGCCAGGGGAGCAGATGGCTGCAGCCAGCTCGTGGCAGCCTTGTCACTATGGGGTCCCTTAAATACCGATACCACATTTAATTGGGATTCACTGATCACTGCTGAAGCTTGCTGCCTCGCTGCATGTGGGGTGGGCGAGTGCCGGCAGCCGGTGCGTTGCCCAGCGGAGGCTGGAAGTGCTGCTGGCATCTCTGTCCATGCCCTGGGATACGTGAGGAGACGTACGCTTCCCCAGTCTGCTCAAGGCTGGGTGTATTTTGACCATTCCCTGCAAATGGCCTCGGAGGGTTTTAGCTGGGGAAGGAGGTGCCAGGGACACTGAGGCAGTGAGATGGTGGCTGCCCCACAGCCCCTGTCATGTCCTGATGGAAAAGGCTGGAAGGGGCAGGAATAATTAGGGGGTGCAAGCAAATCCCCAGGGCCATGTGCTCGATATTTGGGGGATGCTTCTTCTTCTAGAGCTGGATCTCCATCCTAGGGTGATCCAAGTCACTCTGAACCTAGGCCAGCACAGCCAGAAGTATAACCCAATCTACAATCCTTTGCCTTTAAGGATTTCATGTCTCTTAAGCCTTGTCCTGGCTCAAAACAACTGGAAAAGCAAAGCTGAGCTTGCAACCACCTCCCCAGAGTCCTGTCGCTGCTCTGATCATGCACTTCCAGCATAATCTCATTGGTTTGCAAATCAGGAGGATGTGACCTGGCCTGGTGCCTCATCACTTCCCCAGGTGAGGTGGCCACTGCGGCCCAGGGGAGCACAAGGGGCAAGTCAGGGGCCCATGCTGGCTGCTGGCCTTCGCCACTGGCATTCCGGGGTCCCTGGGGAGCACCTCACGTGCAGCCTGCTCTGGGGCTGACTGCCACGGCTCTGTACTCCAGCATCTTTGACAGAGTTGATGTGTTTCTGGTGTGCAGCTTCCCAGAAGCAGTGATTTGCTGTCCAAGGGGCTGCCTCTGTGTTCCTGAGTTTGCTTCCCTGTTTGCCACATGCGGTAACACGCGCTCTTCCCTGCTCTGCTCCTCAGGCGCTCCTGCCATCAGACAAGTCCAAGCCCCTGGCACATGGGCTGAGATTCACAGGGAGGGCAGGAGCCCAAAGGATGGGGAGGAGGCATCTGGGGTTCCTGCCAGGGTTGAGGGAGGAGGCAGAGCCCACGGGGTGCAGGGGGCTTGGGAGGTGACAGCAAAGCCCCTGCCAAGGGCCAGGGAGGTGCAGGGGCTCTAGAGGTGGTTTGTGACTGCAGGATGGGGGTTTCCTTGCTAATGGAGTGGGGTTCTATAGTCTGGAGCTCAGTGGGGTTGCAGCAGGCACAGTGTCATGCTGGGGTTTATTACGAGCCAGTTAATAACTCTGGACTGGATGGTTCGTTAAAAGAGTTAATTTACCCTGGGCTGTTCTCTAATCTGGGCTACAAGGCTCAGCTGTGGCCATGTCAGGCTGAGCCTCTGCTGCCTCTCTGCCCCAAGACATTGCCCTTCAGCCTCACTCCCAGCAGCAGGGCTTGTGGAGTGGGGAGGTGCCAGCAAGGATGGGCTGGGGTCCCCACAGGGTTTCTGCTGGCATCCCCTTCTTTGTGCCCCCCAAGCCCTGGCTGGGATGTGCAGCACCCCCTCCCCACCTGCGTGTCCCCATTCCTGCAATGAGGCACCAGCAAAGCCCCGTGGCTTGGCTCAGGGGCCTGCCCTCCCTAGTCACCCCAGGTGGCTGAGCTTCCTCGTGGCACCATGTTGGGAACTGGCTTTAGGAATACATATTGACATTAAAAAAAGCCCCTTTGTACCTATTAATTGAAGTCATTAAATTTAATGGGATGGTTATTGCATGTTAAATAAATACTGGCTAATTATGAAAAACATATTTGCCAAGGTTTAACTATAGAAAAGATGCCTCAATTACATGGTTATTAAACCTCAAAAAATATACACTTTTAATAATGAAGTGACATTTAAATAACATACATTAACTGTCTTATTAAATGTTGATTCTTTTCATATTTGAGGACTTTAATTTAGAGTGTTTTCCCTGGCACTAACTATACGATGCATCATTAGCTGTCTTTCACTCATCATTTTGTAAACTTTTTTAATAAACAGACTGAAGTGTTTGTATTTGCTTTTGTTTGCCTCGCTTCTGTCTCTCTCTTCAGGCAGCAGGGATGTGCCAGGGGTATGTGCAGGCAGGGCAGCTTCTTCAAATCACTAAACCCTTCCTAAAGATGGTAAGCCCCTTCCTAAAACTGTCATCCCAAAATAGGCAAGCAGCCAAGCTCTCCAGGATTTTTGACACATCCTTACGGAAAGGACCACTCTGCCTCGCTCTTGGTCTTCCAGATCTAACTGGTTTGTAAGAAGTACCCGGGAGATGGAGAGCAGGGTAAGAGCAGGAGCTCAAGGCTGCAGTGGAAGCACCTTCCTGGTACAGCGGAGGGAACTTTATTTCTGTCTCTGCCACCAATCCTTGGAAAAGGCAGTGTTTCAGGATGCCTGCATCCCTCCCAGGTGTGGGGAACCTGCCTGGAGAGGGATGCTCTGTGGGGCACATCCCCAGGTGCTGCAGCACCCAGCCCTGCTGCTCACAGGGATTCCTCTGCGGCCAGAGGGGCAGGGAGCAGGGGCCGGGCTGTGGGGATGGCGTGGAGCAGCACAACCCAGGGCGTGCAGGCTCCTTCCTTAATGCATTTATCGATTGCAGTGTACACGTCAGGATGTAATTTAGAAATCACTCTCCTAGAATCAATTACAGACCTTACTGGCAACATAGGCACCTCTTCTAGTTAAAGCCTTCACCCTTCCCTCAAATGCACACCCCACCCTTCCTGCTCAGCTTTTGGGGAGTTCTTGTCTCCCTCCCAGCCATCTGGGAATGTAGGTGCTGGGATCACCCTCTGGCAGACCTGCTGCTTTTCTGAGAGCTGGTGTTGCCTCAGCTGCCTCCCAAACCAGCCATCAGTTATGGGCTGTCAGGGAGCCAAGACCTCTCATCTTCCGGACACATTCTTAATGTTCCCTGCGTCCGCAGCGAGGTGAGTAATCTGTGCTCAGGAGGCCCGGTGGGCAGCACAGAGGCACTTAAATTAATTATGGAGGAGTTAAGTCCCAGGGGGGCTCCTGGGGGAGCAGGGCTCAGGCTGGGCTTGGGGGCAGTGGGCCGTGCTGGCTGCTTTGGGTAGGGGCTGGAAGGTCCCTCGCCTGCCCTGCGGCTGCTCTGTCGCTGTGAGGAGTTGCCCCAGCATTAGACCACAGCTGGGGTCAGGAGGAGGGGGCTCCTTAAAGGCAGCAAGTGGGGCTGGCATTGTGAGCAAGGGGATGTGGCACATCCTCTGGCTTTCAGGCCAAATAAGTATGGCCATGGTGGGACAGTGATGTGCCAGCTGGTCCGTTCTGGGTCCTGAGGGCTGGATGTGATGCCTGTACCCCGTGACGGCTTTTTCTGGGGCACAGCCAGGGCTGCCTGGTACATGAGGATGGTGTTGGAGGTAAATGGTCTCCCAAACCCATCAGCTCATCCATTTCCCTTCCCTCCTATTGTGCCATTTGGCGTTGGCAGGGAGAGTGGGGCGCAGCTCCCCGGTGAGTGGGTCTGGGACCAGCTGACGGTGACCCCAGGACTCCTAACAGAGAGGCATCAAGGTGGGGATGGCTGAACCCGCATGAGTCCAGCTGCTGGTACAGGTCCAGCAGGCCTACAACGGAGCAGGTTCAGCAAAGCAGAGTCTGATCTTGTTCGTTTGAGTGGAGAACCTGAGATTCCAAAATGTATCTCGGGTAGTTGGGTGATACAATTGTTACTCAGAATTCCTGTGCTGCAAGATACGGGGCAGTCAGAGTGGGCTGCTGTGGGAAGCATCAGGCTTTGTATTCTGGTCTTGGCTTCATTAACGTTATAGGGTTTGTTCACAAAATGGAACTGAAAAATCCTTTTACAGTGGTAATCTCTCTTCCAAGACATAGACCTTTGACCATGTCTGAAAGAATTTCCCTTCTGTCCTTTTTTCCTCCTTTTCTTACTGTGGTGATGAACTTTCATCAAAACAATTGCAGGTTGGGTTTCAATTCTGTAAAAACCACTTTAGTTGATAATAATTTTTCCATTTAAGGCTGGGATTTGGGTCCTCTCTTTGCACCCTCTCTCCTACCAACTGTTACAGGTGCACAGACTGAAGTCAGAGCCAGAGTGGAACGTCCCTGCTCCATCCCAGCACCATTATGCTCACAGTGGTGATGCCAGGACTCCTCTGGCAGTAGTGTGAGGAACAAACCCAGCTCAGCTCTTCCCCTGGCTGCCTTGTGGGTACCTGGCTCTCCAGTTCCTCCCACCCCAGAAACAGAAAAAACACAGTGACTTACAGACCCACCTCAGGAGGATTCATGGCCAGGAAGCTCAAGCCAGGAGGCCACAGGTGCCCTCAGGCTTCAGTGTCCTGCTGCCCTGGGTTGAGGCTTGTGGCGCTTGGTATTTCACAGGCCTGAACTTTTCTTCCTCACTGAGGTTTGTGATGCTCCTCAAGGGATCTCTGTGCTGCAATATAACGTCCCTGTATAGGGCAATTGTCTTAAGTAATGGTTTCTGCAGATTTTTTTAAGGTATATTTATCCTATCTTTTATTGGAATAGAACTAAAGCAAAATTAGAAACTAAAATAACTTTAATTACGAACTTCATGATTCGGTATGTTGTAAATCTTTCAGCATAATATTGTGCCATAAAAATGCTATTTTGTGATAATTATTATTATTATAATTAATGTTCCATAATTGCTGATGTCGCAGGCGTGTGTTATCTCCCAGGTTTTCCTGCAGTGTCTCTGGAGGAGCTCTTCCACAGGAGGGGGATGTGGAGGATCCAGGCAGGTGCCTGGGTGGGCGCTGGCTGTGTGCACGTGGGTGGGTGTCCGAGTGCCCGAGCGATGCTGCCAGCTTATGCCACCCTGTGGATTGCTCTCAGTGCAAGAGGATGCTCTCAGACAAGGAGGATGCTACAAGCTGTGGAAAACGCCTCTGCCCCAGGCTTTTCTGTGGTCGTACACACAGGGCTTTCCACAAGCTCCCTCCGACAGCAACAGCGAGCTGGGCTGAGTGTGGTTTGATGGCTCTGCCTTTGGTCTGGTGAGAGCACCGGTTTGTCCTTGCAGGGGTTGGTGCAGATACTTGTGAGCAGGAGATGCGGGGTGCGAGCCAGGGGAATATGTTATGGAGAACTCAGACTGGCCAGAGGGAGGTGGGGAGAAGGCAGTGGGATGGAAAAGTGGTGGGATGGATGCAGTGGCCAGACCAGGGCTTAGCAGTTCTCGTTAGCATCCTTTATCAGCTCTGGGGATGCTGCTGGGGTGTGGGAGGCAGCGGCAGAGAGTGGGTCTTTGGGCCCAGGTGTGAGGGTGGAGCAGGAGCATGGGGATGGAAAATGCCTGGTGCCAAGCATGTGAATTTTTCATGTGACCCAGAGGCCTCACTTGTAACAGCATGGGGCTGCCCAGGACCAGCTGAGAGAGGGAAGGCATGAAAATAGCCACTGAACCACCTGCTTCACAGTGGTGAGTGTATATGGGATGAAGCTGAAACCAGAATACATTTTTAATGACTCAGGCAGGGCTGGGTTTCTTTAAATAAGACTAGACAATGAATATGTGCTCCTGAAGCTGTGTAGTGCACCATGAATGCATTATTTACAGCAGCTTCTTCCTTGTCCATTTTAATTTTACATGGGTACTGGAGAAAGGGAAGGGACTCCTTGGTGTCTCATGGCCACCCACTTGTTCCATGTGACAGAGGTGAATTTTTGAGCTGCCAAAGGGTTTGGTGTTGATCTTTCCACTGACTGAAGTCATGGGGAAAACAGCCATCCTAGGAATGGAGCCTGGCACCTGGGAGTGGAGGCAACTATGGCCTGAAGCTTCACCTGACTGATGCATCATCTGGTTTTGATTGTGCCTTTTTCTGCCTTCTTCCCATGGATGAAATGCAGGGGGAATGTTCTTAGGCCACTGCAGCCTTGTCCCTACACATGCTCAGCACTGAATCTCTGCTCCTGGCGCTGGTGGAGGACCAGAAAGCCTTTGGGAAGTGGACAGTGACACATGATCCTAAGAGTGAGGGAGGAAGTGAATCTGCTCCATGAAAATGGTTCTCAGCTGACCCTGGCAAGGGAGGATATGGAGCAGGTGGGAATAAACAGCAGTAGAGCGGCACAGCAGGGGTGGAGGGGTGCTCCAAAGGACACAAAGTTCCCCTGTGTCTCTTCTCCTGGCTGTTCCCATGGCTCCCGGTGGGACAGGTGTCCCTGCACCATGTGGCAGTGGTGCCACGTCCATGGTAGTGCATCTTGGAGACTTTGCAGACCTGGGGAACCAGGCAGTGAATTTTTCCGACCTTCAACATCGCCCTGACTCCAAGTCTGTGCTTGGTGCACCCTGTGCAGGGACGTTGGACTGCCAGGGGAAGCACAAAGTGGTTCCAGCACTCCTGAGTGGCTGCAAAGGTGGGATCAAAGTCTAGGAGCTGACGGACATGGGGCTGCTTTCCCCGGCACTGCCGGACCTGGGAGGGTTGAGATGGCAGCTTGACGGCTTGGAAAATAGGCTGAGATGAAGGAGTATCAATACGGAGAGCGAGCTGTTCCTGCCGAACAGCCCCGGGGCAGCTAACGTGAAATGCTGGTTGTCTCGGAGGAGTTGACAGGTGTCTGCACCAGGCATCCTGCTAATTAAGCACCGTCATGAGTCACAGGGCTGAGGGATGAAGGAGCTGGGAAGGAGCTCAGCCGGAGCAGGTATGGCCAGAGGGGATCTCTGCAGGACCTCCCTGCCCAGCGGGGATGGACTGGTGCATGCATGATTTGCTGGCTGGTGGATGCACAGTTGTGGGGCGGGTGGGTCTTCTGGGAGCTGGGGATCAGCTTTGAGAAGAACATAGCCAGCCATCCCACTGGGTGTCTGTCCTTCCCCACTGCGGCTGTGTGTCCTGCCCTGGCTCCCATGTGCTGGCACTGATGTCCCAGACCGATCTCCTGTCACAGACCTGGCAGGGTCCCCCAGGGCATCTCCCACACCCACAGCTCCCAGCACCCACCCCATCAAACCCCTTCCCAAATCGAGGTGTGCATCTCTGCCAGTGTGACAGGCTGAGAAAATGAGGATATTCCTAGACTCGTCTCTCTCCTGATCCCCTTCAAGAAGATCCTCTTCTTACTGAAATGAGCAGTGGTGCTGCCAGCCCAGCGAGGCCTCTGCCAGAAAATTCCCAGGAACATGAGCGTGATGGGGCAGAGGATGGGGCTGCTTGCCTCTTTGTGGGCACCGCTGATCAGAGGGGCCAGTAGCAGCAGGCACAGGGTAAAAGCCATTCTGGCAGACAGCAAAGTGCCTTCCTTTCTGGGCAGAACTGGGAGTGAAGGAATGCTGCTGCCCTGGTGACAGCCCCTGTGCCACCCCATGTCCCTTTCCCGTGAGCCTCTCCAGCACCTTTTGCCACTGTCCTTCGTGCCTCTGCAGCTGCGATCCCCTGAAAAAAATGGCTCTATTCATTACCCATTTTAATTCTATCCTGGATCCCCAGAGCTCCGCAGACACAGTTTGTTATCCTGGCTGTCAAGAAGCTTAAAGAGCTGCTGATGCCTCCTGGAAAACTTTGACAAACCCTCTGGTCAGACCCAGTGCTGCTCCCCAGACCGGCTGCTCAGCCTTTCTGCTCCTGAGGCTGGATTAGCAAAGACGTCTGTGAGGATGGGAGGAGGGAAAAAACTCCATTGCTGCCATCTGGGCAGAGCGGATCCCTCTTGCTGCCCATGCCCATCAGGGGGATATCCTGGGACTGTCTGGGCTGGGCTGAGCAGAGCTGCAGAGTTTGGCTGGGAAGGTCCCCAGAGCCCACATTTGGATTCCAGACTGTTTTCTGGGCCAGTCAGATTTCACAGCCCAAGGCCACTGGGTTACTCTCATCTGTGTGTGTTCAGTGCAGGGGGTTTAAACTGGGGTTGCAGGCTCTAAGGGGTTCATTTTCTGAAAAATTTTCCCCCTGCGGGTGATAACCAAGGGAAGTGACATGGGCTCGACTCCTGCACTGTGCACAACTCTGCCTTTTAGTGGAATTTTTTAGCAATCAAAAATTTCAAAGAGTTGAAAAATGGTGAATTTTTCTGATTGTTTTTGGTCCCTCACAACTGAGACTGGAGAGCAAAGAGCCTCCCCATCTCTTCGGGCTCTCTCCAGTGACCTAATCCTCTCCCAGTTAGTTTCTGGTTTTGACAAAGTGGTTTTGTCAAAACTTCAGGCTGCTTTTAGAGAACAGGATGCCCCTCAGTCTTTCTGGTAACATAGGCAAAGTGCCCCAGCACCCCAAGAACAGTCCATCTCTCAATGTAATTTTGGGTGTCGTTGGGCAAGAAGCGCCAAGTCAGTGTTTGGCGCAATGAGAAGGAGCCGGGTGAACCCCTCACTCGGCTGGGATTTGGGTCCAGCTGCCTCCGGAGCCATCCTCTGCCTCCAGCCCTTCCTCCCAGCCCCCTGTGGAGCGCGGAGCTCGGGAGTGCTTTTGAGGTGCCACTCAAGCCGCTGTCCTCGGGGCACGGCCAGGCTGTCGGCCCGCGGGGGCTGCCGGGGAGGGGCTGAGGATGCGCAGGGAGGTTGGGGATGAACAGAGCAATCGAAGACCCATGGGAGGCAGGATAAAAGGCCAAGCTTCCTGAGATAACGAGGGTCTCTCTGCGGGGGTGAGGTGCCCAGACATGGGGGGAAGCCATGTGAGTGACAAGCGTGTCCCAGTGCCCGCTGGGCACGGTGTCTAATGAGCCATCGGACCGGCCGTGGGAGCTCTGGGGGTCACTGTGAGCCTGAGGCTGTTTCCCACCCAACACAAACCCGGGACCTCCCCTGCCAGCTCCCTCCTGACCCTGTGCTGGGCCCTGGCATGGGGAAGTTCTTGGATTTTCTTTCTGTCTTCTTTTATTCCCTTCTCTCAGGGCTGGACCCTCCTTGGTGAATCAGGAGGGGGCTGGCGGTGCACTCTCAGCCAGGTGCCTGTTCTTTTCTCAGCTCCACCACCTTGGTTCCCCTTGTCACTGGATGTATGTGGACAAATCCATCTTCCAGCAAAAATAAATCGCTCCAGTTTCCTCTCCCAGGGGCACGCGGGAATGGTAGCACTGCCCCAGGATCGGTGCTGCTGCATCACTCAGTCCTGCTCTGGGGAGCGAGAATTCCTCCCTCTCTTTTGCCTCTGCGGCAGGAGACGGCAGCCGTGAGACCAAGGTGCCCGGGCACCAGCTCTGGGAGAAAGTGGATTCAAAAGCAGTGGTGGGAGATTGCCTGAATATCTCTCCCTTCTTTTTTATTCGTTTAAGAGGTTTCGCTGTCTCGGTAACTCCCCTGAGAGACAGGAGCAGCAGCCTCTTTGGATGTGAATACCTGACAAGTTTTTAATGTGAAAAGAATTCACTAAATTTAGTCTCTTGGAGGAAGGAAAAAAAAAAAAGAAGTGTTTCTTTCAGTCTGGGGGAAGTGATCCAAATCCCAGCCACTTCCCTGCCGGCAGAGCTTGATGATGTCTTCTCTGTCTTGAAAGCTTTTAAGTCTGGGCCCCATGTGTGTCCCTGTACAAACAAGAGGTGGGAGAACAGCAGGCACTGATGCTGTGCCCTGGGGGAACAGGCCTGTTCTCATCTCCTCTGGCCTCCTGGAAATGGAGGCTGGTGAGGTCTGGATGGGGAGATAAATGAGAAGAAAACCTTGTTGTCCAAGTTGCAGGAACATCATCTCTGCTCTCAGGTGGACTCTGAGTGAGGTGTGAGCATTGAGATACTGAGGGTGCTGAGGGGAGTCCAGCTCTGCTGTTGAACTCAACCAGATCATGCTTTTTCTCCTCCATTTTCCTCCCTACTCTCACTGGAGCCTCTGAAGGTCCATTTTCTTCTCTGTTTTGGTACCTGTGACTCACCTGTGCCTCGTATTCTCCTTCGATGTCCTCCCCCAAAGTCCCCAGTGCTGCTCTCCTCAGCTGTGGGATTCAGTTCCTCTGTCAGGGAGGGCAAGGAGCTCCTGTGTGTTTGTAGACACACACACCTGCTGGGATCTTGCACAGGAGGGCTACATGTGCCTGCGCAAGGTGACCACACACCTCCCTTCACCGATGGGGCAACTCCCAGACGCCCACGGCGTGTCCCTGTCTAAAGGACAAAGTGTCCCTGTGTGGGAGCTGGTGGGGGTAAAGGTCTGGCTGGTTGCACCCAGGAAAACCCGGCTGAGAAAGCCACCTTGCACCAGTTGCCCCTGTGATGCAGCACACGGTGTGCTCCCAGTGAACCAGAACCAGTAACAGCTCCATCTCCTAATGGGAAAGCCTGGAGAGATCCACTCCCTGTTGTTTCCATCCCAAAGGTCTTTTCTGAAATCCGTGGATCCCCCAATGACAAACACTGTATTTATTCCTGCTGATTTTTGCGAAGGTCCCTTCCTGACGGGGAATTGATGGAGCATTTCCTTAGGGCCTACCCAAACACAGGCCAGGGGACAGGCAGGGTGCCACAGTGGCTCGGCTGTCTCTGGGAAGGGACTCTGTGGCTGGCATGGTGAGAGGGAAAAGTAGGGGGAGGTTACGAGAGTGGACAATACTGACTGTGCTTAAAAAGGACGAACGACCACTTCAGACCTGTAATTAATCTTTTAAAATGTTTTTTATTATTTTTCTCCCCTTTGTAATTTTACTTTTAGGCGGAGTGGATGCGGCGCCAGCGGGAAGATGCTGAATGGACACCCCCGGCGAACGAAGTCCTGCCGTGGGGTGCAGGGGAGCGGCGGGTGAGGACGCCCAGGTGGGTGCGGACCCCTCCTCGCCCCGCGGCCCCTCGCGGTCGCCTCCGCTCGGTGGCCGCTTTGAGAGAGACAGC
>VZRQ01008285.1:2975443-3089231 GCA_013397975.1 Machaerirhynchus nigripectus | reverse complement strand
CTTCCCTCCCTCCCCGCTGCACCCGCCCGCCCCGGCTCTCGGCGGCGTTCGCTGCCCCAGCCCCGCCGCCCACCCGGGTCCGGCACTGCTGGAGACGTGAACGGGGCTCAGCTTTTCCCGTGCTCGCCGCCTTGGATCACGCATCCGCCCTGCCTTGCATCCCCGCTGCCATCCCCGCATTGTGCTGCCCCATATCCTCGCTGTCATCCCTGTGTCCGCGCTGCCCTGTATCCCCGCTGCCATCCCCTCATTGTGCTATCCCATATCCATTCATGCATTTTCGCTGCTTTACATCCCCGCATCTCGCCGGGGCGCGGTGAGCGGCATCCGGGCTGGGCTCGTCCCGAAGCCCACAGCGCCGCCGTTCTCTCCGCGCTCCCCGTTCCCCAGCCGCCGGCGGGGAGGTGCCGAGGGTGCCCTGCGGGATGGGATGGGATAGGATGGGATGGCTGCCGTCGCCCTCGTTATGATCGCTACTATTGTGATCGCGCTGTAGTTTGGCAGCGCAGCGCTGGGCACCTCCGAGCGAGGCGTGGGAGGCTGCGGTACCTGTGCGCGGGGCTGCGCCGGTGCGCGCCTCCCGCCGCCGGTATGAACGTGGAAGGTGGCGAATAAAGCCGGCTGCGCGCTCGGTGTCCCTTAGCCCGTTCCCATTCCTGCCCAGCGAACACATACGGCAGCTCCGGCGTGCGATCGGGGAGGGATTTGCAAAATCTCTGTAGCATGCTGAAATAAATCCCGAAATTCCGCAATCCCTTCTCCTCCCTTGTCTTCCTTGCGGGAAAATTCTTCCTTCTGCCTCTGGCCGAGCGCCGGGGTAGGGGGAGCCAGGGGAGGGGGGCTGGTGTGTAAACAGGGCTTAACATGAAGGTCACTGGTTAAAGAGGAGACGGATGGGAGAGAAAAGACAGGCATTAACCTCACTTGTTAGCTCCCCCCTGGCTCCTGCTTGGGGAGGACAAAACAAAAGCAGAACCTGCTAACGGGGGGGATGAATATTCATGATCCTTCTTGTATGCTCCGGGACACGGAGGGGAGAAAAGTTGGGCAGATGAGCCGCCTCCCGAGGCTGCTTTTCCTCCAGCTTGCGAGAAAATCCCTTTTTGCTGAGCGAGAGCTGTGTCGGGGGGAATTACCAGCCTTTTGCTGGATTTCTTTTTTTCATTTTTTATTTTTTCTTTTGTGTGCGGCTTCAAGAAGTAAAAAAAAAGGAGAAAAAAAAGAGGAGCTGAGGCTATTGACTACATCAAAGGTTATCCATTTGAAAACACCATTTTCCTCTGAACAGCGGCTAATTGCTTCCTGAACAATCCCAGGGTCTTTTGTATATACTCAGTGGGTAAAATGAGTGACTCGATGTCTCTCTCTCAAGACACTGGTGACCGAACAGGGCGGAAAGGTGAAGAAGCCAAGGAAAAGCAGTGGGGCAGATGCCTCTGGGAGGATGCATGGATAATTTCTTAAGTGGCTGCAAGGAGGGAAGGTTTTTTTCTTCTTCCCTCTCGCCGCCGAGTGATCTGCTGGTGCCGGTGGATGCCGGTGCCGGCAGCGGAGTGGCGACACGGGGCCGTAAGGAAGGCTGGTAAGGAAGTTTGGATTCAAAATACCCGATCATGCGTGTGATCGGTGCTCCCCATCCGCCTGCGGCTTTGGCTGCCGGTGCCGCTCCTCCGAGAGAGGCAAGCCTGGATGCGCTCGCTGCTCCCGAGGGGCTGCGGGGAGGCAGCGCCGGGGGCTGGCTGACTCCTGCTCCGTTGGGTGGCTGGGCTTTCTGCAGCTGCTACCCTGAAATTAAAGTTTTGGCGACGTTGCTTTTGTTAGCACGGTGATAGCGGCGTCGGGGAGACTTTTCCCCTCCTGGCTTATATTTTTTTTAATAGAAGCATCGGATTTGGAGCAGACCGCAGGCATCTGCCTTCGTGCACGCTCGGGCTGCGCACGGAGCTGCGGAGCGGAGCCCTTGTGCTCCGTCACACAAAGCCCTTTCCCCGAGCGAGGCAGTGCCCTGGGAGAGATAAACAAACTCCTCCGAACTCCGCTGCAGACGGGGCCGAGGGCCATGCCGGCGGCTCCCGGGGAGTGCTGTTTCACCGGGGCTTTGCGCAGCCGAAATGGAAGAGGGTAATAAAGCGGCGCTGCTGCGTGCTGGCAGGGCTGGCTCCCCTCCTCCATGGCGGCGGCAGCCGGGGCTGGCCCCTGCCCTGCTCCCTGCGTGTGAGTGTCACGCCAGGCCGGCTGTTTCCGTGGGTTCGCTGCGTTTGACTTCTGCTGAACAAAGCGAAGGATCTGGCCCTGGGATCGGACTTACTGAAGGCAGCTCGGATGTGTTTATTCTCTAGGCTGAGTGTGGGTCAGGGCCTTTGTTGCTGCCTGCCTCGCTCCTGGCTGCAGCACTCACTGCCGCCGAGAGCCGGACCCGGCCCTGAGCTGGGAATTTCCGAGCAGCAGAGACTGGTGCTGCCGTGCTGGCGACACCGGCTCCCTGCAAACCCTGCAAACCCTGCAAACCGGGGGAGCATTGCCTGTATCGGGCTTCTGCTGAGCCCCACTGGGCTTTGTTGTAACTGCCTTTCCGTGTAGGGTGTCCTGGTGCCTTGGTCGTTTGTGTCTTCAGTGAGAAGTCAGTTGTGGTTTTTGACACCTCTGGCTCAATGGATGGGGAACCTTGAAAGAGCCAGGATAGCAGAGGTGCTGCCATGTCTCTGTGCAGCGATGGGAGGGTGGGCATGGGTCACCCCAATGCCCATATGCCATCCTCACTGCTCGCAAGCTTGGATTTTTTTATTCATCTGAGCTGGTGGAATGTATGAATTGAGAACTTGGGTTGTTGTTGCCTTTGATCCATGAATGTCTCGTTCAAGTTATGTCCTTAAGTAGTTGTGTGCTATGTGGAAGAAACTAGTGAGTAGAGAGTTCCTGGCCAGGGTTTGACCAGTGAATGGCTTGGTGATGTACCTTGTGTATAGAGGAAGGCCCAGAGGCTAGGAATTATAGGTGATGTGGAACTTGGTTCAGCATGGACCATGACTCCTTACCTTTCCTGAGTTTGGATTGGGGCCCCTTTTCCCAGCAAGGTGCTGAGTCCCATGGATTCATGCAAGATGTGAAGGAGCAAGTGTTTGCCACCATCCAGTGGTGAGGTGGCTGGTTTGGCTTTAGGCTGGAGACAACCAGCTTCTTCTCTGGCTGTAGCTTGGGAAGTGTTCCATGCAGTGCTGTGGGGAACATCCCACTACAGATATGTGGTTCTTGGTGAGAACGTGTGCTCTGACACCATCCCTGACCCACAGCCTCATCCCTGCCCCCTTAGTCTTCCCCTGGGTGCAGCATGGAAGCCGTGTAGATACCCCAATATGGTCTTCCTGCTATGCTTGGGAGTCCCATTTGAGTAAACGTCTTGTGCATCATGGAGGAGAAAAGTTCCAGCCGATAAGTAAATTTTGATGGTTTCAGTGCCAGGCACGGGCAGTCCAGGCTCTTCTGCCCTGCACTCGGCATGTGGTGTAGCCAAACACACACCTTCCCGTGGGTTTGTCAGAGCGTGGCCGGGCACAGGAAGGTGTCCTTGTTTGCCTTGCTTCCCTGAGCACTCTGCGGCTGCCTCCAGCCCTTGTTCTGAGTGGAAGCCACCATTTAAAAACCTGAATGAAAAACACTTCAAAGTTTATTTTCCCTTTAGCCAAGGCTTGGCACACCTCCTCTTTGTTGCTGGTGTGCCGAGATGTTTGAGTCTGGAAGAAAACTCTACATCCAGATCGTCAGGCTCACACTCCACAACCACCTTTGCTTCTTTCTCCTCTGAAGTTGCCTTGTGTGGTGCAAGATGGACTATTTTGGGTCACTCCTCTGTCCCCATGGTGTCTTAGTGTAATGAGGGCCAAATCCACTCCTGCCCTGTGGGCTGCTGTGTGCTGGTCTGTGCTGGTCTGTGCCTGGGGGCAGAGACCCTCATGAGCTGCCTGAAACACAGAGGAGATTTTTTATTGCTGAGGTCAGCTCAGGGCCTGGTGTGAGGCAGGGTGCGATATCCTCTTTGCTCCTTGAGCTGAGATTGTGAGGGATTTTGCTAGAGAAAGTGCCCAAGGTGAGAATGTGCCAGGGGTGCCAGGGACAGGGTGAGTGGCTCTGAGGGATACGCTGTGCAGGGACCATCTCTTCCTCATCTCTCCTCCTCCTCACTGGCAGGCTGCAGAGCAGCCCCGGGGCTCGCTGCCCACCTCCCCATCCCGAGCATCCCGCAATCTGCTGGCCAATTTGGCACAGAGACCTGGGAGTGCTGGTAATCCAATTTGGGCAGTTTAGCTGCACTTTGCTCTCCGTGCTGCTGGCCGGAGCTTGGGAGCTTTAATCCGGCTAATGACCCCGGCTTGAGTAACCACGACCATTTGCTTGATTCAGTTTTCCTGCTGTCGGCGATGGAGAACAGGGGCTGAGGCTGTTTCTGAGTCGTGTCCGTGGTATCAGGGACGGTTTCCAGGTGTAGGTACGTGTAGAGACCGGAGGGTGAGGGCAGTGTGGAGGGACACTGCAATCCCTGCTTTCTCTTTGGGAGATTTCTCCTTCCCTCTTCCCATTTTTCATCTTCTCTCCCTCTTTTTCTGGTAAAGATAAGCCCTTCTTCCGGAGTTATTTTGCAACATAGTATTATTTTCAGAAAGACAAAGGCAAAGCCAAGCAAAATAAAAGCCTCTCTCTTCCTTGGGTTGCCTACTGTTTAATGTACAAAATACAGGGGTAGTAATTGCATTAAAACATATATAATTATACTGGAGGGAGGAAAAAATCTTCCTGCTAATTGCACGTGTGTTTTGAACTGATAAATGTTGAGTGATTCTTCATGTTTTCTTGGGAGTTTGGAGGAACAGAGATGCAGTCTGGCATGTGAGGGGTTGGGAGTGGGGCTGGTTTCCCAAAATTATTGGGAAGCTTGGATGCTCTGAGCATCTCTGGGGTAGTGTCAGTGTCGGGGGCCCGGTCCTCTGCAGATCTGCTCCCATCCAGGCAAGTCTTGGTGTCATTGTAGGAGCCCTGTGAGTCCTTTTGCTTTATGTGCCTAGTTGAACAACTGTTTGTGTGTCAAAATATTCAGGCTCTCTCGCAGAAGGAAATTCCTGGCAGGAGAAGAGGCAGATTCCTGTATTAGGGGGAGAAATTTCCTGTGTGATGTAGCCCCACATCCAAGGGCTGTCCCCCCACTTCACCATGGTGTTGGCATGAGCGGGTGCTGCTTGGGGGGCAGGGGGGGAGGAAGGATGGTCACACTCGTTTCAAGTGACACGATGTGAAAACCACATTTCCTTCTGCGAATGCCGACCCCGTCAGAGCTGCCGATAACATCACAGGTAATTATAATGGCAATAAGTTGTTTGCTTTGTGCGTGTGGCCAGGCTTTGTGTACGGGCGTTTGCTTCGCTCTTCCTGTGCAGACTGTTAGTTTCAACAGGGGAAGAGGAAAACCCAAAAATATTTTAGGAGGAGTTTAAAAATAATCTTGGAGCTTGGCTGGTGGGCAGGATGTTTCGCAGGATCGTGTTCCCTGCTGGTGCGTGTCCAGCTTTGTGGCCCTCGGAAGGCTTTGCTGGATAGTGTTAAGTCCTGTCTTGTCATTTTGGCCAGCCTGAGGGCTTGCTGTTGGGCTTTGGGAGCTGGAGTGAGATGGGAGTCTGCCCTGGGATTTGACTTTTGCACTGGGTAGGTCTGGCTGCCCTGTAGCAGAGCAGTGTCGGAGCCGGGGCGTGAGCCCCAGCTTACAGCTGCCACGGCCTCTGTAAAAATTTAGGTCTGTTCCCCAGCGTCGCATTCCCTCCACTCCCATCTGCTTCTCCATGGTTTTTATTCCTAGAAGTGTTGGCATGCTGGCAGGGTCCCTGCCTGCCCGCTGCTGCTTATCTCCGTGTCCGGCTCCTGGATGGCTGCTTCCTTTCTCTGGAGTCAAGGGGGGGCTCTCCCGTCTCTGGCGGGACCAGAATCGGCCCGATGAGCCCTGCTGAAGTCAAGAACCTGTTTTTCAGGCTGATGTCATCGGGAAGAAATGGGGGAGGAGGAAGGCAGGAAGGCAGCGCAGTTTCCGAAGGAGAGCCGCTGCCGAGCCCCGTGACGCTGCCAGCAGCCCCGGCTTCCACGGCTCCCACTGGTATTCCTTATCAGCAGAGCTGCGGTGCCCGTGGGGCCGCTGGCACATGCGGGCCAGGTCCTGCTCTGCACAGCCTCATGCCTGCGTGGGAGAGAGCTGGGAGGGAGGGATGCGACCGTGCCAGGGGAGCGTGTCAGCTCCCAGCAGAGCAGGATATCTCTTGGCCCGCTGGCTGTGCCTTGTATGGCTCCCTGGCCCTCTGTGGGGGTGATGGCACTTGCTGGAGCTGCCATCCAGCCACCTTCATTAGCAGAAAGTGGGTTTTTGGCAGAGGTGCTTGGACAGCCCTCCCAGCACGGGCGAGCAGCTGCCTCCTCTCGGTTTTGCACTGAAGGAGCTGATCCATTATGCTGATGCCTGTTGGAATCTCAGCCCCTCGGGCTTGGTGTCAGGCCATAGTAGCAAACTTGGTATCTGTGTCCAGCACGGCTTGGGGCTGCAGCTGGGATCTGCAGGAAGAGGAGCAGCCTTGCTCTGCTCTCCCTCCCAGCAGGCAGCTCTTGGGCTGCACCCACGCTTGGAAGTGTGCTCTGCCCAGGTCTGGTGGGTGAGACCCCCTTGCTGTGGGAAGCTGGGGTGGGGTGTGCTGTGTTGGCACTGCCCATAGGAAAGCAGAGTGTGGCTACAGCACCTCTGTGGCACCTCCCTTCTAATATCAGATGCTTTTTGCCTGTGGTGCTGTGAATGAAGCCTCTTTTGGACTCTCAGAACAGTTTCTGCTGTGGTGGTATTGCTGTGGGGGGACTTTTGGGCTGTTCCCTTTCCCCACTCTGCCTGTCCCATTGCCAGGTGAGGCTTTGCTGTCTCTCTGGATGTCTCACTTCTCCTGGGTCAGCTTCACCTTGGGCAAATAAAACATGGGACTATGCTGAGCTGGGAACTCTGCAGGGGAAGCAAAACCAGGACCTGAGCCATTTCCAGCTGTGGTTCTTGGGGCAGCATAACTCAAACAGCAGAGGGGGAAGGATGGGAGGTTGATAGGGGAAGGAAAGGCACACGTGGCTTGGGAAAGCTTGTTTGGAGAAGTTTTGTGGTTGTTTTAATCAGAACTAATGTGGTGGCAGTAGTGCTTGGCTTGCCATGGGACAGCACAAGTGCTGGTGTCAGCAAGGGGCCGGGGAGAAACATGGGAATTTCAGCTTAGCTGGGATTAAACCAACCCCAGAATGACCTCCCTTTGCTGGAGTAGAGGGAGTCCACCAACAAAGAATCCTCCTGTGGCAGTACTCCATTGCAAAGAGGGAGCTCTGCAGATTCCCTCTTGAGATTTGTGGGGAGCACTTGTGCCAGAGAGGTGAAAATGCAGCTTGGAGAGCTGGGCTGGAAGAGGGTAAGATCATGGCTTGTGTTTGTGGCTGCCCTGGTCCGGTGAGGGATGTGGAGCAGCAGGCTGGGGAGTGAGGAGTGATGCATTATGCCCCAGGGAATGAGATCAGACAAGGGAAGGATGCTGATAGCCAGAAGATCTCTCGTTGGACTTCTCTGCTGTTGAGAGACCTTGCTTGTGGCTTCTGGGTCTCTGCAGGTCCAGCTGGACCAAGGTGACCTCTGCCAGCAGGGCAGGTTTTTGGGGTATTTATGTGGGGCAGTGGACTGATGGGTGTGAGAATCAGAGTCTGGGAATGCATGGGCCAAAGCCAAAGGGGAAGGTGGCCTTTGGGGAATTTGCTCTGTACTTCTTTGCTCTTAAGCTGGGGGTGAGATGTTGTTAACTGGTCCTGATTGAGGTGGCAAAATTCACATCAGTCTGGTGTTTGAAGCCTTGAGCTGACCTGGGTGTTGATAGTAGGAAGCCACAGTCCCATGGCTCATGTCCTGGTGTCTTGGGTCGGGGTCTGTGGATGATGAGAAGCACAGAGGGCTTTGAGGCGTTGTGCTCCATGTATGCTGATGGACAAACCTCCTGAAGCAGGGAGGGAAGCAGCAGGCTGTGTCCTGTGTGGATGATTACCCACGGGCTGTGCGCTGGTCTCCATTCTAGGCATCAGTCGCTCCAGGTCTGTGTATTCCTCTCTTGGCTGCAGGGAGCACAAGGGAAGGTGGGGTGCATTCTCCTCCTGGGAAGCCCAGATCCAGCACGTGGGCTGCAAACGGAAAGCCCCTCGACAGCCCTTGTAGGGTCCCTGTATGGACTGTGATACCCAGCTGAGTTGTGAGAATAAGGCAAAGGACAGCCACCGACGCTCACTTCTGGTGCAGCTGGACGGAGTTGGGAAATATGTGTTAGGTCTCGGTCCATGCCTGGTTTCCATGGCAGGGAGAAGGAGTCCTGGCAGGACCTGCTGAGGCTGTCCTCGTGTGCCTCTCTGCCTTGGGACGTTGTGGTTGCGGGAAGCCTGGGTTTCCATATCGGAAATGCTTGTGAGCCCTTTTTGGAAGGGCTCTCTGCAGGGCAGCCTGCAGTCTCTTGGTGCTGAGAGCACATAGTGGCTCCAGAGCTGTTCTGGAGTTCAAGCTGTTCTTGGCGTGACATGACTTCTTGCAGAGGACCAGAGAAGGGGAATTGTGCACTTGAGAAATGCTATTTAATTTCCTCACTGCTTGTTCTTTTATGCTCCTTTTTGCTGAGGGTCAAGCTTCATGAGCCCTTGGGCAGTAGATGGCTGCTTCTTCTTGTCACATTTCTCAGGACAAAAGAGGTTGAATTCTTTGCCCAGAGGATCCTTGCAGGGCAGGAGTGGAAGCTGGGGTGGATGGCAGGGCAGGATGGGGTCCTCAGCCCCTGCCTGGGGGGATGGCAGGAGCCTGGGAGGAAACTGAAGATGCTGAAGATATGCTTGACTGGGTGATAGTAATGGAGAGTGAGGCATTGGGGCAGCTTCAGAGCCTGCCATTGATTTCATCAGGGTGTGGTTTGAGCCAGGGATAAGGCTTTTAATGATTTAACTCACTGGCTAGGGAGGGACCCCAGCCAAATAGTTTTCAATGACTGTATGCAGTGAATGAAGGAGTTAAAGTTTAGCCCTGTTGCAGCAATTGCATATGTAGTGCAGCTCTAACTTGTACCACCACCCGGCTTTCCTCATTGTTGCAAGGCTTTTCCCAGGCAGATGAACCTAAAAATACACCAGCTCTATGGTAAGGCTGCCTCTCCTGTGGCCCAAAGGCTTTTCTCTTCCCTGGATATTCTCCCCTCTCTCCCCTTTGCTAATTACTGGCAGCTCGGAGCTGGTCCCTTCTCGACTGTTTCTTATTGCTGGGAGCAGCAAGGGACTTGGAGGGATTACAGGTAAAGGCCCATTAGATGCCATTTCCCCTTTTGTGGGTCGCTTATTTGGGGGTTTGCAATCCCATGCCTTCTCTCCTCCAACCTCCCTTGCAAAAGTGCAAGGCTGTAAAGCTCTTGGGGTGTTTTGCTGGGAGTGAACCTGCTGGGGTCCTGTTGATGGAAGAGCAGGGATGGCAGGCATGTCTGTGAGTGCCAGATATGCACCTCTGTGCTTGTCTGCATGTTTTAAACCCTGTCTGCAGGTGTTCCCATGAGGGCTGCTGCTTTGTAGGCTAGTGCTGACTCTTGGACTTGCTGCCCGGATGAGTGGAGAGCTGGTTCTTAATGCTCTGTCCAGTCTTTGCCTTTTAAGGTTAGTTTTTCCATCCCAGTACTCCTGCTTTGTGCTATCAGAAGTGATGATTGTTTTCCCAAAGTGTGGTCTCCTATCCCAAACACCGGTTTTTGGGCATATTGCAGGACCAGGGAGCTCTCAGCCTCAGGGGATGAGTGCTGCTGCCCCTTGCCACCTCTCCAGCAGCCAGCAAGTGGGGCAGTGGCATCTGTGGGGCATGTCCATGGCTTGTTGCTGAAAGGCTCGTTGGAAGCTGGGATGTGTGAGTGTTGGCTGTGCTGAGGTCGACAGCCCCCATCCAAGTCTTGCAGCAGCTGCCACCACCTCAACGTGGCCAGTTTGAAGTGAAACTGTGAGCAAATGTCTTTTCCAGAGGGGCTGAGGCAGATTTGGCTCTTGTGCTGGCTTTGTTTCTGATGGCAGGTTTCCTGCTATAAATATATGTGTTTATATATATATATATGTGTGTGTGTATGTGTGTGTAAATCAAAACACAAGCCTGTGGTGCTGTCTGGGCGGTGGTGTGGCCCCGCTGTGGGGTGAGTCCTGGGGATGCTCAGTGCTGCAGATGCTCTGCACTGCATCACTTGCTGCCCAGCAGCACAGCAGGGTGCATTTGTGGTCCTACTCTCCCAGCTGGCACGCATGCATCCAGGCTGGGGTGTGTTATTTTATTGCTGCCTGTTTCAGGGCAGGGCTTGGCTCCAGGGTATCTGCCTGGGGTTTTCCGTGCCTTTGGACTGGACTGCACCGGAGGTGTTTGTGGTGCGGGTCTTGCTTCCCAGTGGTGGCAGTCATATGGTGGCCCTGGACTGGGTCCCCCCAGGGGAAGGTGCTACTTGAGTGCAGCCCCAGGGGGTTTGGGTGCCCTGTGGTTTAAAGAATGTGCCAGTGGAGGAGCTGCCCTGCCTTAGCTGCACCGTGACCTCTCCATGGGATTTGGAGGCTGTGTGACAGCAGGGAAATGCCCTTTGGCTGCTGCTCCCACGGGCAGGGAGCAGGGGCTGTGCCAGCGCCTGTGTTCCAGTGCAGGGCTGCCTGCACCGTGGTGGGCTTGAGCCCTGCTTTAGTTCAATCCAAATTTCAGGAACCCATATCATGGAATCCTGAAGAAAGTAGACAAACTAACCATTTGTGCTGTTTTATTTTTATTAATCGCTGTTGATGGTTTTAAGCAGGACTGGACAAAACCACCACTGGTGTCAGGTCACTAGGACGAGATGTTGCTGCTGTAGTATATTTAGGAGCAGAAGTCTCTGAGGAGCTCTGCAGAGTGTCATCTCTCAGCTCGCCCCAGCTCTGCCTCACTTTGCTCTCGTTCCAACTTCTGATTTGCAGTTCCCTACGTTAATTTGGGAATCTCCTGTTGGGCTTTCTAGCCCTGGTTTGTGGCAGCAGCTCGACCTCTAGTTCTCTCACCCACTTCCTGAAATAGAAGCAATGAATCATAGAAATGCACCAAGAAAGCAAGTTCCCTGTCGTGCTCTCCCGTCCTGGCAGGAATGCTCTGGTTGGCATCCCCATGCTGCACCAATCTCCCACTGTCACCTTCCCTGTCTTCCCCATTCCTTCTCTCCTTGGCACATCACTGACACATGAATTTGGTGTCAGTGCTGGTGTCCCTGCCAGGCAGCCACTGTGCTGTTCCTGAGGGGCTCAGCTGCGTGGGAGCAGTGGCTTGGTGACAGCTGTGCCAGTTTCTTGGGGTGGGATATATGTCTCTGGTTTCCATCAGGAAACCCCAGTGCCTGCAGCTGCTGGGCTGTGGCTTTCTGGGCTAACCAGTGGGTTTGTGCTGACAGCGCCACCCGGGCCCCCATCTACGTGGTTTGGGGCTAATAATCTCTGATCTGGGGTGCTTGCGGTTATTCTCTTACCAACGAGCTCAGAAAAATGAAGATTCTGGGCAGCGTCAGTGTCTTCTGGGAGTGCTCTTGCCCTGACAGTGCTGTGACTACCTACTCTTTGCTGGGAGGCTCCCAGTGTTGAAAAAGGTGGTAGGAATGGGTGACTGGGAACATGGGGATGATTTCCAGGGTTGGTGCTTTGATTGTCTCCACACCCATGGAGCTTTGTGGCACCTGGATTTGGTCTCAGTGCTGCTCATGTGCTGTTGTCCAAATATCCCTTGAGGCTGTTGCCTTGGAGGTGGATGTGTTGGGAAGAGCAGGGTGAGGAGCATGTGGGCAGAGGCAGATCTGCAGAGAGGGTTTGGAAGTGGTGCAGAAGCTTTGCCCAATGTAGCTGGGGCCCAGTGGAGCTGGCAGGGCTGCAGGGGTGGCCAGGGCTGGGCTTACCCTGCAAAAGGAGAGCGGGGTCTTGCTGGGAGTTGGAGAGGGGGGAAAAAAATGTTTCTCCCTTTCCTTATACCTCTCCCAGTCTGGCTCTGTGGCTTGGGAGGGGAGCAGCAGAAGTGAAGGGTGCTGTGTGGAATGTTGGGGTACCCGTATGGCTCACTGCTAGCTCAGTGATGATGCAGCCCACCAAGGTTTGCATGTGGCCTAGCTGGGGGGTCCCACAGCCCTGCCAAGAGCAGGGTGCTGAGGCTGGGGCAGCACTCAGCCCCACACAGCCCTGCTGACACAGCAGCTGGCTGCCCTCTGACACCCTGCCTTGCCCAGACTGGGATCTGGCAGAGCTGCAGTCACCGCAGGCCATATTTCCTAGCTGTGCCACTCCCTGCTGGGGATCCTCTCAAAGGTTATCCTGTGCTGAGTCAGAGATGGATGATAAGGAGAGGGAGGAGACAGAGAGAGGCTCTCCTCCTCTGGTCCCTTTTGGAGTGGCTTATCTGCACTGGCTGGGAAACGGAGCTGGTGTCCCAGCCATGGACCTTGGTTCCAGCTGGGGTGGATGGATTGTGATGGTAGGATGGGCTGTGTGCTGGCAGGGGGGTTTGCACAACCCCAGCTTAGTCCAGGGGTGCTTGTGCCTGTGTGGGGAGGGTGGATGGAGAAGACAGGGGTGGGGTATAATGGAAGGGCTGCTGAACTGATGTAGAGAGCAGAGCTGTGCGTTGGTTTCCTGTGGCCATCTCCTCCCCACCGCTGGGATGCAAAGGTCACACTGGAGTGGGGTGTTTGGCTGGCTCCTTGCTGCTGTGCTGCTCCATGCTGGTGAGCCCCAGCTGTGGCACAGCAGCAGGCAGAGCGTTCCATCCCCCCCTGCGTGTGCCCCCTTGTCCCCCTGGAGCCTCTCAAACCAACTGCCTCATGTCTGGCCTTGTGTTTTCTAATGCACAGAAATGCCAGAAGGATGGGCTTGTCCTTGCCATGTTCGCTTGCCCCCTCCAGCCCCTCCTGCCCATGACCCTGCTGGCAGGCAGGTGGCAGGATGGTGGGCAACATGCCAGGGCTCTTGGCTCTCTCAGTTCCTTTAAAGGTGCTTTTGAGACCCTCCTCTGTGCAGGGGCTTGGGCTGTGCTTGCTGCTAACTGGGATTTTGCATTCATTCCCAGCACTGTCCTGGAGCGGGGTTGGGGCAGCAGGCCAGGGTCTCTTCTGCCTGCTAGAAAAACGTGAAGCAGCAGAGTCTGCTGGATGGGGTGGAACACGCTTGAGACTGTGTAGGACAGCCTCCTAACCCCACTTTTCTTGTCTTTCTCCCTCTAGGGCTGACTGGACTGGCCGTGCCCACGATGCCCTGAATGCTGAGCACAGTGGAAGCAGAGGAGACTGTGTCCCGTTTGCTCCTCCTCCCTCCCTCATCCCTTTAGTTTGGGTTTGTTTCTATTTATTTTGTGGCTGGGTTTGGGCATGGCCTTGGCTGGATGTGAGGCTGCTGCAATGTGGCTCCTTTGGCTCAAGCACCACTTGTCCATCCACATTTGGACCTTGCTGCTCTTGGGGAGCACCTGGCTACCGCTGGCGGAAGGCAGCCCCAAATCTCCCTTTAGGACTTTCCCGGTTACAGACTGGAGCTTGACGCACTTGGTGGTCCATAACAAAACTGGGGAGGTCTACGTGGGGGCTGTCAATCGGATCTACAAGCTCTCCAATAACCTCACACTCCTGCGGACCCACGTGACGGGGCCTGTGGAGGACAATGAGAAGTGTTACCCTCCGCCGAGTGTCCAGTCCTGCCCACATGGGCTGGTCACCACCAACAACGTGAACAAACTGCTGCTGGTGGACTACTCGGGGAATCGGCTGATTGCCTGCGGCAGTGCCTCCCAGGGGATTTGCCAGTTCCTGCGGCTGGACGACCTCTTCAAGTTGGGTGAGCCCCACCACCGCAAGGAGCACTACCTCTCCAGTGTCAACGAGTCGGGCACCATGTCTGGTGTCATCATCGAGGTGCTGAACGGGCAGAACAAGCTCTTCATTGGGACGCCCATTGATGGGAAGTCAGAGTACTTCCCCACCCTCTCCAGCCGGAAGCTGATGGCCAACGAGGAGAACGCAGAGATGTTTGGCTTTGTCTACCAGGATGAGTTTGTCTCCTCGCAGCTCAAAATCCCCTCGGATACACTCTCCAAGTTCCCCACCTTTGACATCTACTACATCTACAGCTTCAGCAGCGAGCAGTTTGTTTACTACCTGACCCTGCAGCTGGACACCCAGCTCACCTCTCCCGACTCCACTGGGGAGCAGTTTTTCACCTCCAAGATCGTCCGCCTCTGTGTGGACGACCCCAAGTTCTACTCCTACGTGGAATTCCCCATTGGCTGCGTGCAGGATGGCATCGAGTACCGCCTGATCCAGGACGCCTACCTGACCAAGCCTGGCAAGGCTTTGGCCAGGTACCTGGGCATCTCAGAGCAGGAGGATATCCTCTTCACCATCTTCTCCCAGGGCCAGAAAAATAGGGTTAAGCCTCCCAAGGAGTCTGTGCTCTGTCTCTTCACGTTGAAGAAGATCAAGGATAAGATCAAGGAGCGTATCCAGTCATGCTACAGAGGGGAAGGGAAACTTTCGCTGCCCTGGCTCTTGAATAAGGAGCTGGGCTGCATCAACTCAGTAAGTTTCTACCTGTCTTTACTCAAGCCAGACTGTTTCTGGCTTCTGGTGGTGGTCTCCGGCTGGACCTTTCCCAGTGATTTGACCTCAGCTGTGTTTTCCCAGTGGGAAGGACTGGTGCTATTGGGGCAGGGCGCTTGGTTTGCCTGGTAGCATTCCTTGTGGAGGTCACAGCTTTGTGATGGGGCAGCTCTCTGGATTTGGGGTGCAGCAGTGCCCATGGAGAGCCTCAAAGAAGGGGCTCCATGCCCACGGAGGTGGCTGTTTCTGACGTCCCTGCCCTGTGGATTTGGACAGTGTCAGGGAGTTGGGCTGGGAGGGTGGGATGCTCAGGCCTCAGAGCATCTGCTGCAGCTCTGCTGTGGAGTCCCTTGCAGATGGCATGTGTGGATTTGTGAGTTGTGTCACCTGGGGCTTGGCAGTAGCCAAGCAGGAGGTGTTGGAAGCAGCAGGATGTGTGGGACAGGGAGCACACACCTGATGGAAGGAGGTGGGGAGGCTGCTGGTCCTGGTAGAAGTTGGTCAGATGTTCAGTGTGGAGGGGCCACATCCTCTCCGTGGGGTGCTGGGAGGGCACAAGGTGCTGTCAGTGAGGTGGCTTTTGAGAGTGGCCAATACAAACTGTCATCCAGAGATGCAGGAGGAGAGTGCTGCTCATAGAGCAGTGATTCCCAACTGAGGGAGCACTCCCCTCTGTCCCCAGTGAGGTGTCTTCCTGCCTGGTTCTCACCTGGGTGCATCTGCTCCCTGTTGGTGTCTCACCTGCTCAGTGTGGGACCTCTGAGTGGTGGTGGGCACGGGACCTCCCTGCTTGGCTGTCTGGCTTGTTTTCTCATTGAACTGTTACTGCGTTCTTTCCTGGGCAATGTTATAAACACCAGTAGTTGCAGGAGGCTACAACTCCAGGTGATGGAGAGGTCATAGGCTGGATAGTCCCCAGGTAGGGTCAGATACGGGGCTGAGGCAGGCTTGGGGTGCTGGTGTGTGTGTTTTGGAGGGTCTGGTGGAGGTCCTGACCCACCTGCTATCACCTATCCACCCAAGCCCCACTTGCTGGTGTTCAGCACCCATCACCAAGCCCCCAGCCCTGCTCGAGCAGGGATTTGGGTGCAGGCAGTTAGGCAGGGGTGTCCCTGTGGAGCAGCCCTGCCTTCTCTCCCACCGTCCTCACCACCGCTCTGGAGGAGACAGCTAACAGCTGCCTGACAAAGTAAAGGGTTTGCTGTCAAGAGCGCTGGGCTCGCAAATCAGATTTTGGCTTTGAACTAATTCAATTTTGCTGGAAAATGATGAAATCGTTACACGGCTGCCTGTTGGGTCGCGCAGCTGCTGGCTCCGGCGGCGGAGCTGCTCACTGCTGCCTCCCGCACTCCCGGCTTGCCTCTCTCAGTGCCCCACTAACACCACATCCTCTGGGCTTGGGGAGGGTGCTCTGCCCCCCTGCACTCTGGGGATGGTTTTAAACTCTGAGAGTCCTGGGGTTGCTACCTGGTGGCCAGCCCCTGGCAGTAAGTGGATCTCAAGGTACTGTCTGGGTCCTGCAGATGTGGCTCTTGTGGGGTGGAAGGATGTGTGCCATGATGGGGAGGCTCCTGCCTTTTGTGCTGTGGAGTGACACCCTCCCCCAGGGGAGCCAGGTGGTATTTTCTATCCCAGTCCTTCTCCAGCTGCCAGGCAGAGTGGGGCAAGACATGACTGGATCATGAGTCAAGCCCTCAGCTCCTTGCTATGTTAAGCACAGGCCAAACCCAACCACTTGAAGCATGTATTCTCTTTCTGGCAGGAATTTCTGTGCCCCTAAACAAAATAAAGCCACCTCTGGGGTGGGTCGTGGCAGTCACAGATTTCTTTGTGGTGAGGACTGGCCAGAAAATACAGGACATGCTGTTTTTTTTTATTTTGAAGGAGGCAAAATATAATTGCTCAAGTCAGTAGTTGCTTGGGCTTTACACCCCATCCAAATGGAAAATGTGCAAGGAGCTCTCTTGCTCTGCTCCTTCATGGCAGTAAGGCGCTGAGGCTGGTCCATTCTGGAGGAGGTTTTGGCAGCACTTCACTCCCAGACCTCGAGCAGTGCAGGGCCAAGGGATGCTCATCCCCAGCACTGCAGGGTAGCTCCATTCTCCAGAGCTGGTGCTGGAGCCGGGAGGAGAGGCTGCCAGGCTTGGCAGATAGCTCAGGAGATGTTAGCGATTCCTCACCACCACTGGCGAGTGGAGCAGATTCTGCCTCCCATTTCTCTCTCCCTCCCTTTGGGATCCAGTGATCTGGAAGTGGGAAGGGGAGCGAAGCTGGCTCTGCAGGGAGACTCCTCACACTGGTGCACTCATCCTGAGCATGGACTTCCAAATGCAGCAGAGGCACCTTGTGGAAGCACCCAGGCCATTTCCCTGTGCCAGCCCCGCTGCCTAAATCGTCCCTGAACCTCTCCAGAGGCTTTGCTGCTCCCAGTGTTTCACTGACAGGGGCTTGGTGTTGTGTAGCCAGGCTCTTTTCTTCCCCTGTGCAGGGCTGGCAGGTCTTTGTGCCTGTGGCCAGCTGTGCTCAGCGCATCTGCCCTGTGCTCCTGTCCCCAGACTGGGGGGAACAAGGGCTGGTGTAGCAGGGCTGGGAAAGGGCAGCGGGCTGGAGCTGGAGTGCAGATGTTGTAGCAGGGAGTTATTTAGAGTTCCTGGAGCCCTTGACTCCTGGGCTGGCAGTGTGGGCAGAGCCAGTGCCTGGAGCCAGCAAGATGTGGGCATCAGCTTTCCCTGGGCTACCCCAGGGAGAAAATGAGTTTTGACTCCTCAGTAAGGCTTGCTGCCCAGCTTGCTGGCACAGGGCAATGGCTGGTGACAAACCGGCTGAAAGTGGGCCAGGATAAGCCAAATCCTTTCCGGGGCAGCCAGAGAAATGCAGGTGGTAGCAAACTGTACCACACTGGGATTATTCCTGAGCAGCAATTAATGCACAAAAAGCCTGGCATCCCAGCCTGGCACTTGGTACCAGCCTCCCGTAACCTCCTCCCTGGCTCTTTGTGTCCCTCCACATCCTCCATCGCAGCTCCTGGAGGTGCACAGGGGGATGAGGTGAGCCTATAATGGTGTTAACTGGCGAATTACTGGCTAATTATAATGCTGAGTGATGCGAGCCTTGTCGTGCTGTCTGCTCCCTCATTGCTTTCGTAAGTGGGCTTGAAGGGAGGCAATGAGACAAGGCATATCAGGAGACACCCGCTCCTGCTCGCTTGGTGCTGTGGGCCTGCTTCCCCGCTCCTTCAGGGCCCTTTCCCCAGGAAATCCCAATTTCTTGACCCTGTTGTGGGGAGGCAAAACGTAGTGCTGGGAGAGAGAAGACTGCTGTGCTGTCCATGATAGCAGCATGGGGTGTCTGAGCCAGGGGCAACTGAGAGGGCTGCCAAAGGAAAGCGTGGAAATAAAAACAAAAGATAAAAGTAACCCCCCCAAAAGAAACCCCATGCAAATGCGAGAGTGGGCAGATCCCAACACCTCCTGCAGATCCCAGTGTCTCCTGCAGATCCCAGCATCCGCAGGCTGAAACGCTGCAAGGTCACTGGCCCTCGCGTGCCGTGGTGCGTGTCGGTCCCTGCCAGCACCGGCTAGGGGACAGCTGTCCCTCTGTCCATCCTTCCCTCCGTCCCTCTGCCTTGCCTCTCCCCGCAGCCCACATCCGCCAGAGATGTTGGTGGGTTCCGGAACCCCGGCACTGCTGCCCTTGGCCCGACCTCTCTGTGCCGCCTGCGCTTCCCTAACGAGGCAGTTTGCTGTTAATGAGCTAATTGTCGGCGTAATTATTTATCGAGGTGGTGTCGGCATGGCGGCGGCGGGAGCTCCTCGGTCCCAGAGCGCAGCTGTATTTGTCATTTCCCAGAGAGTATGTTGAGACAAAGCAGAGAGCAGTAAACACCATAAACATCTCTCCTCTTGCATATTCAGCAGCCTCGGGGTTGGGGAACCTGCAGATTGAGCTCAGAGAGAGCAGCATCTGCACCCAGGAGTGCCAGCACTTGAATACCTTTGTGGCATTGCCCTTAAGCCTTCTGCTACTACAGATGCCTGGGTGGAAGGTGCTGGGGCTTATTTGGCCTGTGAGGGACAGAATTTTTTCCCAGCAAAGCACCTGGGAAATCCCAGGTCTTTGGATGGGACCTGTGTATCGGCTGGAGCAGCGCTCACATCTCACTCTGTGATTAGGAAGATGATTTTCTAGGATCTGCTGTTTTAAAATTCCTAGCCTCGTAATGCAGAGGAGGACGTATGTGTGTTGGCCAGTGGATAGGAGAGAGCAAGGCTGGCATTCAGAGGATGTATGGAGAGGTTGTGATTTCCCTTCCTTCTTTTTCCTGTGGTTGCAGAGACGTGCGGTGCCCCGTGTTCCTGTTTTGGGGATCCCCGCATCTCTCGTGAGTGGCTGTAGGAGTTCCCCCAGTTCAGGGAAGGATGAGCAACAGTCAGCCGGGGAAGGGAATTGATTTTTGTCTGTACATTAACTCAACACTCAAACCCAGAAGTTAGAGGAACTGAGGGAGCAGCCCAGCGTCCCCAGAGTGCCTGGGGAGGCTGAATGTGACTGGTCCTTCCCTGTTGGGAGGCTGGTACAGCACTGAGTTCCCGCTGCAATGGGGAGTGGGCCCACTGGCCTTGGAGCTGGAATGGTGGCACGGTGAGGAGGGCGAGCAGCCTTGCCACAGCTGTGGGAGGCTGATGCCATTGTAGCTGCGAGTGTATTGTGCTGGGGCACGGAAAAGTGCTGGGTTTTCTCCCCTCCACATGGGTGACTGTGGGTTGTTGGTGGGAGCCGGTCCGGGCTGATCCTAGCTTCCCAGGCAGTGAGGAGTGGGAATTACAGAGCTCTGTGCTGCCCTTGCGTACGTGGAGCTCGGCTGCTCGGCATTTTCCCATATGCTCCGTGCACATGTGGTATGGATTTAAAACCCCTTGGGGACTGGCATGCATTTGGAGCCTGCTGCTTGCCCAAAAACCTCTCTCTCCTTTAAATTCAAAATTATATAAGGAACCTCGTGAAGTGGAAGAATCCCGTGACCGGAGCAGGCTGTCTCCCTGTCAGATGTGCCTGCCTTGCTGCTCTACCCTCATGCACCCAGGCTCGCTGCCACCCTTGGGGATTTGGCAAAGCCCTTCACTGCCTGGGACCGAACGGGGATTTTGCTGGTGCTGTGTGACCACGTGAGGCTGTTGCCTGGTTGGGGAACACTGAGAGGCCCATGTGCCCCCCAGGTCAGACAGCCGTGGCCAGGGTCTGTTGTTCTGCTCAGCAGGTCAGGGGTGAGGATGCTCGAGGCAGGGGTGAGTGCTGTGGAGCTGGTCCTGGTCCCACTCCCCTGCCTGCAACTTAGCTTTCACAGGAGTCATCCCTCTGTCTGCCTTGACCATTGTTGGACTGTCCTTGCTGGAGGTCCCTGCTTGAGAGTGGAGAGAGGCCAGTGCAGCCCTGCTTCTGCCTCTCCCTCTCCCTGGGCAGAGCTTGCAAAAGCTTCTCCCAGATCTGCGGGCTCCTGCTGAACTGAGGAGGCAGTTGGCTGAGCCAGATGCCTTGTCTGGGGCAAGGCAGCATGGAAAAAATGTGGGGATTTCCCGGAGACGTCCCTGCGGGAGGAGGAACAGGGCTGGCAGGTGGGTAGTGTGTTTGCTGGAGGCTTTGCTATGTGAAGTGAGGCTCTTCCAGGAGCCCTGACTTGTTTGCCTTGGCATGGCCTTGTCTGGGAAGTGTTTTGTCTTTGGGGGAAGGCTGGGGTGCAGGATTCAGCCCCTCCTGCCTCGCTGCCAAGCTGGGTTTTTTTTTAAGGTAGTGCTGGGATGAGGAGGGAAGGAATGTGTGTGTGCTGGGGAGCTTCTGCTGGCATCCCACATGTCTGAGATGGCATTGGCAGGGATGGAGGGGGGAGCAGGGATGCTGTGCTGGCTCCTGCTGGGTTTGTAAGTGTTGCTCTGTAGGATGCAGAGGACAGAGAGCCTTGGTCTTGGTCTGCAAAGCCTGTTCAGATGTAGAGAGGGCCTGCATGCAGTGGATCTGTCCCAAGTGCCTTACATCAGTGTGTAGGGAATGTTAGGGAAACATCAGCTCATGCCTTGCCTTGGCTGGTGAGGCGGGATGGCTGCGGTGGGAGGCTGCCAAAGGTGCTGTAACTGTGGGGTGAAGGTGGGAGATGGCTGATTGCCATCTGGGAGGTCCAACATGTCGAGGCATTGGCAAAAAGCTCATCTCTCCTCTGCTTTCTTCCAACAGCCGCTGCAGATCGACGACAATTTCTGTGGCCAGGATTTTAACCAGCCACTGGGCGGGACTGTCACCATCGAGGGGACCCCACTCTTTGTGGATAAGGAGGATGGGATGACCTCGGTGGCTGCCTATGACTACAGAGGACAAACTGTTGTCTTTGCAGGCACTCGGAGCGGGAAGATCAAAAAGGTAGGAAAGCCTCAGTGATGCTGATGGGCAGGGATGACCGCTTGCCTCACTGGCCCTTTGCAGGGTACAGATTGGGTTGTGCCTCCATAATAGAGTGACTTGATATATTTGGGGTAATGTGCAAAGGGCCAGTGAGGGGCAATTTCCTCTTGCTTCTCTCTGCCAACCGAATTTACAAAACCTCTGTCTTTTGGAAGGGTTGGTTATGGCATAAGGAAGGAGAGTCCTTGCTGATGGTTGATCAGAGCCCATCTCGTCATGTCTCGGGGGCAGGTGGGCCTGCCCTGGAGCTGCCAGGAGGCAAGCTCTGTCCACGTGGATCCTCTGTCCATCTGGCCTTGTCACTGACCCGGGCAGGGTGGGCAGAGGTGGGTGCTGATGGCTCCAGCCCGGCGAGGGGGAGACTTCACTTCCTGTACCCCGCCACGGCACAAAAGGCTGCTTGTTGGTGGCAATTAGCAAATAGCTCCATGCGTGCCTTTCTCTGCCTGCATCTCCACAGGGCACGGATTTCCTGTTATCATAACATCATGCCTATAATTACAGCTGTACATGCCCTGTATAAACATAGCTGCCATTAACACATCCTGAGCCAGGGAAAGGCCATGTGAAGGTCCTGGTAGGGTCCCTGCTATGGACCAGAGCTTGGCTGGGGGGTCTGGCCCATCTCTCTGTGACTTGTAAGGTGCTCCAGCACTCTGTCTTGGGCACGGCATTCTGCATTTTTGCTACATCTCCTGATCTCTTCTGGCCAGGGTGCCCTGCAGGAGGCAGGGTGGTTTCCCTGGCAGGAGCAGGATGCCATTGTGTAGTCCCCATATGTCCTACTCGCTCTGCCCCTGTTCCCCCAGGACCTGCCAGACCCGCCTGTGCCCCTGCCTATTCGCAGTGTTTTGGGGCATGGTCAGCACATGTTGGGTTGGGGGGCAGGTTGGAGGGGTCCTCTCTAGCCCCACATCTTCTGCTTGGCTTTCTGCAGTCCTTGGAGGGTTGCAGAGCAGCAGCAGGGCTGTGGGGATGGAGGCAGCTCGTTCTCCCTTCCGGATCGATGAGGGATCCAGAGGGACTGGTGTCATGTTGCTGCCGGCTTCTCCTGCTGCTGGGCCCCAGATGGGAGGGAGCTTTTAGATGGGGATGGGAAGGAAGGAGCATGTGGGAGGAGGGTTCAAAAAGCCACGGCAACAGTGTTACACCTGTAGTTCCTCAGTTATCTAGAGGAGCTGGTGGTTGGTTTTTAGAGAGCAAATTGGATTTTTCTTCTAACTGCTTTTTTCAGTTTTTCCCTGGTCTTTGCACCTTCAGAGCCATTTGGAAGGGGTCATCCAGGGTGGGTGCCTGGTTGGTGTGTGGACTGCACATTACAGCCATGACTGTGGCCAGAGCTTGATGCCCAGGTGTGGTTTGAGCATTGTCCTTCCCTGCAGGGCTTTCCCAGGCTTTGTTTTTCCCAGTTGTAAACTTGGTGCCCCAAAGAGCTGGTGTGGCTCTCTGGCCCTGCAGCCTGTGAGGACATGGAGCTGCTGATACTGAAGAGATGGGTCTCAGTCCTGTCTCAGCACTGGAATGCCGCGTAGGTTTTATAGGCTTATCCTGCCTGGAGCCCTCAAATCCCCTGGGGTTGCAGAGCTCTCCACTGGCAGCACGGGAGCACTTTGCAAGCTCCAAGTCCCACGCCACGAGGTCCTCTCCTTGTCCCTGCAGTGACCTTGAGGTGGGCAGCCCAGCCCTCCTGCGGCAGGGGCTGCCTGGCTGCCCGGCAAAGCGCTGCCTCAGCAGCTACCTGATCCTGCTGCCTGGCTGCCAGGCCGGAGGCAGGGGAGGGCGAGGAGGGGCTGCTGACCTGGCTTTGAGTGGAACCAGTGTGTCCCCAGCCAGGGGATGCGATACCTGGCAGGGGTTCAGCAGAGTGTAGCCAAGGTGGCTCCTCCAGGCAGAGGGTGTGTGTGGGGGAGTAGGAGGGTGTAGGGGGGTGCATCCTTCAGCAGTGCTTGCAGTCCCTCTGCTTTCAAGCTGCTGGTGTTCCCCACCGTCCCCTTGGCAAACACCCACACCAGGCTTGGTGCAGCCTGCCGGCCCCCCTGCCCTTTCCAGAAGCCCTGGCATCTCCTTTGGGAGAGGAAGGGCTGCACTGACAGCTGGGTGCTCCCCTCCCCACCCCCAGGAGCCCTGTAATGGATGCTGCTCTGCTGAGGGGCACCGATCTCGCCATCTGGGCCGGGGTAAGGTCAGGCCAGAGTCACTGCCACGTCTGGCTTTTCCTTGGATGGCAGCTCCCATGCCCAGCATTTGTCCAGACTGTTGCGTGCAGACAGAGCCTCCCTTTGTCTCCCCCAAAAAGCCACGCGAGCCTGTGGCTGCCCTGCAGCCTCTCCCCAGCCCTGCCACCAACAGTTGCTGCCGCGAGGGCAGGGTGCTGGGCAGCACCTGCTGCCACCACAGCTGCAGAGAGACCCCAACTTCGAGGGGGTGGAAGGATCTTGCAGGCAATGTCAGATTTGCAGAACTGTCTGCGGGACAGGGGCTGTGGGCTGGGATGGGGAGGCAGCGGGGGGATGGAGATCACAACCCCTGGGATGCTGAGCGGGTTGCAGCAGCGAAACCCACGGCAGCCCAGTCTCAGCTTGTCCTGCAGCATTACCAGGCAGGCGGTTATCTTTGGCTGATCCCGAGTTATGTGGAGAGGCCAGGCTTGGAAAGCCCTTGGTCCCGCGTGCTCGCTGTCCTCCGTGCCAGCAGTCATGGGACTGGGGCACTCGGGGAATTCCAGCCGTGCCCAGGTGAACAATGCAGGGATGGGTTCCAGCACTGCTGGAGCTGGCAGTGAGCCGCTTCCTCTGTACTCCCGAGCTGGCACGACAGGGACCTGGCCTTGCACCCTGTAGTCTGAGAATGCTGTGGATGGGGAAGTGACATGGGGATGTGAGACATGAGCATGCTGCAGCAGGGATGTCAGGGGATGTTTGTGAAAGGGAAATGAGGCTTGCTTCCTAGTGCTTGGGTTTTTCCTGGAAACCACCTGTCCTCAATTGGCAATCTTTTTATTGGGCAGTTATCATTTTCCCAGGTTCTATTTTTTGGGCGGATAGGAAACTGTGTGTATGATTGCAATGGGAGTGCTCAGTCATGTGCTGGAAAGATACGTTTGACTCTGCACCCATGTCAGCTCTTGACGTGTGTGTGCCAAGGACTTGATTTTGGGTGTGCTTGAAGTGTCGTATGGAGAGAGGGAAGAAGGATGGCACTGGAGGGGATGTGCTGATGGTGCAGCCCCCTCCCAGTAACTGCACCATGCTGGGCTGGCGGCTGCAAGCCGGAGCAGTGGGACATTCTGGGAGGTGCAGCACAGACCCGGCTGCCCTCCTTCGCTGCCATCTGCTCCTCATTATGCAAACACGGCACCGCCTTGGGGCTCTGCTGAGCTCAGTGTAGCCCTTGTGGGTTGACCCAGTTTTGGGTGCTGTCTGGTTATTTTTGGGGGAATGAGCTGAGTTCCTCTCTCAAAGCAGCCAGTGGCTCCCTGCCCACAGCTGTCCCTGGCTGCTGCGGAGCAGGGAGGCTGTGAGCTGTCCCTCCTGCCACAGCCCTGCAGGAGATACCCAGCACCTCCGGGGATCCAGGCGCTGGAGATCCCTAAGGCAGGCATGGTTGTAGGACGGTGCAGCCAGTGCATTCCAGCCAGGATAGCATCGAAGCACAGCTGAGCTCTCATTTTTTGAGGATTATCTGTCTCTGCAGTAACCACCGCAATCCCTATAGCTCCCTGGTCTGTCCTGGAACGAGCTGGCCTTGGGCATGAACACATAGTGTCTCCGTTGGGAATCTGCTCTCCCCCTGCTGGGGCTTGTGCTTGCCACGGCTTGTTTATTCTCTCCCACAGAAAGCACAGCTGAACTGGGCCTACGTCTGGCTGCTTTGGTTTCCTTTCTTTGATAATAATATTAATAATAGTCTCTTCACACTAAGTGGGTTATCCCCATCCCTAACAGCAGGACGTGGTGCTCCTCTCCTGGCCTAGGGAGGGTTGAGGGGCTCCCCTGCAGTTCCCTGTCCTGCTGTGGGCAGGGAGATGAGGGTGTTTTGGGGCAGCCTATGGAGGCACCCCCTTTGAGTTCTCTAAAAGCTTTGGATTAAGGATGCTTCAGGGTGTTCACAACCCTTGGTGTGTATGGACAGAAAATAGGTGCTGTAGGGAGGGGGGACTTGCTGACTGGGGCCTTTTTGGGTTTTCCCTGTTGCCTGCTGGCTCCCTTCTATCACAAAAGCCCCTATGTGTTGGCCTCCTGGGTGTGATGCATGACCTGATCGTGGTCCACGTGAGCTGGGAGAAGAAGCCGTCAGGCTCCCTGCCCAACCCTGCCGGAACCTGTCCCCACGGATCCTTTTGCATCACCCTCTTTTAGAGCTCAGGGTAAGCAGCTCTGGCTGAAAAGGGGCCCTTTGTGTCTCAGTGCGTGAAATCCGGCTCCCGGAGTGCGCGGGAAGGCTCGGCCCGCCTCGTGACCCTGCTGCTGGCTACCCTACTCACTGCCTGTGCCTTGGCTGGCTTTTCTTTTGGGGTGTGTGGGGGGGACACAGGACAGATTTGGGGCATGAACCCTGCCCTGGCCCTGGCGGTGTCAGCCGGTGACCCTTGAGGACTCCCCAGGCATCGAGCCCTGTGCAGCCCCTAGAAATCCCCTCCTGCCCGTGTTGCTGCCTCTTCCCAGCTGCCTGCCCGGCACAAGGGCCTTTTGTTCCTCCTGCCTCTTCCCTCTGCCCTCTCCTGCTCCATCCCCATCCCATCCTCTGGAGACCCCTTGCCCCCTCCCCACATGCTTACAGCTCCCGTAGGCGCCTTCGCCCAGCCCCGTGAGGGAGATGCGCTCCTCGGAGCATGCTCCCGCGCCTCTCCCCAATCAATGGCAATAATTTTATTGGCATGACAAGGTAGCCGACGGTTGCCAAAGTGAATCCATCAAATACCTCTTGGCGGCTCCCCGCCCCCTCGAGAGCTCTCTCTGGAGTCGTTAAGCTGTTTTAATCAAGGTGGAGGCTGGAGAGCAGGCGTGTTAAGTGGATGGGGTGGTGGGGAGGGGGCGGCGGAGCCTTCCCGTCCCCTTGCTCGTGGCAGGGAGCGGTCGGCATCGCCCCATTCCTGCTCAGCAGGAAGGGGCCCCGCTCTCGCCGGCGTTGGGCTTTGTTGCGCCGCCCGGCTCTGAACAGGATGTCTCATTGTTGGAGGAAACAATTAGAAATTCATCGTGAACCGTTGGCCTCTGGGATCTGCCGGGGCGGCGAGGCCGTGGCTCCAGGCAGCTGCCAGCTTCGTCCCGGGGTGACTCCTGGAGGGGAATTGCCACTGGGGTTCCTGCTCCTGCCCCGTGCAGGGTGGATGGGGATGAACTTTTCTAGGCTGCTGGCACTCCAAGGGATGCTCCAGCATGCTCACACGGCCTTGGGGAAGGAGAGGAGGTGTCCGGGGACTCACTGCCCTCAAAACCCGCTCCCTCCGCCCTCCGTGCCCCCAGGCTTTTTGACTCACAAGCCACAGCCCTTTTTTTTTCTTTCCCCCCATCTGCTCCGCTCTCCGCACAAAGCCGGCAGGTGAGCGAGGCCTGGGAGCCTGGCGCCCGGCCAGCCGGGAGGCAGCCGCAGCCAGCGCCGCTCCAACCTCCGCTGCCGAAAGCGCTGACGGTGCACGTCTCGCCTGTCCCTGGCGCCGGGCGCCCGCAGGCAGCCGTGTGCCTCTCCGCCATCCATCAGCCCGCCCCGCCTGCCGCGGAGCCGCCGCCGCACGGCAGCGGGGCTGCCGGACTTTGCCGGTGTCCGGCAAGGGCACTTTTGAGCAGCAGCGCGTTGTGAAAGCCGGAGGAGGCTCAGGGATGGAGGTGGATCCCATAGACCCCGTGTCTTCAAAAGGGCTACCAGGTGCAAACCTGGCTTCTGTAATCGCCCTGAAAAGGGGTTTGAGGGCAAAACGCCGCTGGGCAGCCCCTCGGGACAGGTCGGTGCTGCCCTGCAGGGTGTGCTCAGGAGCTGGTGGGTCCGTGCCAGCCAAACACGGCAGCATCACCTTCACAGCTGGTCCCTGCAGACCATCCTGTGCCCTGCCAGGGGCTGCCACCCAGGAAGAATTATGGAAATTGGGCTGGGAAAGGAAAAAGCAAGAGCCTGTGGGGGTTTGCGACTATGCCTCGCTGGCCCCTGTTGTAGGGCTGTGTAAGTCATTGGTGGCCACGGCTTTGCAGCGCGGGGAGAACAAGGCAGATGGGTGATCTTTGGGGTCGTCGATGAGGATGCTGAGCCCCCATAAATGTCTGGGTCACAGTCGTTGGGGACTGGCATTAGGAAAAGGGGCGTGTGGGCTGGCTGGGGGCGTGCAGTGCCAGCAGTGAGCAGTGGGTTTTCCCTCCTAGCTGGTGGGGTTGGTTTGGTTGCTGAAGCGTGAAGCTGCTGTGCATTTTCTTCTGCATCCCTCTGCTGCTGAATGCAGGGCTGTGGCCCCTGTCTGTGACCTCTGTTCTGCCGGGATGAGCGGGAGCACGACTCTTGCTTTGGACTGTGCCTCCTGCTGGGGACCTCTGTGGTAGCCCCAGGGGGACAGGGCAGGGGGAAAAGCCATCCCATTAAGATGGAAATGAGCTGGGAGGGCTCAGCTCTGTTGGATTCCTCCTGTTGGAGCCATTGTGCCTATTCACTGGCTAACTTTCACAAACACTGACTAATTTTGGCTTTTCAGGTGGGAGAATTGCCCCTACCTCCCACCAAAGGCAGCCGAGAGAAGGGAGGTTGGCTTGGCTCATCAGGAAGGCAGCGGTTTGGGAGGCAGGGACTGTCGGTATGCCTGGTGTGAAGGGGCAGTGCTGGTGTCCTGCTTCGCCTTTGTGCAGCCCCATTAACCCAGATTTAATGGTGCCTGAGGAATTTGCCCTCAGCCCCCAGCCTGCTGGAGGAGGGAGGATGTGTGCTTAGCAAGAGCTCAGTCAGCTCCAGTGTTGTCTGGGTCTCTTCGTGTCCCAGCCCTGCCTCAGGTAGAGACATGACCGAGGGGAAGGTCAGACATCCCCATGGGCTGACCTCCCTGCTTTTCCCTTCTGGCCTGGGAGGAAAATCCATCATCAAGAGCAAGGTGGAGGTGTGGTATGGCATTTGGGGATGCGGGATGTGGACTCCAGCTGCCCCTTAGTGGCTGCTGGATCCTGTAATCCATCTCTGAGACTTTGATACATGGGGGGGTCATTTGTCTCCAGGTCCAGGCAGGGATAGTGTCAGTCCCAGGCTGCTTGGAAGAGCTGCTGTTTGGCCTCTTGTTGTCCCCTGCCCTCGTTAATTATGGGCTTTTCTGAAGTGGAGCAGGAGAAAGGATGCTAATGGCAGGCTGGTACCGATGGGGAAGGCAGCAGAAAGGTGCCCCATGGGGTCAGCATTGTGGGATGAAATAGGAATAGAGGAGCCGGGGTGGGTGCTGGGTGGTGGTGAGGGTGCAGACCCCTGGGACCACATCCCTGTTTCTCTCCGGTGCTTCCCCTGGATGACCTGTGCTACCAGAGCTGATCCTGGCGCCTCCCTGCTCTTTGTGTACCCATGGACCAGCTGCCAGCACGAAACCTCCCCGTGGCAGTGAGAGTAATTGTCTACATGGGAAGCAAGTGGGGAAGTTTTATTTAATGGATGCTTAGTTCTTTTAATGCCATTTAGCAGCTGGAGAGAAGGAAGAGAGCCAGTGCCGTGTGACAAGCCGGCTCTCTGCAGACGGAGAATGGGCTGAAGTAGTGGGGAGCATCCCTACAGTCTGGCAGAGAAAGGCAGGATAATGTGATAGTGCTTTAATTTGTCCACGCTTTGTGCTCTTGAGGGCAGCATAGGTTGGTAGCTTTGTGCTGGAACAGATCTGGCATGGCCAGGGTGCTCAGCCCTGGGATGCAAGGAGGGGTTCTGCTGGTAGAGCAGGTGCTGGGGGAAGCATCTCCCTCCCACCATGGGCAAAGGAAACAACACCAGGCTGAAAAAAGCCAGCGTGGTTTTTATTAGCTACAACCCTAATGATGTATTTTGGATTGCTCTCCTGCGTGGATAAAAATTACCAGTCCTTGAACAAAGGGGAAATAAAAAAGTCTCTCTGACCTTGAAGCTGTTCGTTCACTTGTCTTCATTTCATTCCCCTTGGCTGGGGATGCGGGTCAGTTTTGGGTGCTATTTATAGTCTGCTTCGTTTGGTGGTTTCCTTTACAAAGCGAAAGGTTGTCACCTTTGTTTCTGATACTGCAGAGAGGAGCTGCTCTAGGGAAAAGGAAGAATAAATGAGAAATTTCTCAGAGTGTTCCTGTATGCAGCAAAGCTTTGTAATCTGGAAAGATCAAAAAGCCCTGGACTGCCAACCTGAGCTCCTCGTGTGGAGGTAGCCAGGGTCCGTAGTGCCTTGAGGGATATGGGGTGATGCTTTACCGTGCTGGCCAGTGGCTGCTGGGGTGGATCAGAGCCTTTATTTGCTCCAAAACAGAGATGGTTTCCCTTTCCAGGCAGCTTGGCTCATGTCTCCACATCTGGCATGGTTGGCTTTTGTCGAAAAAACGTGTTGGCTTGAGTCTTCCCTTCTCCCGCCCCCATGAAGGAAGCTGTGGCTGTGTTGTCCATCTTCACTGAAGCCACATGTCCACAGGAGCCCCACTGGTAAAGTGGAATCCCCTGCCTGTGCCTGCATCTCCTCCTCCAGCCCCGTCCCTGACAGACAGACTCGTTGAAACAACAAATGTTGCCATAATTTAATTTTCAGGCAAACAATAGTCCGGGGACAATGTTAAATTCATGAAACTGGCTTAATGCGATGACATTTAATGAAGCAATTTGTGTGCTAGCGTGGCTGTGCGTGGCTCTGGAGTAGTGGGGATGCTGCTCCACCCTGCTGGGCAGTCTCTCTTTGGGAACAGACTGGGAAAGATTGGTGCTCCAGGGGAAAAGAGGGGGTTGTCTTGCTGCCCCCCAGGCTGTGCGTGCTCTTGTGGTGCAGCTTTCCTATGCTGCTCCCTGATGCTGCTGCAGTGTGGGCTGAGAGACGGTGGGTCCAAGCTCTGTGGTTTGGCTGGAAGGGAAAGGTTGATGAGAATATTTTGGAGCAGGAGAGGACCTGTTCTCTGCAGCCTCTGCTTTCCTTGGACTTCTCCCCCCTTTGTCTGGAGCCCTGGAAAGGTTCTTTGCCCCCCCAGCCTCCTTCGTGGGCCAGATAGAAGCCTCAAACCCTGTAGCACCCCATCTCCCATGCATGCAGTGCTGGCTCTTCCCTCCTGGGCCACCCCAGGTTGCAATATCCCATGGGCTGTTAGGAGGGTGTTCCCTTTGGAGCAAGAGTTAGGAATGATGCTGCACTGGGAGAGCACAGACTTGGCTTTGGGGGGTTTACAGTTCATAAAGCAGGTGAGAAGAGGCAGTTCGGAGGGTGGAGAGTCTGGCTGCTTGCTTCAGGGGTGGGTTGGATTTGTGCCATTCTACCAGCATCCCTTGGGCATCCTGGCACCATCAGTGCGTGGGCTTCTGCTGTGTCCCAGGAGAGGGTTCCCTGCCGTTTCTTTCTCCCCTTGATTGACAGAGCCCTGTAGATCCTAATTATGTGCCAGGATCTGCAGAGCAAACCTGGTGCCACTGTAGCTGGAGGCTTACTGCTGGTAATGCTGCTCCATGCACTGGCAGTTCCCGAGTAAGGGGTTTCCTTGCCTTTCTAGGGACAACTTGTAGTCCCTACTGAATATGATGGACCTCTGGAGCTGTGTGAGTGGGAGCTGGAGTAGTGACAGGTGAAGGGATGATGTGAAATGTACATGAGATTTTGGTGTGACTGTTCTTCAGTGGAGCTCAGGGAGGAGGGAGCTGGAGACACATGGATGTCATTTCCTTGGAGAACCCCATGTCATGTTTCCCACCTCGAAGGACACAGTATCCATATGTCTCCAGCTGGGCTTTTCTCACCTGCAGTCCTCCCTGTCCCTCTTGCATCCTCCCAACCCTCCCAGCAGCAACCCCTATCAAAACCTGAGCTCCACCAAACTCATGTCACTGCTGATGCTCTTCCCAGCCAGGACTTAAAACTAGAATTTTACAGAAAGACAGCCAAACAGCCAAATCCTTCTGAGGATGGATTTTGGGCTCAGCAAAAGTGTTTGTGGGCAAGCTTGAGGTCTGTAGAGCAGTTTGCAGTCCTGCTGGTCTTGGAGGCTGAGTCAGTGCCTGGCTGTTCTCTGATTCCCCTGACTTTTTGCTTGTTGTTAAGGGTGGTCAAAAATTAATGGGTAGTTGTGGAGCAGAATGAAACTGAAAAAATTAATGGAGGAAAATATGATGCAGTTTGATGTGTGCACGCATGTGTGTCTCTCTCTTTCTACATACGTATTTATTTTTCTTTGAAAGTTTCCAAAAATAGGTCCGTGTCTTGGCCAGGGTGACTGCATCTGTATTTAGCTAAGGAAGGTGGGTGTCTTGGCGACAGCCACACAGAAATGCTCAGCATCCCTGGTGAGGATGTCGGGATGTAGGACCTTGGAGGCATCTTGTACTGGCAGCTTTCTTGGCAGAAGGAGGGGAGCAGCCTCTGCCCCCCTGGGTGGGAACACTGGATCGGGTTGGGCTTACTGCCATCACCCCTGGTTTCCTGAGGGAGGGTGATGCTTGTGATGGTTTATTTGAGAACTAAGCAAAGTCCTTTAAAAAGACCCAAACCCCTGAAAACTGCACCTTGCATGCACTGCCCGTGCCAGCTGATCCCCACCCTGTGCAAGGGATGGGAACTTCCCAAACTGAATTCTCCCTTTATTTCTCCAGGGTTACTCTGTGTTGCTCTCTCTCTCTTTCTGGTGTGTTTATGAGCCTCAAGGGATCTTGTTTTTACGCTCAACGTTTAAAATTAAAGATGTGTTTCTAGTAGGTGAGATAAACACTCCCTGTCTCAGCTGGGGGTTTCCTTCCTGCCTCTCTTTCCCTCCTGGAATCTGACGGTGGGAAAGTGTGAGCCTGTGGTTGGAGCACATAACCTGGGAATGAGATTCCTGGGCTCTCCCAGGGGGATGAGTCAGCTTCAATGCAGGATGTGTGAGCTTTGGCTTCTTCCTCCAGTGGCTTCTTACTTTAAAAGAGGGCAAAAAATTGCTGCCTTCAGTGTGGGGGTGGAGGAGCAGGGAATGGGAAGGGGTAAGTGTGCTTGCTTGAGCTTCAAAGTGTGGTTCATGTTGGGGACTAAGGGCACACCATATGACGATGTGGTGCTGCTGCCCATCTGCAGGTGTGCTCCTTAAATTTTGGTAACTTGGTTGTATGGCAGCACCAGCATTTCTGGCTGGAGGCTGTGGCAGGGCTGGCCCAGCGTGGGTTGGCACCCACCACCTGTGGTCCCTGCTGGATGTGCTGCTTGGTGTGCCTTGAGCAGGTCCCCCTGCTCTATAGCCACTTATCCCAGAGATGGGGTGCATCTGTGTCCCACCTTTCATGGAGTCCAGCATCACGACTTGCCTTCCCCTCTGCAGCCTCATCCTTCCAGACCACATACAGTTGAGGTTGTCCTGCCCACTGCCTGCTGAGCTGGGATACTGAAATGAGACTGGGCTTTATTTTGGAAATGGAAGTGATAAAGAGCATGCAAACAGCTCTGGTACTCCCGAGACCATATCTGCCCGGGTGGCTGTCGATGCCTCCCTCCTGGGGTGGAAGCATCTCCACTCACCTCTGCTCAGCTTCGGTTCCCCCTTTCATGTGCTGTCACACTTGTGTGAGCATCCTCACCGCTGTGCTGTAAAAGCCTTGGCTAGAAACCCAGCCCAAATCTCCAAGTACATGATTTTTTGGCTGAGACTTGGCCCACTGTGCATTTCTGAGTCGGAGCCAGAGGTGATACCTCATACCTGAGGACCTGAGGTATTTTTGCAGCATCTACTGAGCTCCAAGTCTTGCCCTCAGCGTCCCTGCCATGGGTGGCAGCTCTCACTGGTCAAGGCTGTTGAGTCAAAACTGTTGTTTTTGACCCCTCTAACCTCCCTAATTCTGTTTATGCTCGTGAGCAGGGAGAAACAGAGAGAGAGCAAATATTTTTTTAAATAGCTTGCGAGTTTCTGGTGTTGTTTTTCATCAGGAAAATGATAGTTATATAGAAGCAATTAATTGGAGGAAAAGTTCCTGGTAATAAATGTCAAGAATGTTTCTAGGATGGTTTGGATAAAATACACTTTTTTTTAAAGCCTCCCAGCAAAAACAAAAGCCTTACCCTATTTTGAACCTTGCCAAAGTGAAACAACTACAAAACTTCAATTTTCTTTCTCTTTCTTTGTTTTTCTTTCTTTTTTTTTTTTTTTTGGTGTTTGAGTGTGTAACGTTTAAGTGCTTTTTTCCCTGCTCAGCCTGTGCTCCTTAAACAAAAGCATGTGTTTTCCCGGCGTGGCTCCCTCGAGGCAGCTCTGTTGGAGTGGAGGGCAGGGGCTGCGGAGGTGATGGCTGCACAAGTCCAGACAAGTCCTGGTTTTTGGCAGGAGCTAGAGTTCTCCCTTTTTCGGGGCGGGGGGGAAGGGAGGTGATGGAGGACTGTGGTCAGTTCCCTTCTCCCGCCTACATTGCCCAGCTCTCCTCTGTGCCAACTGCGGGTGGTGATGCCTGCAGCCAAAAGGAGGAGCAATCCTGAGACATGTGTGGAGTACTTTGATATCCTGGGGCAGAAGGTGATAAAGGAAAGAATTAAAGCTTCAGAGTGATGTTAGAGCCTTGGCTGCCTCTCCCGGAGCAGCCGTCGCCTGCGGCTTGTGGGCTGTCGGTAACCCCGCTGTGCCTCTTGCTCCCTAGAGCTTGGGGAGGTTGGCATGGAAAAACTGACATTTTATGGGGGAGGTGATTTCCTGGTGGGGATGTCTGTTTCTGTGCGTGGTCTGAAACATCCCTGGGGTGCTGTGGCTGTGTGAACCTGCCAGGGCACTCTGCTCACCCCGGAGTGGCTGAGCCCTGCTGCGCGCTGCCTTCCAGCCACAGCCATACCTTTGGCCCCAGCTGCGGGGCTCAGCGCTGGTGTGTTTTTCATAAAGGCTCTTAATCACATACAGGATGTTTCTGTTTGTTCAAGCAATGAAATCACACAAACAACCCACCCCCAGTTTGGCTTTTGCAGAGCATCAGCTGCTCGACCCAAGTCCTCGGCAGAGCCGGAGCAATCCTCCCCTCTCCTCCTCCAGCTCTCGGCCCAGCAGTGCGGCGAGAGCGCGCCTTTCATGTTGTGGACATGCCCTGGAAAGCCGCCCGGCACTGGGGACGGGATTACATTAGGGTTGGGAGCTGGGGCTGACTCATCGCTGGGGCGCTTGGCCGAGGCAGCGGCAGCATCTCGCGGGAGCTGGCAGAAACGCTGGGAGACCTTGAGCCGGGACCAGCCCTGAATTCTGGCGGCTCGGTTGCAGGCAGGCTCAACATGAGCCACGGTTCCCCCCAGGCCCTCTCCTAAGAGGAGCATGGTTGTTTTTTGTGTGGGTGGGAGGTGGGTTGCAGGCGTCTTTTCGTTCCTGGCGCTGGGGTTGTGTATTTTTGCATTACCCCGAGTACTCAGTCCTGGATGGGCACATTACAAACATGCCACTGCATCGTCATCCTTTGCTTTGGGCTTTGTCCTTCGGGGTATTAAGCAGAAGGAGAACAGGAATGCGTCAGGGTGGATTGAAATAAGGAAAACCCACCCTGACTTTTCTCACTCCAGTTGCGTGCATTGGTCCCATGGCTGCCGTTTCCATGGTAAAGCAGCGGGCCCGTAACCCAGCCCGCCCCGTGCTCCTCGGCGTTTGGAGGAGCAAAAATCCTCGGAGATGACAAGAATAATTTAACGAGCCATTAATGAGAGTGGGGGGAAACACCGGAGGAGCTGGAGCAGGGTCGGGGTGGGGGCGAGGGGAGGCAGGGCTGGCTTTTGGCAGGGAGAGGGTCACGTTGGCAGCCTGCTCGCCTTGCCTTCGATGTGTTATGAAGTTTTGGAGGTTGCTTGAAAAGTGTCTGGGGAGCGGTGGCGAGCCAAGCGGGCCGTGGGCCAGCTCGCAGCTAAACATGTTGTTGTGTAAAATTGCAGTCAATTAATTTAAGACCTGCCAATTTAAACTGCAAAGCGCTAGGAGGTTCTGTCAAGTTTTCAATGGGATAAAAAGGGGGAAGGGGGGATTAGTTTTCAGCACTTGGAAGGGCAAATAGCGATCCTTTGCCCAAGCCTGCAAAGCACCTCCTCCTCTGCTTCTTTTGCTTGTGGTAAACTCAGCCTCCACTGATGTTAGAAATCCTTCTGGTGTGTGCTATCAGGGCTGAGATAGCTGAAGGATGTCAGACAGAGCCTGGTGACCTGCTGATGACCATTTCAGTGCTTGGGGAAGCACTGGCTGCAGGGGGATGACCCACTCCCCTTTGACTTTGCAGTGTTCCTCCTCCATAGTCTTGTCAGGAGTATCCCCTCTCTGGCATTCACAAAGTCATCTTTCCCAAACTTACTGATTCCTGCAAGCCTGCAGATCCTTGGCATGCTGGGCAGTACACTGGCTGTCTGAAATAGAGGAGGAGCTGGAAAATGCTCGGGGCAGGCCCCAGAGGTGCCCTACACCCCCTGCATGCAGCCCTGGATGTCAGTCCTCACTCATGATGAGGTGCATAGGCTGGTACTCACCATGCAGGAAGACAACCTGCCCCAGAGAGCTGATGGCCAGGTGGGCACAGTGTCTGAACCTCAAAAAGGCTTATTCCCCCCATTTCATGGTGGAAGTGGGGCAGTGCTGCTCTGCACAGAGCCCCTCTTTCTTGCTGTGCCCTCCTTCCAATTACTCCCCATGCCTGTTATCCTCTTGTGCTGCAGGAGCACAGCACCCCCAGTAAGGGGACCTGGACTGAAAATTTGGCTGAGGTTTTGCTCTCTTTACGGCAACTTCCATTTGAAAACTGTTTCCTGTGTTCTGGGGTGTGTGTGTTTGTATGTGCATCTGCAAGCTGGCTTTTTTTTTTTTCCTTCCTTGTTATTTTTTTACTTGTTTTACAACTTAATGAAACTTCTGAAAAAGTGCAGCTCTGCTGTGAGTAAGAGTCATGAGACTGGTGGGGTGAACTGGCTCTGACTGTTCCCCTTGGGCTGCTGAGGGTTGAGCTCCTTCTTGGGGCTGCTTGAGCAGGAGACTTGGACCTTAGCTCTTCCCTGTCCTTCTCCCAGCTTGTTCTTCCATCCACAAAAACACTGTAGCTTAGATTTACACACATATATTCACACATCTTTCCTTTCTGTGGTCTCATCCCTGGGCTTTTGCTGTTACCTCTGCCATTATGGCTCTATGTCCCCAGGACATCTTCTCCAACCACTGTTGCCTTCTACTTTTTCTACTTTTTTCTATTTCATCAAAGGGTGTAAATCCACTTCTGCCAGACTCCTGGGGCTCAGAACCAGCTGTGTACCCCACCATGTCCAGGGGTTTGTGCTTTTCTGAGCAAGGGCTTTGCGTTTTTCTGTCCAAGGCTTTGCTCAGCGCCTGTGTGTGCGGTGGAGCTGCTGCACGTCCCTGCAGGGCTGCGGGCTGGCTGCTCCTTGTTGCTGGCAGGAGAGGGGGTTTGGAGGCAGGTCCCTCTAGAGCCAGGCTCTGCTGCTTAGGCAGTGCTGTCTGCGGACTTCCCCAGAATATATTATGCGTAATTTCCTCCTGCTTCGCCGGAAGCTTGTTAATATTTCACTGGGGCATGGGGGCAGACTGCAAAGCCCATGCTTCAAAGAAGGGCAGCTTTCAGCAGCTCTGGGGTTAGATTTTGGTTTTCCCAGCTCTTGCTATAACTCGTTCTGTGGTTTTGAAGATAGGTAAAAAAAAAAAAAAAGCAACCACCCAGCAGAGGAGAAAGCCCAGGCAAAGCCCACCAGGCCTGCATGTCCCTGCCTTGCTGAGCCAGGCTGTGGCTCTACTGTCTGCTCAGCTCCACTCTTCCTGCACTGGCATTTGGGGAAAAAAATTGCAAATTCATGTCTGGATGCTTTGTGAGCCCACCTGGGTTTGAAATGGCTGGGAGGAACCCGGTGCAGCCCGGCTGTGCCCTACTGCTGCCAGCAGGGCTTGGGGATGGGCCGAGGTGGGTTCCCCTTCTCAGAGAGGAGAATTTCGGGAATGACTTTTAGGGAATTACTTTTGCCTGATCCTGGACGCCACAAATCGGAGCAGGATTGGCCCTCCAGGAGCGATAACAGAAGAATTACTGCATTGCATGGGCGTCTTTATGTGTTTTTTAAACTGTGCCTCCTAATTATAAATAATGGCTGCGATATGAGATATGATTATGATGGATGGTGATTCTGTATTCCGTATGCATTAGCGGCTTTAACCTTGCTGGGGTAATTATGTCTCATTTCAAATTCTGATACTATTTATTTGAGGTAGGGGACTGGGAATTTAATTTCTACTGCTTTGTCTTTTAGTATTATTATTATTTGAAAAGGATACCTTTGCAAAATTGTTTTTTAATCATTCCCTCCAGTTGGCAGCACCAGTTTATTAATATTTTCAGTGCCCATGTGGGGCTGTTTTGGAAATGTTTGTAAAGGTGGATGTTTTGGGGGAATGTGAAGCTGAGGGCTGATGTACGGGAAAGGAGCTATTCCTTCAAGACACCAGGGTGCACCCTGCAGCTTCAGTCCTCCCAGAGCAGCTGCCTTTGGCACTGGCTGCTGCTGGCCCATGTGTCTCTGCCAGCCTGGGCTCCCTCCTCACACGAGGTCCCTGGAGGTCCAGGAAGGGCTGAGCCATCGTCCTGCCCACCCCCTCACCATCTTCGTTGGCACATTTAATTAAAAACCGCATCAACCCGGAGATTGTGCACGTGGTCCTTAATCAGTTTGAAGTCTCTGTGAGAATAAAGTAATTATACTACTCGTTTGGTTACAGTAATTAAAACTTTAATTAACATCATTTCCCACCCCTTGGCCTCCCTTTACAGATATTCAGGCATGTGATGGGTGTCTGCCAGGGTTGCATCTTGGGATAATGCTGTTTATCGGGGGCCTGTCTGCCTGTCCCCATCCCTGTTCCCTCCAGCACCAGGCTGGTAAGGTCCAGCTGTTCCTGACCCTGGCCTGGCTCTCTTCAGACTGCCAAGTGTCAACTGCATTCCCATGCGGGAATGCTCCATGGCCAAGGTGCTGGCAAGTCCTGATGAGTAGCAGCTCCAGTTGAGGTCCCTTGGATGCACTGAGAATGGTGGGTAGGGTGGTAGGTGTCCCTTAAAGGTCTTCTGAGAACTTGGTCTTGAATGTGGCATGTGGTCTGGTCTGGTCTTAGCAAGAGCCGGGCTTTCAGAGAGCAGCCCTGCGCTCCCAGGAGGAATTTGTGAAGGAGACAGCCAGGCTCTTCATTTCCCATTGCATGGACCTGCAAGAGCTGGGGTCACAATGATTTCTGGCCGAGAGCTATCATACCTGGAAAGCTCAGGCTGGGCTCCAGCCCCTCTGTGCCCCATTTTACACCCCTGGGCGAGCCCTGTGGTCAGTGATGGGCTCTGTGTTGGCCAGCAGGACCCTGTGCTCCCCGAGAGCCTGCAGAAGGGACTGCTGCCTGCAGAAGCAGGGCAGGGAGTTTTGCATCGGTGCCAAAGGAAATCCATGCTGTGTAAAATCTGAGCTCTTAAGTATCTTGAGCAGTATCCTTGGGGAAAGCAATCTCTATATTTAAATCTTCTCAATCTCTCCTTCGAAATTGCTCCGATGCTCAGACTGAAGGGCCTAATTTCCATCCTGGTTTTGAACAGGGAGCCCACTGCAGACAAGTGGTTTTCTTCACTCCAAGTTCTGCATGGTGGGGAGCCACAGCCCCATAGCTTTCCCCTGGCTCTTTGGAGGTGTATAAAAGGGTCTGGTGTAGCCAGGGATGTGACTCTCTGGGTTGGAAATGCTGTAGGAGGGCCAGAAGTTCAGAGTATGGGAACGAAATTTTAAAATGTGAACAAAAAGGAAAATCAGGGAATTTAGCATCAAGAGCTCAAGCTCAAGTGAGTGAGAGGGTCTAAGTCTACTGCAAGCAAAATATTTGCAGGCACTCTGGTGTGCTCGGTGTGAAGCCAGGCTTAGCTGGCTGTTATCACCAGGATCACTGGCCATGGAATGTTGGAGGATTTCTTCTTTAATCTTGAAGGTGTTTGTGTTTGGAGCAGGGTCTGTTTTATGAGGAAAGGCAGGACCTGGAGTTTTGATCATGGCATGTTGATAGTGGAGCTGTTGATAAGAAAAAGTTAAAAAAAAATAACTGTGGCTGTAACTTTCTGTCTTCTCCTGATGACATGGGTTGCATTCCTATGAAGTCCATCATGTAATGTATGATTTTGTCATTGACTCTGTAAGAAATTCTGCATGCCCAGTCCTGCTGCCTGTGCTGGCTCTTAATATTTAATGCCACTGTGCCCTGTGATATTTAGATCCTGATTGTTTATTGCTTATCAGCTTCTCCTGGGCAGTCTGGTGTGATTTGTCCATGGAGATAAAACACCAAGACAGCCCAGAGCTGCAGTAAAAAGAGGACTGATGGGTAGGAAGGGAACAGAGCTGGTGTTTAACAGGTGAAGCTGAACCCGCCATGCCATTGGTGTTCTTCTCCCTGTGTGGAGGTGAATGGGAGTGGATTTTATTCCTGTTATAACCACCTTGCTGCAGGAAACGGCTTTTGGCTCTCATGGAAATAGTGGCTGCTGCACTTACGTGAATGAGTTGGGGGGCTGAGATGGGGGTGCAGAAGGTGTTGGAGTCTGATGGATAGCTAAATCCAGACACGGGCCATTGTGTCCTGCACAGGCAGCCCCACTGAAACAGGGGCTTGACTGGTGCTGAATCTGTATGGAGCTGCTGGGGTGGGCGCTGGGGTGGGAGGGGACCTGACCAGGGGGGGTACCCTGGAACAGATCCTGCCTTGGGGTATGTTTGGGGTATGTCCCTCCACAGCCATCCCTCTGTGGGCTTTTCCTGCCTCTGGCTCCTGTGTTTGCAAGGCCAGCAGCCCCTGCCTAGTCCTCAGGCAGCTCCTCTCTCGCTGCTGTGTTGTTTAGGGACCAGGAAGGAAACATCTATTTTCCTGGAGCTGAGAGGGGAGGAGGTATCCAGCTGATCTCCAGCTGTGCTGCAGCCCGGGGAGCTCATACTTCCTCCCTGACATGTCCCTGGTGAAGGCCTGCTACCCCCTCCCTGCCTTTTTTCCCTGGAAATGGGGCGGTCCCCATTCCTGTTCTCAGGCAGCAAGGCTTTGAGTCCCTGGCCACAGGCAGAGACTTTGTCTGATCATTGCTCAATGTCCCAAGTGGGCAGGAGGGTGAGGGTGGTGGGACAAGCCTTTGGCATTCATGCTGGGGTTATCTTCGTGTGGTTGCATATCTGGGCAGAAGCTGAGGGAAGCTCAGCAAAGAAGGTTTATGCTGCCTGTTGCACTGAGCAGCATCATTAAGAGGTAAATAAGTGGTGCTTTGGATTTGCAGCATAAATAGCAATTTCTAAGCTATGGAGAGGCTGGGGATGGTGGCTGTGGGTCTGCTCTGCTTGCTGTGATGGGCTGTGTGTCAGGAGGGACCAGTAGCCAAGGGTTTGGGCTGGTCCCCCTGTGATCTCTTTGGAGGAGCCAGTGCCTCGGCAGTGGAAGAGATAGCTTTTGTCTTGAAAACTCAGTATTGAGTCCTTCAGGTGAGAGCTTTCTCCCCTGGGCCTCTCTGTAAGGTTTAGGTATTAACTTGCCCCAGGCTGGTCATGTGCAGTCTTGAGTCCTGTGGGAGCTGGGAGGGTGACACATTGCCATGACTTCATTCATGCCTTTCATGCCTGGGGCCTGCTGGGACTCCTGGGATGCCTACAGTAATTAATGAACAGGAGAAAAAATAATCCAGTATTTCTGTGATGTGCTCTGCCCTTCACTGCTGTCACCCAGGGCTTTATTTTTACATGGAAAAGAACAGTGGGATGCAGAGAGGAGATCCCTGTCACATTCTGCTTTGTACACTTCCTGCCCTTACCTTCCATTTTGCAAGGCTAAAAATCCTTCTCCGTCTGTTACTGGGCTTTCCTACCTCCACAGCTCCCTCCTTTCTTCCCAAGGCTTCAGAAAAAGCAGGATTATCTTACCTGCCTGTGTTCCTCTCCCTTGAGAGGGCCATTTCTATGGTGGGATGTGGTGCTGGGGTTTCGCTGGACATTTACGCTGGAATGGGCACAGGCACTGTGCAACACTGTGTGTTGCTGGAGGCATGGTTTTGAGACGCTCTGTCACTCCCTCCCCAGGGAACTGATGCCCTGGCAGCTGCCGGGCTGCCCCCAGGGGCACCCTGGGATTCCTGTCAGTTCTCTTCAGCCTTGGAGGCAGAGCCCCTGCGTGGCACCCAGATCGTGCAGGGTTGGTGGCTGCGCACACGCTCCGTGCAGGGGTTAAGTTGCATCACTGGTGCTTGGCCGAGGGTCAGCAAAGGCTGAGCACTGCCACCTTGCCGGGTCATAGCATCACATGGAGGGTCCCTGGGGTCCCCCATCCCCCTTCCCTTGTGCCACTCGACAGCTGCCAGCGCCTCCTGCCTGGTCCCCAGCAGCCCCAGGGCAGCGCCTGCCCATTGATTTGCTTGTTGGGGGCCCCCTCTGACTGCCTCAGCCCTGAGCGATGCTGATTGGGAAATAATTGCAATAATAATAGAGATATTTCGCTCCTGAGTGACTAGACGATATGAACTGGGCTCTGAGCCAAGAGGGTTTTGAAGGGCAAAGCTGAGAAATCAATGGCTCAAGAGCTGCTGTGGGGCTGGGGGCTGGCGGGGATGCGACCTGGGGCTTTATTCGGGATGGGAATGGGGCAACTGCCTTAACCCATCCCACACTGTGTGTGGATCCAGACTCTGCCAAAGGTGCTTCTCCTACTCATTGCCCTGGCACTTGCTCCCTCTTTTCAGCAGTTCCTGGAGAGGGGCATGTGCATGGCAGCTGCTGGTCCTGGGGAAAGGCATGTGGAGGGGCAGCCGGTGTCCCTGTCCCCACACTGTCTTATTGCCTTGGGGTGACCCCAAGCCATGTGCCAGGAGGGGCTGTGCAGGCTGACCCCCCCCCAAGGTGATCCCTTTCCCCATGAGCCCCCCTGGCTGGACAGGGGATGTGCCTTTTCCAGCCGTAGGCTTGTCAGCGTGGTGTTGTGTGACACTGCAGTTTTGGTACTGAAAGATGGAAAGGATTTTTCTGACAGTGTCTTAATTCCGTCAAAATTGCTGGAACAGTGTGCTGGGCTGTACTTCCCATCCTGCTGATGGAGCAATGCTGGCAGACCTGGTCAGGAGAGATTTTGGGAAAGTTTGCAGATGGTGAGCACGGAACTGGTCAGTCCTGTGCTGTGCCACGTGGGCTGGTGCCAGTGTAGCTGGCTCTGCTGAGCCCACTTAGCATGGAGCACCACTTGTGTGGGTGGCTGAACAAAAGGAAAAGATGGAAATGAGTTTATATGAGAGAAAAAGGTGGTTGAGAAGTTTTGGGGAAGGTGTTGCTGCGTTTTGGGGGCCTGCTGGGCTAGGTTGCTGCCCTGCCTCCTTCTCTCTTCTCTTTCCTATGGCAAACCCCCAGTGCCTTCACCCATTCCCACCCCACCTCCTGGAGAGGTGCAGTGATTGCGTCTGTCCTCAGTCCACATGGCTGAGCTCAGGATCCTGCCTGGGGATGGCACACTGGCAGTAAGACAAGCTTCGAAACCAGCTGGGTGAACCTGCATCACATCTGCCAGTGTCGGTGAGGTACTGGATTTGTTGCTGAGCATCGATTTAAGTTAAGTATCTCCTTGTTTTTTGCTTTATTGTACCAATATGAATAAAGTCCCAATATACTCCAACTCAGGGTGATGTTGGGTCCAGAACAAAAGCCTGGCTTGTACTCATCTTTATCAAGTGCATGGGTTTCACTGAATGGAATCGAGCAGCTTACCTTGCTCCTGGGCAGGTTAGTGGTGAGGCAGGAGCATCCCAGCCCTGTGTGAGCGGCCGGTGACGCCTCCTGCAGAGGAGCCGGGAGGACAGGAGCTGGCTCTGCCGGATCCCGCAGCCCGCAGCTGCCTGCCCGTCTGGCGGGAGGCGTGTGCCTGATCCTGGCGCATTCCTGCGCAGGCAGCTGGCGGCGGGGCAGGGAGGGTGGCCAGGGAACAGAGGGAGCGGGGTGCCGGCTGCCAGCCTGCCCCGCATAGCTGGGATGTTTCTGCGGGGCCCATCCTGTCATCAGCCCCTGCGAGATGCCTCCCCACAGCCCTGCCCGTGGCCCTGCTGCTGGCTGTCCGTACCCTCCTGCCCCGTGGCACAGAGCAGCCGTAGGGTGAGCCCTGGTAAAGCGTGGCTGAGGCACTCCTGGTACCGATTTCCTGGTTATCTGAGCAAAGCTGGAGGCAAATCCTCACCACCCTGGGCACCAAAGTTTGGTAACCTGCAATAGAGCGGGAGGGAGCAGGAGCCACTGCCTTCTCCCTGCTCTTGACCCCCAGCATGCCAGTGCCCTCCTCTCCAGCAGTACCCAGCTCCCAGGGCTGTGCCCATGGGACAGATGATGCCACGGCCCTGCAGCTGCTCCCATTCCTGCCTTTCACTGCACCTTTCTGGGTGAAGTGAAGAAGAGTGTGTGTCTCCTTGGAGCAGCTGATCCAGGAATTTAATTTAAACCCTTTCCCTTCCTTTGGAAACTGGAGAGGGGCGTGTGCATGGCAGCTGCTGGTCCTGGGGAAAGGCATGTGGAGGGGCAGCTGGTGTCCCTGTCCCCACACTGTCTTATTGCCTTGGGGTGACCCCAGGCCATGTGCCAGGAGGGGCTGTGCAGGCTGATCCCCCCCAAGGTGATCCCTTTCCCCATGAGCCCCCCTGGCTGGACATGGGATGTGCCTTTTCCAGCCGTAGGCTTGTCAGTGTGGTGTAGTGTGACACTCTGCAGCAGCTGTCACCTCTGCCCCAGAGTGGCCAGGCTGCACAGGCCCTCTGTTGCCTCTGGGAGATGGCCCCATGGCTTGCGGGGCCAGGACCCACTCCTCTTCTGGTTATGTCTGGCCTGTCCTGTGCCTTTTGGGTGGAGGGTGCCAAAATCAAAGCAGAATGCTGGGGGTGTTGGCACAGCCCTGCTCTCAGGGAAGGGACGTGTGTGCCTGCTGATTTGGGTGTGGGAGCCTGGGGCTTCCACGGTGCCTGAGCTTCAAGCACCAATGGCCTGGGGAGGGGAAGGTTTCACTTCTGGGGCTGGACTCTGCCCTCCAGCCATGACAAAGCATCTTCCTCCTCCCAGCTCAGGGATGTGCTACAGAGCTGCTCACTGGTAAGATGACAGGGCAGGAGGGGACCAGGACATGGGCACAGGTAGGGCAGGGACCTCTTTCTAGCATCCTCTCCTCACCGCCTTTCCCCGCCTGTTTATTCTTTGTCCCCAGTGGAGATCCTTGGGGCTGGGGAACTCTCTGCTTCCCTCAGCGTGTGTTGAGAGGGAAGAGGGGAGGCTTTGAAATGCACTCCCATAAATAAGCCTTTTTTTTCGCGTTGCCCGTCAGCGCTGTGCGAGCCCCGTGGAACTGGGAAGGGTCCCCGTGAAAAGGCTGCCGAGTGTGTTTCAGGCAGATAAGTCCCTGCCTTTGAAGTGTGGCAGGCGGGCAAAAGCGCCCTCCTCTTGTAGCTGCTGCCAGCCGCTGTGAATTAATCACAGCCCTGCACAGATAAGAGTACAAAGCCTGGCTGAGCACTTCTCCTGCCCGGAGGAGGGGTCTGCGGGGGGACCGCTTGGGACCCAGGATGGAGGCTTGAGAGCCTGGAGGTGGGGAGATGTAAGGCTGGGGTGGGAGGGCCCACGGGAGGACCGGCTGTGGGGCAGAGAAGAGCCCCCTCTTCCCAGTGGTGGGCTTAGGGGTGTCCCCTGTGAGATGGGGTCTCTTGGGGACCTTCTCTGTGGGCCCCCAAAGATGTGGTTTTGGTCCTGAGAGGAGCCAGTGGCTCACCCAAACACCTCCCAGACCCCGCACAGACCTCTGCTGGCACGTGCTAAATCCAAAAGCAGCCTTGGCATGTCTGCAGCTGCCTTCCCGCTCCGGCTGTGCTTCCTCCCTCTCCACCTGGTGTCCCTGGCCCAGGCTGAGCTGTAAAGCCCTGTCCTCCAGTGCCGTCCTCCTCTGGACCCGCTGCCAGCGCTGGGTGGGTGCCAGGTCATGGCTGCTGCCCTGCATTCCTCTCATTGCCTGTCTTTCCAGCAGTCGGCACTGGGGAGATGCTCCTCTCTGCCTTGTGCCCATTGCTGGTGCTGTAAGGCTGTTGGGAGATTTTCCTCCTGGTGGTTTGCTGATCAGCAGTGCTTAAGGCAGTGGGCAGGTGCCTCCCCACCTGGACAAGCCTGAAGGGCACCTTGCCCAGGGGAGAAGCGTGCTGCCATGGAAGGAGCTGTTCCTTAGCAAGGAGATGTGCTCGCCTTCTCCAGAGCCTTATATGGGATAGCAACTCCTTTCTCCAACCAAGACAAAGCCATCCCCAGGAACCCTCTCTGGGTCTCTTGGGAAAGGCCTTTGCATATGCCCTGCTGGGGTGTGCAGTGTGCAGGCCCTCATTACACCAGGGCCCCCAGGGGTTGGAGCATTGCACCCTCATCCTTCATTGCTTTGCCTCATCCTTCCTTTGCCAGGGTTTTCACCTTCTGGGGGTGCAGGTCTTAAACCCTTCCCTCTTCAGAGTGAAGTGGTGCTGGGTGCTGGCCCCATGGGGTGGGCTCCTTGCTTGAGCTGGGGGGGGGTGTGCACAAGGGTTTCTGGCAGAGCAGCCCCTGGGCTTGCTTTGAGATGATTCACCCAAGCAGGGAGTTTATAATTTCATGCCTCTGGTCTTCCCCATGTACTTAACAAGGCAGCAGCCCTTCAAGCCGACCCTCACTCGTACTCCTGTGCCTCAGTACAGCCCCGGGAGCCAGTTGCCCCTTGGGGCTCCTGCAGCTCCTGGGAGGAGGCAGCACCGCTGAGCTGCTGCCCGAAGCCAGCCCGAGGCAGGCAGAAGCAAGGGCAGGAATCCTGAGCAAGAAATTAGTGTGAGTAATTATTAGTATTGGGTAATTATATCAGCATCAGGATGAGGAGAAAGGTTAATATGTTTATTTATTTATTTATTTATGGTAAATGTCTTTTCCCCTGGGTGGGAAGGCAGGCAGGGTGGGCAGGAAGGAGTGTGTTTCTGAGGGGGTCTGCTCTGATTAAACTGCATCCTCTCCCCCTTTCCCTGCTCCCAGCTACCCCGTGGGTGCAGGGAGGGGGACAAAAGTGGTCCCTTCCAGTGCCTGTAAGAGATGGGAGGCTCCTTGTGCATTCCTTGTGTGTTCCTTCTGCTACTGCACCAAGCTATACAAACAGCCCAACAGCCCATCCTCATCCTTCTAGCCAGGATGGGTAGGTTCAGGTTGGGCTAATCCTGCTGGAAAGGCCCTGATGCTGGGTTCCCACCTCTGTCTGCACAGCAGTGGCTGCTGTGGGCAGTTGGGTCCTGCTTGGCGTGGGGGCAGTCTGGGGTCTCTCTGCTGACACAGGTTGCTCATGGACGTTGTGGATGCCCCATCCCCAGCAGTATTCAAGCCAGGTCGGATGGGGCTTTGAGCAGCCTGCTATAATGGAACCAGGGGGCTGGAACAGAGGTGTTAGAACTAGATGATCTATGAGCTTCCTTGCACCCAAACCTTTCTGTGATTCTATGGTCTCCTCATGCTGGAGAGGAGTGTTAGGATGCTTTTTCCTACCATGACTAACTCAAAATCTCCCTCTGTGCCCTGCACTTTGGCCAACCAGAAAACAACTCGATTACCAAGTCTTCCAAATTTCATTTTCCTGAATCCCAAACACACCTACAGATTATCCTTAACAGGGGGAGAGGTGCCAGAGAGAAGGGTTCCTGTGTGTGCATGGCCCCACCAGAACATCCTGACGTGTGTCAGGCTGGGTTCCAGCCCCGTTTGACTACTGAGAGTATTTTTAGGTTCTTCCTGGAGCCTCAAATTAACTGGAAGTGCTTCGTGTCTGTTGTTTTTTTAATACATCTCTTTCTCTTTCCCAGCACTGCACAGTGCAATAATGTAATGGGGAAATTACCCCGCTAGTTAAAAATTACTGCCAGCGCGACATCCAGCCATAGATCTATTTTAGAACCAGGGTAAAACTGTATCGATTATTCTGTGCCGCAACTGCGGCCCATAAAAGGATTGGAAAGGTGCGTTTGTCACTTTGCCATAGTGAGGTGGGAGATGGTGCCTTGCTGGGGAGTGGAGGGGGTGCTCCTCCAGAGAGCTGGCTTGGGCAGGATGTTGTAGGGGAGAAACTGAGAGCTGGGAGGGGAGCGACTCATGAGGAGATGTGGGGAGGCGGGGTTGTACTCTGGGGGTGATGCTGGGTACGACTGAGCAAGGGACACTGCAGGGCAGGGGTGCCACGTGGCCCTGTACTACAGCTGTCTGGGGCTTGACCTCCTCTCATGTTTGGAGTAGGATCAAACATGGTCCTGGACCTGGGCAGATAGCCTGAGCAGAGGCTTTAGCACCTCTGGGCTCCCCAGCCTACAGTGGTACCAAGTGTGGGCTGATGGTGAGCAGAGTCTGTGTAGGGGTCTAGCAAAGGATGCTGAGAAGGTGGGTGAACACCAGGCCCATTTTGGGTCATGGTGAAGGCTCTTCAGTCCTGTGGCAGGATGTACAGGGAGGTTTTGACTGTGCCATGAGCTCCCAAGAGTCAGCCTGGCCCTGCAAGCCCAGTTGCCACATCCCTGAGGAGAGGGCGGCCCCTTTGCTCACTGCTATGTAGGACTCATCTCTCTCTGGTTGCTCAGGGGTCTCTTTCTTAATTAAATACATTTGTTTTGTAAAACTGCCTAAAAATAATCCGGGGCTGGTGCATGCAGGAGGCTGGCAGTGAATCAAAGGCGCCGCTCTAATTAAACAGGCCCCGGTTTGTTTGTGAGCCGCATACATTTCCATGCTAATCAGCTGCACATCGGGATCCTGCTTTCCCGGCCCGTATCCTCCTGATTGGGAACTGTGCAAATGCCGACAGCAATTTATTGCAGGAGGGGGCGAGGGGGCGAGGTGGCCGGGATGCTGGGGCTGCCGTGGGGGCACAAGGGGTGGTCATGGCTGTGCTGGGAGGTGGGAGTGGGTGTGATAATCAGGGCAGGGCTGTGGGATGCATTTGTGGGGTGCTTCCAAGCAGCCAATTTGCCCCTGTGCTGTGGGGGGGATCCCGACTCCTGCGGATGGGGATGCTGGACCAGGTCCCTGTGTGTGCCAGCAGCAGCGTGGAGATGATCCCAGGCATCTTGCTGGGCACGACGATTCGCTGCCTACCGCTAGGATTTTTGCAGGATGNCGTCCCGTCCCGTCCCGTCCCACCAGACCCCCCGGAGCCATTTCTCTGGCACTGCCTCCCTTGAGGCTGTCCTGGGCCAGGATCAGCCTGAATCTGGGGGTATCACAAGTGATGGCATGAGCAGGAAGTACCTCTGGCTTGTGGAGGTGCCAGTCAGGTTAAGCCAAGTGGCAGAGCTGAGTTTAGCCCTGCGTGGTGTGTGCCTCCAGCCCCACGGTGGCTCCTGATGTGCTGATGGCCGGGACAGGCAGGAACCGGTGTGCTTAGGAAGAGCTTTAACGTAATTGTGAGCCATAAGGAGATTAAAGCCTTCGTCATGTTCCTGCTCAGGGAACAAAGGCGCTCTCTGAACCTCTGTTGACCTCCAGCTTCCTTGAGACCCTCTTGACTTCCCCGGTCACGAGTCCAAGTGTTTCCTCTGATGGATGGGCTGATGGGAGCCGTGCCTGCGTGCGCCGCTGCATCCTGCCTGGCAGGGCTCGGAGCGGGGCGATGTGCGAGCTGCTGCTGGCACTGCTGGGGCAAGATGGGGTTTGGTGCTTTGCTGCAAGCTGGGGGCTCGTCTGCTCCATGCTGTGAGTTGGAGGGGCTTTGGGGCTGAGCAGCAGCACATAGTGGGGTGCAGTGTGAGTTGTGTCCTCCCTTCTCTGGAGGGAGATGAATGCCATCAGCATGAATGTGGTGCAAATGTACCAGACAAGTGTAGTAGAGTGAAGGAGGCATTGCAGTTTGGTCTTCTGGAAAGGATTGGGATTCTTGCAGAGCAGCTGATACTTTGCTGTGCTGCAGGGGCTGTGGAGTCACCACACAGGTGTGGGATGGAGGCTGGTGTCCCTAATGGGGCACATTCTGTATCCCACATCCTGGGCGGGGGCTGAGGTGTGGGAGGGATCATGCTCATCTCCCCTTGCTCTCCCCACAGATCCTGGTGGACTTGCCAGCCGAGAGGAAGCACCAAGCTCTGCAGTACGAGAATGTTGTGGCCCATGAAGGCAGCTCCATCCTGCGAGACCTGGTGCTGAGCCCTGACCGTCAGCACATCTATGCCATGACTGAGAAACAGGTAAGGGAAGGGGTCAGCAGCCCCTCTGCTCTCCTGACTGGGCAGCCCACACTGCAGCCCCAGCCTGCAGTCCCGTGTGCTGGGAAGCCTTTTGGGCAGCTCCCTAGTGGGGTCTGCCCTTTGCTTCCTAGGATTGGAGCTGCCTAGGGACGCTGGGGCAGCTCCTCCCTGCAAAAACGCTGTCCTGAGGCTTTAATTGTTAGCAGCAGCTGCTTGAAATTCCCATGGTCCCTGGGGACCAAGGGCTTCCTGACCCTTCCTTGCTGTGAGTGGCTGGCCATAAACCTCCTCCCTGTTTTGGCTGTCCCCCCCTGAGCAAGGGTTTTGCAGGTCAGCAGGACCTCCTTGCTCTAAACAACTTTTTGTCCTCTGGAGCAGTTGCTTTTGCATGTCAGGGCAGAGAGGACATAGGGCTGGTGAACCCCAGGCTCCTGGTGTGCACCCCTTGGTGCCTGCCTCTGCTTGTGCTGAGCTAACTGGAGGTACAGACCCAGTCTGGATCTGGTGCTGTCATCCTGGCAGCATGGTCTGGGCTCATGGTAGGAGGTTTTGGTTGCCTTAGTAAGCGTTTGCTTGATCCATGGCCTGTGGGGGGACTGCTGGTGTGAGTTCATCCATCCATGGGCTGAACTGGAGGGACTGAAGCAGGTTCCTGTCATGGTGGTGACAGTTTCTGGATCTGGTGTCAGCACAGCATGCCTGGTGGGTGACACAGGCTGGCCGTGCTGGGACGTGGTGTGCCTGTGTCTCGCGGCACCTCTGCTCCTCTGCCCAGCCAGAGGTGTGTGTGTGTGAGCAGGACTGCAAGCAGAGCTGGGAGCCTCACAGTCTCCTGGCCACCAGCCCGAGGGCTTGGGAGGGGGAAGTACGCTGGAGCAGGGCCGTGGGTTTGTCTAGACAGCCCTGTGGGGACAGCAGAGCTCTTTTCCCCCTCCTCCCAGTGGCTGTTTCTGGTTTCTGCTCTGCTGCAGGAAACATGCAGCTTTCCAGCTGGGGCAGAAACTGCATTTGGGCTCCTCCATGCAGCTCTCCTGGGCTGTGTTTCCATCTCCCTGGCTCTGTTTCTGTCCCAGAGCTTGCTCAGCTAAGCCTCCCCTCTGCGGGGGAGAAGTGGAGAAGTGGATGCCGGGGGCAGTTGCACTGACCTGGACTGGGGATCTCCTCCAGGGACCACCACAGTTGCTGGGACCTGACACTTGCCTGTGCAGGGTCTGTCTGGGGTGTACCCTCTGCCACCACCTCCCTGAAGCAATGCCAGGGACAAACAGATGGGAACATTACAGCCATCCTCACCACCCCCGGGGGGATGGGCTGGCCAGTGTATTCCAGCCCTGCAGACATCATGCTAAGCCTGTGCCCTGCTGGGCTGTGAAGAGGGAGAACACCCCAGGTGTTCCTTCACCAGGAAAACCCCAGGTTTAGCCTTCAGTAGAGAAGTTTGCAAAGTTTAATTAATGACTGAGTGCTGCCCACCAGGAGCAGTGGGGAAACTGAGGCACAACCACGGCAGGCATGGGCAGCTGCTCGGTGCTGCTGATTCCTCATGGCAGGCAGCAGGAACCCCCTCCCTGTCCCCCTCTTCTCCTCCCCTCTCCTTAATAAAGCCCACTCTCTTCCCTAGTACGCTTGGTGTTATCAGAGTGCTGGTGGAAAGTAATTAAATGAACAGTTGTAACAGAGCTCGAAGGGCTCGGAGAATGAGGGCATTTTAATCAAATCTGGAGGAGCAATTAATAAAGGACTGGTAACCCTTTCCGAGCAGGGCTGCGGCAGCCACGGGGTGCCTGGCTGGCGCTGGGAGCCGGTGTGGGGCTGAGCTGGCCCAGCCCACTCCCAAATCCTTCAAAGGTGCAGCAATGAAAGGAGCCAGTTTGAAGTAAAAGTCTCTCTGGGATGAGGTATTCCCCGCAAATGCGCTGCCTGGGCCTGGGAGAGGAGTGGGTGATGGCGAGGGGCTCAGCCTGCTCCCTCTCCTGCCTCCCCACTGATGGGCCAGGGTGAGTCTGTGCTGGCTCTGTCTCTGCCATGCCAATGTGTGGGCACAGCAGCCCAGTCCTCTTCACTCTGTGCTGTTCCCTGCAGGTCACACGTGTGCCGGTAGAGAGCTGTGAGCAGTACGAGAGCTGTGAGCTGTGCCTGGGCTCCCGGGACCCCCACTGTGGCTGGTGTGTCCTGCACAACATGTGAGTACAGCAGGATTGTCCCTGGAGCTGTGCCAGTGACCTACAGCTGACAAAATGTGTCCGTCCCCACTGCTGGTCTCTTTGGGGGCACCCCTCCTGGACTTTGGCCCCAAAGTGCCAAGGGATGGAATGGTCCAAGGGGTCAGTCATCCCCTCCTGTGGTGCCCAGGCTGTGTTTAGGAACACCCATACATGGTGAAGCTGCTGCCAGGCCCTGCTCATCCTGCCCATGGGCTCCTGGGTTCAGCATTCTTGTGCCAATAAGGAAAACTGAATATGAAATACCCCTGAAGTCTCAGGGGAGAGCAGGGCTCCGGTGCTGACCTCGGTCACCTGAGGTCCCTCCCTGGGCATCACCTCCGTGCCAAAGGGTCTGTTTGCCGTGGTGCCAGCCCAAAGCCCTGCGGGACCCCAGGGTTCTCCTGCTCACCGTGGTGCCTCCATCCCCCTGCAGCTGCTCCCGCAAGGACCGGTGCGAGCGGGCGGACGAGCCCCAGCGCTTCGCCTCCGAGCTGCAGCAGTGCGTCCGGCTCACCGTGCAGCCCAGGAACATCTCGGTCACCATGTCCGAGGTCCCGGTAAGACACCTCTGTCCCTCGTGCTCCTCTCCAGCCACCTCCTGACCCTCTGGAGGCAACGGTCAGGGACAAGGCAATTAGAAATAACTGATGACTATACATTGAATAGAGAGAAAGGGAAAGAGAGGTCTGAGACAAAACAGTGAAGTGCAGGGCATTGATGAGGGTGGGCCATTTGCTCCATTCTGATGGAGATAATAAACCAGTTGATGATTATTCAGAAAAGACACAACTGAGCAATAAATATTTTTCCATAATGACAACACGACCATCAGAAATGCCATTCATAGGCCAGCAATCTAGCTCTAGTTCGATAGCCTGTCTCGGACTCCAGCCTGCAGTAGATATTTTGGGATGAGACTTTGATGCACAACTCGCTGCTGTCTCTCAGTGCAGTCAGAAAGGATGATGGACTTCCCTGAAGTATTTTTCAGGCCATTAGCACCATGAAGAGAGTGAGAAACAGCATATACCAGCAATAAACTGCCAGGTCTGGATATCCAGCACTCAGAAATACTAAAAAAGTTGGCCAAGGAGTTCTGTGGCTTGGGGATATATGTAATAACGAGACTTTGTAATAAATAACTGAATGTTGAGAAAAGCCCCAGAAACAGAAAAGGTGCCCATTTTTTTTGTCAACTGTATAAAGAACTAAATGGTCAGAGACTGCTTAGTTTTACTTCAGAATTAGAGGAAGAAAAGAAAAAGAACAGGAGCAGGATACACCTGATAATGATTTAAGGATGGGAATATAATTTATGCCAGTCAACTTGGGTTTGTGTCTGACAAACCCCATTTTGCTCTTTGATGAATTTATGACTTGAATTAGAAGAGGGACTGTGGGGATGTGATGTCTTTAGGCTCCTACAAGGCATTTGACTTGGTACAACACAACGCTCTGATTAAAAATTAGCATTATACAATATTGATAAAGCATGTGTTAAGTGGATTAAGAACTGGCTCCGTGACAGATCTCAAAAAGTCCTCATCAGAGGGGAATTGTCACTGGATGGAGACAGTGTGGAAAGCACTTCTGCGGGGGTAAACGTTCTTTGGTAATGTGCAGATAAATGTGATATGGCTGCAGACGGGACCTGCTGGGATCCTGGGACTGGAGGGTGGTGTGGGTGAGAGTTCCTTTGGAGTGGTGGGGTTTGAGTGAGGCTGTTTAGCAGAGAAATTGGGGTTTGATATTGCCAAGTCTGAAGTTAAACATGGATGTAGGTTCACCTGGTGTCCTGGAAGGTGATGCTGGGGCTGAGCCCTTGCTGCAGGCTCTTGATGCTCTCGGGGTGAAGCCAGGAGCTGGGCAGTGCTTTCAGCCCTGGGTAATTATCTCCATACCAATGGCAGGATGCTGCACATTGGTGAATGACATGGGGATGCTCTGCTTGGGTTGGAGTGCAGCTTTCAAAGGGAGGGACTGAAAAACTCCCGTAAACATCATGTAAATGAGTGGAAGGCTGGAGAAAATGCCTTGCAGTGAGAGACTTCCAGAGCTCAATCTGCTTAGCTTATCAAAAAGAAGATTAAGAGGTGACTTGATTACAGGGTATAAGTGCCTTTACAAGGAGCAAATATCAGGGACTAAAGGGCTTTTTAATCTATCACGGAAAAGCATAACAAGAACTAATGGCTGGAAGCTGTGAAAAATTCAAATTAGAAATAAGGCAAGTGTTTTGTAAAGTGAGAACTGCTGACCCTGGGGATGACTTTGTGAAGGAAGAGGTGGATTCTTCTCCTCCTTGCCTCTGGTGGAGTGGGTGCCTTTCTGCCTTTCTGTGAAACACACTTCAACCCTGATGCTGTTCTTGTTCTCTGTAGAGAGGTGAGGCATAATGGCTTGTGGTGTGTCGAGGGCAGAGGACAGAGGCTGTGAGTCATTCCAGCTCTTAACTCATTTAAACCCATGGTCCTTGAGCAGAGAGGTACATGGATGGGTCTCCCTTGCAAAAGCCCAGAGCAGGTCTCCCCACCGTTTGTGGGTGGCAGAGGAGGGATTGCACCCCCTGGTCTTTTCTGATGGCTAGATTTAGACATGGCAGACACAGAGGAGCCTTGTTTCCTAGTTTTCTGTGTTGATGCTCTTGCCTCTCCTCCCTAGCTGGTCCTGCAGGCCTGGAACGTCCCAGACCTCTCGGCAGGAGTCAACTGTTCCTTTGAAGACTTCACCGAGTCAGAGAGCCGCATTGAGGATGGGAAGATCTACTGCAGTTCTCCCTCTGCCAAGGATGTCATCCCCATCACCAGGGGCCGCGGTGAGCTTGTGCCCCAGAGTGGGAAAAAAGCTTGAGGCAAATGTTGTCCCATGTGTTACCCCACAGGCAGATGTGGAGGAGGACAGTTCTCCCATGACAGTGATCCTAGTCTTGGGGTCTGGACCCCACTTGGGTTCTTGGGGTACAGGAGGAGAAGGAACTGCTCATGGGAGGTTGGTCCTTTAGTCTCCTCCAAGCCGTGGACACAGCTGCTTGGGCACAGCCTATGGCATTGGGCTTGGAACTGTGTAATCCTTAAGGTCACTTCCAACCCAAACCACTTTGTGATTTTACTTGCTGACCACTCCTGGGCACCCTGGCCCTGTTTCCATCTGTGGACCATTCCTGGGCAGATGTGACCATGGGCTCTAGGACATTCTGCTGACCCCAAAACTATTAAACCCTCCTTCAGTTCACCCAGTATAACCCAAGGCCCCAGTCTCCATGCCAGCAGGTTGTGTTTAGCTGTAGGGGCTCAGAGCTGTACTTGGGCTCTGCTGGCCTCTTTGGTGTCTGAATGGGGGTGGGTGAACTTTCTCCTTTTATTGCCACACTTGCGGGACTTTGTTAATTAACTGGACTGAGTGGTGATGCCCAGCTCCCTCCAGCCCATCATAAGCCTTGGGCTGAATGCTGGGCCATGCACTTTGTCCTTTCTGATGTCTTTTTTTGCCTGGGTCGCTTGCAGGGGACAAGCGAGTGGTGAAGCTCTACCTGAAATCCAAGGAGACAGGGAAGAAATTTGCCTCCGTGGATTTTGTTTTCTACAACTGCAGCGTCCATCAGTCGTAAGTGGCCTAGAGTTTGTGAGAGGGCTCCAGGAACAGATCGGTGGGTGGCGTGACACTGGGAGAGAGAGATCTCAGCTTTGTGGGTGCTGATGTTGCAAGAGGAAAGGGCAGTTGAGTACAGGGGTGTTTACAGTGAGAAACCTCCTGCTTTTGCCTGTGTAAACTGGGACGGTGACCAGAGCACCCACAGTTGGTTTGGGTGTGTGGGAACATGTAGCGTCAGGACTGAAGCTCACGTAAAAGCAGGGCTTTGGGTTTGGCAAAACTTTGGGAGAAAAAGTGAGTTTACTGCACTGCAGACTGTAGGAATCAATCCATGTGACCGAAACGCTGAGTGTCTTGTTATTCCTGGAAACAGTTAATAGGAGTGACTTGGCCATGCAAAAGGAGAAGCCTGTACTTTCCTGCCACGGTACCTGCTTCCCAGGCTTGCTGGAGAGGGAGCTGGAAAGTTACAGCAACATGGGATGAAACATGCCACATGTCCTGGGGCATTTACCCAAGAATTTCCTAACTGGAAGTAATTGTGAATTTGCTTTCTTGTCAGGCTGCCGTGAAATCTACTCTTGCAAGGGTTTTTAGACAGCTTGAGATATGCGTTTGATAAAATAGAGGAGGTGTGGATTATTGATGTGCTGTCTAAGCAAGGTGTCTAAAGTCTCAAACCACAACTCGTGATGAGGAGCTGCAGACAGTGTTCTTGAGCAGTGGGGGATGGCTGTGCTGTGGGACCATCAGAGCTGATGCTGGGTTGTGTTTGGGCAAAGAATTTGGAGCTTAAGAATGCAAGAGATTTCACTACTCTGCCAGAAACCTCCCATGGATGGTGACGCTCCAGCTGATCAGTAATTATAGATAAGCAAATGCCAAGTGATCTCTTTTGGATGTCTTTTTGCAAAGTGTTGAGCCTGGCTTGGGGGCTCTGCTGGAGTTCGCTCCTCCAAAGCCTGTTTGGAGTTTCCACTTTGATCAGGGAAGAGCAGGTGAGATGCAGGTGCCCTGGCTGGGAACCCACCCACAGTGAGCTCCAGGAGGGATGTGTCAGAGGAGAGCCCCTGCGAAGCTCCTGCATCACAGGGACTCCTTCCCTCCTGCTCTTTGCACAGGGAGCAGGGCTCCTCCTGGGAGTGCTGTGCCGGTGAGGGAGGAGAGACTTTGCGAACTTGACTTTCTCCCTCACCTTGACTCTGAGATGAGCTTTGTCTCCCTTCACGTCCTGTGGTTTCAATAACATTAGCTCAGCTTTGGCTCGGGCTGGCTGCATGTCATTATTTTGCAAATCAAAAAGCAGATATGACTTTTATTTTTCTAAATGAAAGAAAGATGACTTTTAAGTACAAATGGCATCAGATTTGGTCCAATCAGCAGTCTGGTGGGAAAAGGTGGTGAGGGAATTGGCATTTTATTTTATGTGCCTGACACAGGAGGGGAAAAAAACCCTACCCCCCTGAAACAAACCTACAACAAAGAGCCTGACTGATTTATTACTGCGTTGATGTTTAATTTTGGATGCATTATTTAAAAAGGCTAATTATGGATGCATTAATATTTATGGACTCCAGTTGAAGCTGGTAGAAAAGTCCATGTTCTAAGCTCGTCAACATTATTATTTTTTTTACGTTAAGAGTTTTAAGGTTTGGAGATAGTTTTAACTATGTGACCTGCAGTCGAATCGTAGCCAAAGAGCATGACAATACCTCCTGGGATGATGCAATACTTTTAAATACCATTTGCAGACAGGCATCTTTAATGGATCTCTCTGGACTTAATAGCCTTTCAGATCCAGGTTTCATATTTTGTGGGGGAAAATCTATACGTCAGCCTGATAAATTCTGTATTAGGAACAATATGCTTTTCCACGAGGCTAATGTTTTTCCTGTGGAGATCTCTGATCACTGTGCGTTATGTTTTCTTTTTATATTTGGGCAGCTTTGCTTAGGTTGGAGGGCAGAGTTGTGCATGTCGAATCATTTCTCAGCTGCGAGCAAAGTGTTTGGGGGAGATTTTTCAGATGGTTGTGGAGAGATGGGAGGCTTGTGAGGCAGCTCTTTGCTGATGTCAGCTGGGGTAGCTCCAAGGGAAGCCAATGCAGCTCCACCGTGTGCACCAGGGAGAGTCTGACCCTTCTTATTTTCAGCAGACATCTGGAAAGGCATCAGCAAAATGTGGGCTGTGGTGCTGGTCCTGCTGCTGCATGAGCATCCTGGCTCTCTTGTTTCCCACCACCTTGGCAAGTCTTCTTCCCATGCTTTTGAAGTGCCTGGTCAAGGGAGGGATTTGCAGAAGGGAAGAATGCTTCTGATCACTTCTACAGGAGAGGAGGGTACAGAGGGGGTTGTGCTGCCTGTATGTTTGATTGTGATGTTCTGGGCTGAGGGGGTGCCTTCCAGGTAGAGCTCCAGAGCTGTCCCATCTGTTAATGCAGGGCTTTATGCCTGCATGATGAAACTGTCCCCATCACAGACCAGCATCAGTGGCTCCTGGCGTACTTTGTGCAGGGTCCCTGGGAGCCCTGGTCTGGAATTGGCATTCCCTCTGGGGCTTCATTTCTTTCCAGGAGTCACCTGGGAGGCTTCTGGAGGTCTCAGCTTTGTGTACTCAGGGCTCCCGTGGGGCTCTGGAGGTCTCAGCTTTGTGTACGCAGGGCTCCCGTGGGGCTCAGGCAAGTGTTTTCAGGCAGTGGCATCTTTTGGGTATCCTGCTTGTAAAGGCTTGTGCATGAGGCAGGGGATGCTGCTGGCTGAGCTGTGGGACATGTACTGAACAAGGGAGTGGAAACCAAGAGTTCGATGCAGGGAAATGGGGCCCTTGCAAAGGGAGATGTGGGTGGCTGAGGTTCTCTTCCAGCCCACAGCAGGGGAGCAGGGCTGCCCACAGGCTTGTCTGCAGCTCCTGGGGACAGGCTCTGGTTCCTACAGTGGAGGATGAGATGAAAACCCCCCTGGCAGGGACTGGGTGGATTCCCTTGGGGGTTTCCAGTGGGACACCGATCAAGTGCAGGCATTTAAAGGCTGATCAAAGACACCTTTGATCATGTAATGAATCAGCCCGAGTCCAGCACGTGCACGGGCAGATGTTGAGGTTGTCTTTGTCAGAGTTAAACGCCTTCTTCAAAGCATTTGTGGGGAAATGAGTCCCTTTTTAAGATAAAGACGTAACACCAGGCTCCCTGCCTGCCTCTGGCAGAGCTTGCCAGTGAGGTGGGTGAGTAGGGAATCCTCATGGAAAGCTAGTGAGCAATTCCAGGGAATACTAGGATGTATTTATTTTTTTCTGCTGTTTCCATATTTCCTCACTGGATTTCTCCTCTGGAAACTCTGTTTTATAAATCCTGTTGTGGTTTGGCTTTTTGGAGTGTGTGGCTGTGGGAAAGGATCTGGCAAGTGGAGCAGGATGGGGAAGAAGATGAGAGCCTTTGGTGCTTCCTTCAGTTCTGAGGGCAGGTTTTGCAGAGCTGTTGGTTTTTCAAGCACCAGCGTGCCCAGCGCATCACCAGCACGTCCTGCCACTGCAGTGTGGAAGCAAAAATCCAGGTAGTGGCACAGGGAAAGGGGGAAAATCATGTCAGCAAGCCTGATTCCAAGAGGGAATCTGAGCATCCTGGAAACCTGTCTCCAGTCCGGGAGGTGGTCATGGTGCTACCAGCCTTGTGGTCGTGCCTCACTGTAGTGACAGCTGTGACACACATGTCCCATCAGCTGCAGGGTGCTGAATTTCTGTGAGGCTAGAGCAAGGGCAGACATGCCAAATAGCTCTATCTCCTCCAGGCTGGAGAGATGTGACTCTGCTGTGTCTCCATCCCACAGGTCAGGCTTTCCCTGTAAGCCTCCATTAAGTAAACTGGATTTTAATGCATGTCCCAAGGGCTGGGAGCAGTGAGGTTATGCTGGTAAGGCACGGCTGGGCTGTTCTGGAGGCCGAGGCACCACTGGCACCTGTGGGACAATGCCAGCCCTTGTGCCACTGGACTCCACTCTGCAACCTTTCTGTCTGCCTGCACATGGCATGGCATTCTCTGTTGGCCCACTGCTGCTCATTTTCCAGATGTTTACAGATGCTTTCTTTTCAAAGGCATGGACAGATGGCTGCAAGCAGTTGAGTGAGTGTATCTGAGTTTGCATGGCTGAGCGGCGTGGTGGTAACAGATCCCTGTGTGTTCCTGGGCCAGGGCAGGTGGAAAATCCTGTAGGATGGCCCCAGAGACAGCTCAGGATAACCTGATTTATGTCATGTATGTTGTGAGTGAGGAGGGCTGATACAGCCTGGTCTTACATTTCAGTAAGGGAAGGCAGCTGAGTATCAAGAGAATTATTTTAAAACCCAGGGCATGATTCTGCATCCTCTAGCATGATGGTGGATGCTCTGGACCACCCTGTGAGTAAGGACCTTGGCAAAACCCAGCAGGGATGGAAAAGCATTGGGTTGGTGTGAAAGGAAGGGAAGAAATTGATTGAGATGGGCAGGGATAGAGGGAGGTGGGAGCTGACTCCCACCCCACACCTTTCCTGGGCACCAGTGAGGAAGCTGCGTGTAGGTCCATGTAGGGGCTGGGGGGACACTGACCACCTGGTTCCGCTGCTCTTCAGGATCTCCCCTTATCCCTAGGGTGGAGAGATGCATATAAAGCCCAAAGCACTGTAGTTCAGCCCCTCAGCCCTGACAGCTGCTGCTCCAGATGCAGGCTGTGCTGGAGCTGAGTATTCGCTAAGGATGCATCCTCCTGCCAAGAGGAGATCTGAGGAGCAGTCGGGGGGCTCACAGGCGGCTGTGCTGTGCCTGCACAGATGCTGTTTTCATCAACACTGTGTTTATAATTTCCCTTCTTAATGGACCTCCCCTGCTCTGCTCTCGGTGCCGTTCAACTTCCCCATCCCTCCTCCCTGCCCTTCACTCCATGTCCTTCCTTCCTTGAGGGATGTGCTGCGCCATAGAAATAGCCTCAGTGTCTGTTGTGTGTGTGCAGTGATCACACCTCCTGTCCCACTCACGTTTGCTGCTCAGGCTTATCTCACTGCTGTGGATGCTGTTTTTGTTTTCTGCCCTTGCTGTTCAGTGTGATGAAGAGCTTTGTGCTCCTTTGGGCATGTGGCATGCCTGGGGCTGGGAGTGCAGGACGGAGAGTGAGTGAGGAGCCTGGATCCAGCACTGCTGGCTCTCCACGCTACATCAGCTACAGCGTGGCTCTGGGTCTTGTGTGGAGACAGCTGTGACCTCTCCATGGTCACTGGAGGTGCCTGCACACCCAGGGAGGAGTCAGTCCCTGCAGCCGCCCGCGGGTCTGGGCTCATCCTGCAGTGACGCTTTTGGCTCTGCACCCATCCTGGAGAGGCGTCTTTGCTGTCCTTCTGCCCTGTCTGCGCCTCTGCTTCTCTGAAGCCCTGTCAGGTGTTTCCCTAGCATGGCCTTACCAAGTTTGGGATCATTTATGGAAGTGGAGGGGAGCAGTGCTGGGATTTTTTGGCCCAGCTGTGGGGTGAGATGTGGGCAAGTGTGGGGGCTGTGGGGAGGCTCTGGCTTTTGCCCTGGGGCACTCAGAGTTGGGCAGGGCTGCTTTGTTGCCTGCAAGGATGCCTGCTCTGGCTGGGGGAGGTTTCAGGCCAGCAGTGAGCCTGGACTTGTTTTGGGATGGGGCACTTGGCACAGAGTGACCCTGAAATGCTGCTCTGAGGCTGGTGCCACGCTTCTCTCACGAGGTCATCAGGAGGCAAGGAGGGCACTGCCGGTTGTCTGGCCCCCTTCCCCTGCCTCGCCTGGGCTTTATCTCCACCAGCACCTGGCAGGGCTGGGGAGGAGGCAGATGGGGAACAAGCTGTGGGTCCATATCTGTGCTGCACCCCCACCGTCCGTTTTCTGCCTCATTGGGCTTCTTGCTCTCCTGGCACACTTTGGGGAGGGGGAACACTTCAACACATGAAGGAGAGCCTCCCTCTAATTATCAGGAGTGATGAAAGCCTCTTAGGCAAGAAGTGATGAGGGAAGAGTGCCTGACCGTGGGAAGGAGAGAGACGGCACAGATGGCATCCTGCTGCCGAGCAGCCTGCTCCTGTGCCAGGAACAGACAGCAGTGGCACGCGGACACCCCGGCACATGGACACTCTGGGACACAGCCCCGGCCACGCCGCCCAGCCTGACCAGCAGCCCGGGATCCCTGCCTCAGCTCCTGTCCTGGGCTTTGGGCAGCCTTGCAGGGCGCTGTGGTGGTCAAACAGCCGTGCTGAGGCCAGCAGGACCGAGGCAGGCTGTGAACAGGGTTTCAGCATGTTACTGGCACCTGGGTGCTGACTTACGACTTTGACCTGGGCAGGCTCTAAACGCAGCAGAGATGCTGCAGAGCAAGGTGTGTGTGGTGACTCTCACTGTGGCATTTGATGTCCTTATGGCAGAAGGAGAGCCTTGGCAGAAGGGAGTGTGAAAGTCATCTCTGAGGATAGGGCTTTAGGAGTGGTTCAGTTAAGTTAGAAGCTACTGGGAGGGCTAAAGTAGGAAGGGGGAACCACGCACCTCAGGGTGTACGTGGAGGATACCCCGAGATCCTTTGGCAAGTGGAGACCAGCTGGGACCTGCAGTAATTAAATGGCAAAGGAGACCCTCAGGTGAGGAGGGTCTTGAAATAGCCAAGATTTGGCTTTGACCCTGAAGAACTGCAAAGTGGAGCTGCAGCTGTCGGGGCTGGGGTGCCTGGGGTGGGGCTGCATCGGGAGCTTCACCCAGCTGCTTTGAGATGCCTTGTAGGTGATGAAACGGGAACTGGGAGTCTTTGCAAACCCTGAAGGATCTGGTGACTGGAAAATCTCTTCTCTGGAGGTGGGGGCAATTCATGGGAGGTTGTGCTCCAGCTTGGTAGTTGTGCCCCAGCATTTGGCTTGTGGCTGCTTGTGCTTCTCTCTTACTGACCTCTCTGGGGGTGTGCTACTCCCAGGAGGATTAATCTGTGTGTTCCCTGTCCTGCTTCTCCATATCCTGAATTTATCTGTCCACTGGTCCTGCTTGAACCCTTAGCAGGAGGGCAGGGGTCGTCCTTTGGCTTTGTGTTCCCTAGTCCCCCCACCCCCTGCACCTCCCTCCATCAAAGCAACCAGAGATAGGAGGCTGTGGCTCTGCTTTTAAGTTGAATCTCTGCAGCTGAAATAAAATTGCATATATTTGCATAAGGAGCATCTCAATTAGCATATTTGTGGGTAAAGCTAAAAGGGCTGTTCATTTGGAAGTGAAAATGTGAGCGAAACATGGAAATGACTTCCAGCCCCCTTTGCAAGCAGCTTAATTAAATATTTCCTTAGTGTGTGCGCATGGATTTGGGAAGCTCTTGCTGTATATGTAATGGTGTGTGAAACCCCAGGGCGGGCGGGAGCCCTGGCCCTGCAAAGCCTTGGGTGTGGCTTTGCGCCCTGGGCTCCAGCGGGTCCCCACACCTCCAAAGTGACAATTCTGCTGGAGGGTGAGGGATTTGGCATGCCAGGCTCTGCCACCAAGGATCTCTTCTCCAGGAAGACTGTCTTTCTGCCGCCTCACAGGGTGATGCTGTGTTTTCCTGTCGTTTCCCAAGGGTAGAGGCAGAGAGGTAGATGTGATTAGGAGCAGGATTGGGCTGGGCAGGGCTGCCTGCCTCCTCCCAGAGCTGTGTTCAGGGAAAGAGCCTGTCTTTGTTTAAATATAATTGCTTTGGGCCTGATCCTTTTGATGCTCGGATCAGTGAGGAGCAGGTATGAGCCTTCTAGGGAGAAAACTAGTGCTGCTGTATTTGATTTTTTTCTTTTTTTCTTTTTTTGTTTTTTTCTTTTTTTCTTTTTTTCTTTTTTTCTTTTATCTTTCTTTCTTTTTTTTTTTTTTTTTTAAGCCAGGCTGATTATTTTTACTTATTTATTTTGCTTATTTTTACTGCCTTTTAGCTTATGCCTCAGCAGCTCTCCCATCTCCTCCTCGAGAGAGAACAGCTTGGGCTGCACAGACATGCCTGGTGCAGACCCACCCCGTGAAGGCTTGTGCACTAAATGTGGGACCTGTCTGCTATTTTCCCCCCGGACAGCGTGGCAGGGGGGTTCAGCCCCTTCACTCCTCACAGGGGTGAAGCCCCCAAAAGCCTCCCTCCCTCTGTGGGATGCCCCGTGCCTGCAAACAGAGATGCCTGGGGGAGGGTTAGCAAGGGGACAGGCTGTCGATGTGCTGCTCCTGTGAAGGGTTGTGGGACCCTGCGTGTCCCCTCCTGCTTTGGAGAGAGTCATCAGGTCCCTGGGGCTGGTTTCTTTGGAATGGAAAGCAGAGCACAGGGCTCCTGGCATCCCTGGGTCCTGAGCATGCCCCAGGGAAGGTGGGGAGAGGGGAGCAGGAGTGATCCCTGTGCACAAAGAGCCTCGAGAGGAGGCTGGGGAGGGAGAGGGAAGCGTCTGGGGCTGAGGGGGGTGGAAGTCACAGACACAACGCACGCGCAGCTGTGGAGGGCTGGGGCTGAGGGGGCTGAGGGAGGGGGTCACACACAACCTATTGTGAGCGGCTGAAAGGCACTACAGTCCCAAAATGTTAATCTGACCCAACCTTTCACCAGTTATAATTTTCCTCTCAATGAGCATGCATTAATCTGGCCCTTTCTCCCCTGTTTTCCTGCGGTGCAGAGCCCTTGTTCTGCTGCCTCTTGCTAAAATCGTCTTTCAGTGAACCCAAATAAAGCTCCCAAAGTCTGGAGCTCAGCCCCTGCTGGAGTGGGGCGGGCAGGGTCAGCCTGCCAAGAGGAGGAGGGAGCGTGGCCTCTTCGCCTGGGACACAAACCCTGCAGTGCCTGAAAGGCCGTGTCCCCCCACCCTGCCGTGGGCAAAGCCTGGGGGTTCGGGTTGTGCAGGCATCTCCCTCCCAGTGCATGGCCCGTGCCTCATGGATAAGGGATCCTTTCCACCCCAAGGTGCAGGATCACCTACGGATGCTGTCCTGCTGAAGCATCCCAAGAAATGTCCCTGTGGACTCTGCCTCGATGCTGCCCTGACGTTGCCCACTTCTCTCCCTCTGCAGCTGCCTGTCCTGTGTGAACGGCTCCTTCCCCTGCCACTGGTGCAAGTACCGCCACATCTGCACCCACAACGCTGCCGACTGCTCCTTCCTGGAGGGACGTGTCAAGCTCTCCGAGGTAAGACAATGTGAGACTGCTCCCCTTGCCTGTTCAGGTCCCGTCATGGCCCCCTGCCCTTTGGGGAGGGGTTTAGAAGAAGGCAAACTGCTTCAGAAACCATTCCCACTGCCTCTCCTGGGGTGCTGGGACTGCCTGAGAAGCGGTGAGAGAGGAAAGGGAAATGCTGATGGGAGCATGTGCTGGTGGGGAGAGGCTGTGTGGCTGCAGAGAGGCAGCTTGGGAAGTCGGGTGAAGCCCAGAGCACTTTAGGCTGAATGAAAGGGAAAACAAAGGCAGAGATGCTGAAGCATTTTACTTTGATGTTTGTGAAGGGAGCAAGCTTGAACTGTCATTGCAGAGCAGCTTGTTTTCAGAGAGGGGAAGGTTGAAATCTGTAAAACAAACTGTTTTGCTGCACCTCACGCCTTCTTCATCTCAACTGCTTTGCTAAGGAACATGTTCTTCTGTGGGGCTTCATCCTGTGCAGCATCCATGCCACTCACTGGGGAAACCTGCCTGAAGCTGGCAGGGTGTTTGCAGGATGTCCTGCTGTCCCCAGCCTGTGGTGGCATCGCTGGCTGCGTAGTTGGGTCTGGAGGTCTGGCAAGCACTGTTGGCTCTCCAGTAAATGCTGACTTGGATCCTGAAGGGAGAGTTACGGGAAATAAAGTTTCTCCTCTGTCTGTGTTCTGGACGGAGAATTCTGGGTTTCCTATTGCCTGTACCTGGATCCAGCCGGAAGGGTCCTGCTGCCTCCTGGGGAATTTGCTAACCTGAGAAAGTTGGAAAAAGCTGTTTTCTCCTTGCTTGTGCTGTAAAGATCCAGTGAGTGATCTGTCTGTCTCAGGCATCCCAGCAGCCTGCTCCTGAGGCCACGCTTCCAGCCAGCCCTGGCGTTGCTGCTGCAAATGCAACACATGGTGTCCAGACCACTGGAGCCCAGCAGCTCTCGTCTGCCCATTCCCCTCACTGAGGCCATGGGATCTGCCCCCTCCCTGCCAGGCCAACCCCAAAGCATGTGGCTGTACCCCACAGTGGTGTTGCCCTCGTGCAGCTCTCCCACGGATCAGCTGCTCAGGAGCTTGTGTCACTTCCCAGTGTGAACAGGGTGTCCCCCAGCAGACCTTTTGGCCACATTGGGAAATGGACCAGTGCCTGGTTTGAGGTTTGGATTGCCTGGCTCAGCCTGTTTGCACATGGGTGTGGCCTCAGCAGTTCCCAGCAGGGATGGTGAGGCACCCTCCGACCAGCTGCTGCTGTGGGCTCTGTGATCAGGCTGGGATGAGATATCCTGTCCCCATCCCTGGCCATCCTGGTCCCCAGCAGGGTGGTGTGGTAGATGGGGGGGCTTGGTGCCAGTCCCTAGCACCACTGGACAAGTTAATGGTAGGCATCCAGCCTCATCCTCTCTGCAGGAAGGTTATTTTAAGCAGAATTTGGTCTGTCTGTGTTGGCTGGAGTGTGGTGGGCACTGGTCAGGAAATGCAGGGACAGAGGGTAACTCTGTCTCTGCTCCTTCCCACGGGTGGTTTGCCATGATTTCCTGGGTGGGAAAGTGGTTGTTTTGTAGGAAAACAGAGTGACCCATGGCACTCTGTCCTGGGCACGCCAGGAATGTTTGTCTGGATTTCTGGGGGTGGCAGGGCTGGAATGGGGCCTGGGTAGGAGCCACTACTCACATAAATGTGCCTGGAAACGGTGACAGCAGGAATGATGTCCTTGTCCACTGCTGTGGGAGCTTTGAAGCCTTGGCTCTGGAGATTGCCCTCCTCTGTGGCTTTGCTGGGGGGGTGCAGGGCTGGGGAAGAGGTGATGAAGCAGCCCAGGCTGCTATTCATTTTTTCCACTCAGTGTGCAGTGGTGACCAAGGGGTGGTCAGTGATGGACATTGGAGCATCCCATCCCAGAAGGCTGCTCTTCTGCGACAGCCCCTGCTGATGTAGAGCTGCTGTGGAGGGTGAAAGGCTCCCGGACTGTGGGGATGAAGTGTGTTGGTTCAGATTAAGCAGGTTCAGCTTGTGTTTGTTGTTCATTCCCCATCAGTGGGAATGGCTGAGGACTTTGTGAAGGAACCTCAAAGCTGGGGTCAGGCCCCGTCCCAGACTGCCTTCATCCTATCTCTGCTGCTGCACAGCCTTGCAGCTGGAGCTGGGAGCTGCCAGAGAAACCCCAATGGCAGCACTTGCAGGGTGATTCTAAAGCTCTTACCTCTCCAGGCAAACCTGGGCACCCATGTCATGTTCTCATCCAGCTGGAAAAATGGTTTTAGTGGAGAAAATCTGAGTTGTGTGATGTTTGGTAATTTGTGTGAGTTGGGGTCTTGGTTTTCTGCTTGTCCCATGCCTTCATAGCTGCCTCCTCCTGGGCTCTGCTGGCAGGGGCTCTTTTTGGCAGGACACAGAGCTCTGTGGGCTGTGTTCCACACAGTGTTCCCGAGGGGTGGAAGCGCTGGGCAATGCCAGAGCCAGTTGTGTCAGTGGTTGGACTTGCTCATAGGGGGAAATGAGTTGTCCATGTACCCCCACCCCTCTGGGCACCCTGGGCGCCCACCAGCACCAGGTGCTTCCTGTTTGGGCACAGGCTGACATTTTTGCTGGATGAGACACTTGTGCTGGCAGATGTGGATCGTGTGACATCATGGGGGGATTCGGCTCAAACCGCGGATCGGCAGGGTGAGCCCACCTGCCTGCGTGGGGAGAGGGACACACGTGCCTGCTGTGCTCCCTGGGCACCAGCCTGCAAGCAGCCGTGGTGAGCCCAGCCTGGGGGGCATGGACTAACCCACCACCCCAGCTGGGCTGTGGCAATAATTACCGAAAAAAGAGGAAATGGAAGTTTTGGAGAGTGAGCCAGAAGTTAATACTTGACAAGTGTGTGTGTGCCCCATGGGGAAGGCTTGTGCCACCTATGGGGTCCCCCTGCAATGTGGAGGAGATCAAGCAGGTGGGGGCTGCTTCCTCTGACAGCACTTCCAAGCCGGGAACTGGTGGGAACAACCACCTTGCAGTCGTGGGGACACTTCATGGAAATGGCAGCAGGCATGAGGTGTCTCCCCACAGTGAGTCGAGTTGATTCTGGAAGGGGGGGAAACTGAAGGACCCTGTGCAGAGTGGCAGCTGTGATATGGAGCAGGGAGGTGGCAGAGCAGTGCCGAGGATCCCCAGACTGCCCCAGCCCTGTTGCCATCTCTGGGTTGGGGCTAACACTGCTGTTCCTCTCTGCTTTTATTTTCTTTAGTATGTTTTGGAGATAAATAGTTTCTTCCCTTGAAAACTGTGCTTTTGGGGAATACAGACTTGTGAAGAACAGAAAACCCAAGGACTTAAAACTAGTTGGGTTTTTCTGTCAATATTTACTAAATGAAACAATTTCTTTTTCTTTTCTCTGCATTGTTTGAGAGTTAATTAATCATACCGGCTGAGATAAAGCCTGGCACTTTGCAAGGTCTGGCCTGGCTTGCTGCGGGGTGGCAGGAGGCAGCTGGGCAGCCTTGGTCACACATGGCTGCTGGAGGCCTTGGGGCCAGAGCTGCCCCTGCAGCTGCACTGTGGCCATCGGAAGCCTTGTGAGAGCAGTGGAGTGGCTGCGTCCAGCGCATTTCTGTTTTTAAAGCAGCTCACGTGTTATTCCCTCCTGATGTTATTTCAAGCCAGCACTCCCAGGAGTAGCTGCCGTAGGTGTGAGACCTCTGCCCGGCTCAGCGGAGCCGTTGTGGGATTGCATCAGGCTGTTGTTGCCGAAGTGTCACCCGGCGGGGCTGCAGAGCTGTTTTGCTGCCTGAGCTCATCTATTTTTGCTCCCTCCTGCTCCCCTGTGCTTTGCACACAAGAGTCACCAGCTCCCCTGGAGCAGCTGAGAGCCCGAGGCTATTCAAAATGGAGTGCTTTGCCCTCCCGGTGTCTCCTTCCCCAGGGGCCAGCAGGGAGGTGCTTTCCTCTCCAGCTCGGGCTCAGCAGCATCCCCTGGCTGGAGGCACTGCCTGCTGGGCAGCCTGCAGCTGAGCTGGGTGGGGGGACACTGCTTCGAGCTGGTGCAGATAGAAGCAGCAGCAGCAGCAAAATTTGCTGCAGAGCAGGTTCTCTGCCACACTGCAGGAACACAGTGCTGTATCAAAGAGGGAAAACTCTTTTCAGTCCACTTGTGAAGGAAGGGGGATGGAGGCTGTAAGGGAAGCAGGGGGGCTGAGCATGTAGCTTGGCAATGCACAGCCCAGTGGGCATTAACTCTGAAACCTGCTGGCTGCAAGGATGGCACTGACATGCACATTGTTACCAGTCGGCCCAAACACTGTTGCTGTTGCAGTGCCAGGTTACAGATTCCTTAGATGGATCCTCTCCCCACCTCCCACCTAGATCAATCTGAGCTGTAGAATACATTCTCCATCTGCTCTGCCACCAGAGTCCTTTGTGCTCTTCTTTCCTGTCTTCAGGGCTTTGGGCAGAGCAGCCATAGGATGCTGGTTTGGGGTTGCTTCACATGAGGATTTTCTCAAGCATGAGCTCAGGGTGGTGTTTTTGCAGCACGTTTCCAAGCCTGCCAGCCAGGAGAGGGTCACCGGGCTGCTGGGGGAGGCTGCACAGTGTTCCCATCTCATCGGCTGCCTCTTGTTCCCCTTGCAGGACTGCCCTCAGATCCTGCCTTCCACCCAGATCTACATCCCCGTGGGCGTGGTGAAACCCATCACCCTGACGGCCAAGAACCTGCCCCAGCCGCAGTCAGGCCAGCGCAACTACGAGTGCATCTTCCACATCCCCGGCAGCACCACCCGCGTCACCGCCCTGCGCTTCAACAGCACCAGCATCCAGTGCCAGAACACCTCGGTGAGTGTGACGGGAGCTGTCCTTGGCAGGAGCCCTGTGTGTGGGCTGCTCCTTCCTGCCTGCCCCAGGACCATCCTGGCTCATTGCACAGGCAGTTTTGCTCTCTCGTGGGCAGGTAATGGGGGTTTCTGTTGCTTGTGGGGTGTGAGGTGGGCTCTGCGCCACTTCCCCCAGGTGCACTGGGAGGCTGCTTGGGGTTGTTCCAGATAGCATCAGTGCCGAAGCCACCAGGCTTTAGGAGCACCTCCAAGGAAATTGGGTTTGCAAAGCTGAAGAAAGTTGCCTGGACTGGAGCCAGCTGGGCCCAGATGTGTGGGAACCCCCCTCCCCCCTGTAAAGCTATCCCACTTTACAGGCAGGATGGAGCTAACACCTCTGTGTCCCACTGCACACATGGAGCCCTCCACATGCAGCTGTGCTTGCCAGCCCTGCAAGCGCTTTCCCTCCTTCCCTGCAGCCTCTGTCCGTCCCTAACTCCATCCCTGATCTGACCAGCAGCTGTCTCCTTCCCCTGCCTGCCTGCCCTCCATCCCATGCTCCCTGACTCTGTGTCCTTGCCCCCTGCAGCCCTGTCATTCAGCTCTCTCCTGTAGGCATCTCTGCCTTCTCTGCCCTCTCCAGGCACCTTATCCCCTAAGTGGGGGGGCTTTGCAGCCCTGAGTGAGCTCTGTGTGTGCCCCTCACTGTGCACCAGGCCCATGAACAAAGCCACTCTGGGTGCTAATAGCCCCACCGGGAGCTGCTGTTGCCCAGCTCCTCAGCTGCCTGCTGTGCTCTGCACCGACCTGTCCTCATCCGAATGGAGCCAGCCCCTCGCTTTGCTCTCCCATTTAATCCTTTTAAAATTTGTTTTTCATCTCTCATACTGTGAAAGCTCATTTGCAGCCTAACACCAGTGCCGATCCCCACTCCCTTTGGTGGCACAAGTGACATTTAGAGGCCATTGAAGATGAGCACTGGCTCCCTCCCTCCTCCAGTGATCCCAGGGCTGCAGAGCCTTTGGACAGGAGGAGCATCCTGAGTCACTGCCTCCTGCCCTGGGCAGCAGTCCTGGGGGGATGCGGTGCAGCCAGTCCAGCCTCCTGCCAGGTCTCCTCTGCCTGGAGCTGGCAGCTGCCTCCTGCCCAGTTCTGCAGTGTGGGGCTTGGCTGAGGTTATTCCGAAGCAGTTTGGGATGTGTGTGCTGCAGGATGCTCCCTGTAGGGAAGTGCTGTGGCTGCACAGTGCTGACAGCAGCAGCATGATGGCTCCTGTGGGGTGTTGGGGAGAGGTGCCTGCGCCAGAGGGGAGCCTTTACATAATGGAGGTGGAGCTTGCAGAGAGGTCCTGAATGATGTGGACTCGTTTCTCCCTAGAAAGTTTCAATTTGTCAAGGAGGGAGAGTCTAAAGCAGAATGCATTCCTGGTGTTTCCCAAGGGATGCTGTGGCTGCCAGGATTGGTGTCATGAGCTGCACGGCCTCTGCAGCTCTTCTCCAAAGGGATAGGACAGCTGCAACCTGCGCCTTTCCTGGGCTGACTGCGGTGGAATTTCCCTGGAAATTGTCAGGGATGCCGTGAAAGCAGCAGAAATTGTCAGAAGGGCATGGGTGAGGTGTTGTGAGGTGCATGGGGCTGCAGTCTGGGGCAGGAGATGCAGTTTTCGGGTGCAGGGTGGCTTCACAAAGAGAAAAAGAGAGTTTTGTCTTGAAAGAAGCCACTTTGCTTTCAGGGTCTGCTCGCCTGCTTTAACATTTGAGGGCATTGAGCCAGGCTGCATTATGGTGTGGGCGATTCAGATTCACACTTGTGTGGCGTTTGTCTCCTTCGTGCCTTTTTGCAGTCCATCTGGCTGCTTGATAGTGCTTCAGGCTCTCCCAGCCGTGGCCCAACGGCTTCTTCCATTGCACTCATCCTTGGGGTTAGGATTTTGGTGTGGAGAACACTGGTGAGTGGAGAAATAGGAAAAGGATGACATCTTCCCAGCCAGCAAGTGAGGGATGGATGCCAAAAGGCATTTAAGCACACATTGTTTCCAGGAGTTCAGTAGGATCTAAACAAGAGGTTAAATACTCTGTGGAATTAGGGATGCTTTCCTGAATGCTGGTGAATGAAAGGGATAATAAGTCAAGCCCCTTAAAACTCTTTGTCTTTTGTTTTAGTGCTTGTCAAACTCCAATGACTTGTTAGCACTTTGAAGAAAGGACATCTTGGTTAAATATTCAGCAGTCCATTCATTAAGGTCTGAGCGCGGACTATAAACATTTTTTAACATCCAGTAGATCTCTGGTAAACTCAGGGAGACCAGCTCTGGTATTCCCCAGCATCCCAGGGCATAAACCAAGGTGAAAGAACCTTTTCTGCCTCCTCACTTTGGTCTTTTTCTTCTCTTCAAAAAGAAAGCCACCCTAATGGTTTTCCGTATGTATTGTAAAGATGCAAAAAGGAAAGACAAGCCTAACTAAGAAAATGAAGATCTTTGCCAATAAACTAATTTTTTGCCAATTGATTGGTTTTAATCTTCTGGAGGCAGGCTTTTCCAGGCTTGCTCTTTGCAGCAGAGGATGAAGAAATGGTCACCTGTCTTAATGCATAAGATTGATGCCACTGAGATTCATTTTCCAAATATCCCTGCCTTTACCTATTCTTTCCCATCTGACGTCCCTCAACAGGGCTCATCCTCCTGATTGCTGCAAAAATGAAACAGTTTTGCTGTTGAAAAGCACCACAGTCCCGAATCTGCACTAATGCTTGTAACCTTGGGCTTGATCTGATTTAGTCCTGGCCTTTGCAAAATGGCTACAGGTTTTTCTTGCTGTCAAGGGTTTGGCTTTTTCTCTCTGAAGTGTTTCTCTTAAGGGTGAAATAGCCCCAGAGCTGCTCTTTCCCTTTAAATGTATAAATAGGAAGAACCCCTGATCTCCTTTTCATGAGCTTGTTGTCTCAGCACTTTAAATTAAGCCTCATGCCTCAGTTATTTCCCTTTCCTTTTAACCAAAGCTCTGCAGGGTGAGGAGCAGCTGTGTCACCTCCCTGGCTCCCTTTTGGCTCCTTTCTTGCCAGTGCCCCTGGCTTGGAGAGCCCACCTTGCCCACTGTTTCTGCTGTGGCTGTGGAGGTTCCTGCCCTCTGGCCAGGCTTGGGTTGGGATGTTCACCCTGGAGTGAGCATTATTGCTGGGACAAAGGGATGTGGGTGCAGAGCAAGCTGGGCTGGCAGGATGGGCACTCGTGGTACCCCAGTATGGATGCTGAAGCCCAGCCCCAAGTGTGGACGCTAGGGAGTGAGGTAAAACCTGTCAGATTTGTGTTTTCTGGGTATTTTTTTTTTGTTGCTGTAGAACCTGGTTGTTGCTCTGACATATTCCCAGGGTCTCAGGTTCTCCCACCCTGCTGGATTTGAGGGAAGAGGAATCCAGGTGAAGAAGCTTGTGTGTGATGGGGGAGGAAAGGAGGAGAGCCATGTGAAAAGAGCAAAAGGAGATCCAGAATCAGAGGCTGAGCATTACTGTCAAGTTGTGCTGTTGTGCAGATGACGGTATTTTACTCGGCCCAGGGTATATTTATAGAGGAACATAAATCATACACACATGCCCTGTTCTGAGCACTGCACACCTCCAGTATATGTATCTCTAATTAACCAGCCATGGAGAGGGAAGCAGGATTGGAGCACACAGCCCCAGCTCCGTCCGCCAACAAAGCCGCGCTCTCCGTCCTAGCGGTGCCTACATTTATCTTTCCTGCAGCAGTGTTTAAAGTGAAAAGGGAGTATCAGGAGAGTTTGATAGGATCCAATTAAATTCCAGCAGATAAAATAATGATGAATTGCAGTTGAGCCCTGGCGAGACACGATGTACATTACTGCCGTCCCCGTAGCGCGGGGAAGGAGTTGAGGTCATCAACTACAGAAAAATAGGACACAGCTGCAGCCCAAGCGCTCCTCCAGAAACGCAGCCCAGGGGGATGGCGCATGTGGGAGTGAGGGGGGTTGCACAGGAAATTTGGATGTGTGGGTTTGCTTGCAGAGGAGCAGCCCCTCTGCTGCCTTCCCCAGGGATGGGTTGGGCAGGTTGTAGCTGGAGTGGGATGGATGCCCTGTGGAAAGGGGTGGGATGGCTGTGGGGCTGCGCTGCCTCCTCTGGGCTGGGGAAGGGCTAGGGCCTTGCCTAGTTGGCATGACATTTGCAGCCAAAGTGCATCTCAGTGCAATCTGCCCGCAGATTTGGGGTGTTTCCTGCTAGCTGCAGCCGTGTCCCCTGTGTGGCTCCCTGCAGGCACCTTCTCAGAGTGCTGAATCTTTCATCCCAAGGGAAGCTGGGTAGCTCTCAGTGCCTGTTGCTGCCAGCTGGTGGGTGGGTGAGTAGTGGGCTTACTAGAATCAAAAGTGGGACTGTCAGGGCAGGTGACAGGCACAGCCCTTGTTGTGTGCAGGGCTGGTGGCATTCCCTGCGTGGGGGCGGGGTGGGTGTGAGAATTGGAGATGTGAGAAGAACATGAGATCGGTGGTTGTTACTTGGGAAGATGTCTGAGATAAGTTTTGGATCAAGGGCCTTGAGAAAGGCTTAGTGAGGCTCTCTTGCCTGAGCTGCATCTCTGCAGAAGGAGAGCTTGCTGGGAAGACCAGTATCCAGGTGGGTGGGGCTGAAACATCCTCTGTCCTCTCTTCTGCATTTGCCTTGTAAGCTCTTGATGGAGGGACAGGGAGTCTGTCTGGGTTAGGTAAGGAGCCAGGCAGTTCTCATCTCGGTTGCTGACTCACTTGATGACATCTTTCCTCCCATCCCCTTCTGTGGGCTATGCTGCGTCAGAACACCTCACTTCTGGGCGCCATTGGTTTGCTCTCAGGCTGTGCCTGTTGTTTTTTGCTCCCAGAGCAAACATCCCTTTCCCATAGCTTGTCCTCACAGCAGCTGCCAAACCAAATCATCCTTTGGCACAGCTGGGGGTCCTGGGCACCTTTGCAGAGTGACCAGTGAATGGTGTGGTAGCAGGACTGCCTGGGTAGGTGCATCCCCCCACTCACGCCCATCCTGGCCTACTGTCCTGCTGCTCTTCCCAGTCTGCTGCCAGCCAGGGATTGATTAAGTGGGAAGTTAGTAACTGTTAAGTGTTTAATGGATGCTTAACACCATGTTAGCTCCGAGCAGGGAGGAGCCAATGGGGGACCTGTTGGCTGTCTGTGAGCTCTTTTTTGGGTCCCATAGGATGGACAGATGGGTAAGCACCCCCTGCCTGATCACCACCAGTTGTGGGGCCTTCAGGGTTGGAAGGTGGCTGCTGCTTTACTTGGATGCTGCAGCCTCCCTGGCTGTGGCTGTGCCCGTGGGTTGAGAGGCCACTTTTGTGCTTACACTATGGCAAGGGCAGCTGTGAGGAGGCCTTTTGGAAACACCTTCAAAATACGAGATGCCTTGGAAATTAGGGAGGGATCTGATGGATCTCCAAGTCCCAGGAAGCCGAGCCCGGAGCCCCTGCAGCTGCAGCTCCTGCACAGCCAAGTCCTGACCCCAGCTCCAGCATCCTGCAGGGACCAAGAACAGCATCCAAGCCACAGACCCACGGCTGTCTCTGCAGGGCAGGTGAGAGGCTGCTGACAGACATGCAGACGCCGAGGACACATTTTTCATTGATATCCATGTTCCGTTGATGATCCCATGCTTTGAACACCAGCTGAGGCAATGACTCCTGCTCTGCCACTTCCCTTTCACACAGTCCTGTGCTCCCGCTGCTCCCCGCTGTCCGGTCCAGCTCCCTGCCACAGCAAAGTCAGCATCCTCAGCACTGTGTCCTTTCCCAGAGGGAGGCAGTCTCTTGTGCAATTGGCCTCTTGCTGTCTCAGAACCGGTGCATGAAGAGTTAATGTTCTCCCTCCCTCTCCCCCTATTCTTCTTCCTCCAACCCACCTCCCAGAAGAACTAATTTCCAAAAGCAGCCGGGGCAGAGAGATGCAAATAAGTGTTTTGGACAGCTGCAGGCTGGATGCCTTCCCGAGATGCCAGGGCCCCAAATGAGACATGTCAGAGTACAAATTGAAAATGCCAATTTCACTTACGCTGCCACGTGCCTCGTCACAGCTAAATTCTGCTCCGGCGCTGCCACCACCCTCCCCAGCATGTGCTCCCTCCTGCTGCCAGGGAATGGTCTCTGCTCACTGCTGTGGGTCTGGCCAGCTCCTCATTGTGGTTCTGTTGAGGGTATGCTTGGCTGGGAGTAGGATAGAGCAAGGTGAACAGATCTGGACTCCTAGCCAAGTTCTGGCTTCGTCTTCCCAGGCCTAGTGACAGGAATATTGCTGAGAGGCTCTGGTGGTAGACGGTGCATGGTGGAGATGTGGTGAAGGTCATCTGAACAAAGACAACGAGAGGTGCCATGTCTGGGGGCTGTGTTGGGGGGTGATGGGGCTCTGCCTGTAGAGAGGAGGTGGTGGTGGAGCTGTTGGGTTTGCAGCTGGATGTGTTATGCCTGACAGCTGCTGTGTATGGCCGACCAGCAGCAGCCTTCCTCCCTGGGGGGGGCTGCATTTTGGGGTCCTCCACCGTGCGTTTGGGTGGACAAAGGATCACTAACCAAAAGCTGCAACAGAGGACCATTCTTGGCTCTCACTGGCACCCTGTGGGGCTGAGGGAGGGGTGTGTTGCCATAGCCAGGTCTCACACTGGGCATGTGTCTGATGCTGGACTGGTGGGGCTGCCTGGCTGGGAGAGACTCAGCACAGAAGGGACCAGCTTTGATGGTCAGGCGAGGAGGACCCAAGTGTTGTTTTCCTGGACATGCTGGATTCCTTCGTGGGCCACATCCCTGGGCCCTGCGGAGGGGTCGAGTAGAACAGACCCACTGCAGAGGGCCCTGTGTGGGGCAGCAGCTGGGGCAGAGCTGGAGGAGATGCTGAGGCCACCTCTTCCTGGTACAGCCCGGGGCTGTGAAGGGTGGTGCTGGGACTGTCTGGGGGTGGTGACGGGGCTGTGAAGGGTGGTGCTGGGACTGTCTGGGGGTGGTGACAGGGCTGTGGCCAGCTCATGGCCGGGTGAACCACTACTGGTGCATCCACTGCTCTCTAACAAACTCCAGCAACCCATGGATCATTCATTTAATCTCTCCTGACACGCCTGTCATTTTCTCAGGCGAGGAGCGGGGAATCTCTTGCCGAAGGAGGTCATTAGCTGTCAGGGATGGTTCCAACTGCCTTCCTGCCTCCGTATCGATTAAACCTCTCTGTGTGCATGCAGGGGCTTTGCAGGGAATATTGATGGTGCTGCTGGGGCTGGGACTCAGGTGTTAAGGCAGGGGAGAGGGGTCTGGGTGGGGAGGAGGCGCTGGCCGGGCTGGAAGGAGAAATGGAGGTGGATATGTCTGAACAGCAGCAGGTCCTAGGGCCTGAGTTTTGGGTCCCCTAAAGCTGGGGGGATAGGATTCCCTGGTGTTACCTCCCTAGATGGGAGCTCAGGGTGGTGGTGCCAGTCCTGAAATGGAGTGCAGCTGGTGTCCAAGCACAGTGTGGAGCCAGGAGTGGGGCAGCTGGGGGTGCGGTTTGGACGGGAGGAGTGCTGTCTCCTGAGATCTTTCTGAGGGCTGCTGTGGCACTGGAGTGGTCCTTGGCTCTGTCCCACCCACAGCCATGTGGCCACAGCTTTACGTCATTTTGTTATGGGCGATGGGGCTGGAGGGGACTTCAAGGGACACCCTCCCACTGACTGTCGGGGTGACTCTACTGAATCCACTCCTGTGATGTGCCCAGCCTGTCCTCCCCCACCTTCACTAGTGATGACCCTAATCCCAAATATCCAACTGAGCATCCTAGGAGTGGGGAGGACATGGGGAAGGCCCGGGAGCGTTGTGGGGAGAAGTACATCTGTGCTGCAGAGGCACCATCTGTTTCTTCCTCTTCCAGCAGCAGCAGCTTCAGACCTTTGAGTTGATGGGTTTTGGGTCTATTTGGAAACCCTCTGTTTTGCTGCTTTATCTTTTATTGTCAGTCCAGCCCGCTGGTTTCATGTGCTGTGACCGATGCTTGGATGAGTGGCTATCAAACCTGTCTGTTCTTAGCCAGCAAGTCCCAGCCAGGACCCCATCCGTCTCCTCTGGGTTGATGGGAGACATCCCTGTAACAGGATTGTATGTCTCTCTACACCCCATCACCAGGACATTTTCCCTCAACAATTAACAGGCTCTGCCTCCTCCTGTCTCCTCCTGCAGTATTTCTACGAAGGGAATGACATCAGTGACCTGCCCGTCAACTTGTCTGTGGTCTGGAATGGGAACTTTGTCATTGACAACCCCCAGAACATCCAGGGTAAGTGAGGGGTGGGATGGGACCTGGCCCAGTGCCCCCTCAGCCTCCAGCCCACCCTGGCTCTGATCACAGTTTGCACCAGTGCTTTGATGGGTTTCTAAAGAGGCTTTTTCCAAGAAGCTTTGGGAGACACCTTTGGCATTGAGTCCAGGGTGCTGCTGCCTCTTGCCTGTGGGGGTTTGTCTCACTGGGAATTGGTGGGAGGGGGTGAGAGCGGGTGCCTTTTTCCCCCCAAAACCTCTGCCCATGGGCTGGGGGGCCCGTGCTGAGCCCGCCCTGCTCCTGCCATTGCAGCCCACCTGTACAAGTGCTCGGCGCTGCGGGAGAGCTGCGGGCTGTGCCTCAAGGCCGACCCGCGCTTCGAGTGCGGCTGGTGCGTGTCAGAGCGGCGCTGCTCCCTGCGCCAGCACTGCCTGGCCTACGAGAACAGCTGGATGCACGCCAGCAGTGGCAACAGCCGCTGCACCGACCCCAAGATCACCAAGGTATGTGGGGGTGGGTGGCTGGTGAGGCACTGTGGTGGGGGGTGGAGATGGGGGTGTGGATGGGGCTCTCCAGGTGCAGCTCACAGCAGCCAGATCTACTCGGTGTTCAGTACTTGAGCGTTTTTTGTCACCACTTTCATTTCCAAGGCTAAAATCCTCTCTCCACCACCCCCATGCACTGGGCTTTCTGGCTCATTTCCAAAATTCCAACCCCCCCTGCACGTGACTGAGGGAGCCAGGAAAGCTCTAGGTTGCTTCTCCTTGTGTTGCCATGTGTGCTGGGGCCAGTAGTTCATCATCATCATCCCATTTTCCTGATAGCTTTTACGACCTTTGCTTATAAGATTGTGTATATTAATATTCGCATGCCTGTTGGGCTGGGATCCAGGTTCACAAGGAAGGTGGGTATTTCAGCTGGATACCTTCTGCTTACCCATGGCTGGCCAGGCCTCGATGGTGTTAATTACTGGAGTCTTAGCACAGGATCTGATTTGTTTGGGTTTCAGTGCCTTATCTGATGGAGGCTGGAAATGAGAGTCTTGGCTTTTCCCAGTGCGTGCTGCCTGCCTCTCACACGGATGGGCCCTGCAGTGTGCTGGGTGGCAGCCATGTGGAGAGAGGGGGGAACGGCCCTGCTGGGCATGCCCCTGCCTACAAAGAGCCCTGCCTGCAAGAAGTACTGCCTGCAGAGTTGCCTGGGGCTGGTGGAGTGCTGGCAGGAGCAGGGATCCATTCCTGGGGAACTGGGATCGAGCCTCAGAGCCTGCATCCCTACGTGGAGGTCTGCTGTTGTGTGCAGAGCTGTGGGGCTCCCTGTCAGCTTCCCACTGTCCTCAGGCTGAACGTCCCAAATCCAGACCCTTAGGGATGATGGGAGTGGAGAATGCAGTGTGCAAGTCAGGGCCAGGGTGGCCTCGCTGTAGGCTGTGCCCTTGTCCTCTTGTGTTCAGGTGGCCAGGGCTGCAGGCATTCACACACACCACTCACAGCAGCTTCCCAGCAGCTGTTGGTGCCCAGCGTTGGTAACAGCAGTTGGTCCAGAGCTGATGGTACCAGCTCTCCCGCCCTGAATCATTATGAAATTTTACAGTAATTGCAGGTGCAGCAGGAACAGATCTGTTAGCAGGTGGGCTTGACCCGACGCTGCTCTGTGTTAATGCCCTGGGGCGTGGCAGTCAGTGTGGGTGTGCAGGAGCTGTTGGTGTGATGCCCTTCCTGTAGCGTGCCTGTTGCCTGCTGCCTCCCACTACCCCAGTCCCACATCTGGGCTGAGGCCATGCTTGCAAATGGTCCAGAGAAAAGCCTAGTGCAGAGAGGGTAGCATGGGCTGACGGGGGAGAAGGGTCTCCTACAGTGCTTTCATGGGGAGCTGGAGCCTCCTTCCTGCCCAGCCCACTGGAGTGCAGGTATCTCCATGGGTGGTGGGGCTGGGCTGGGAGATGACCATGATTCTTCACCCTTGGAGTGAGGAATCACTTACCCATTGTTCAGTGGTGGGGACGAGCCCCTTCCAAACCTCTGTGGTGTCTCGCCTAGTGCTTGCTGTGACCCTCAGAGTGACATCTTTTCCCTTGGGAAGGGGGTACCCCTTGTCCTCTGCACCTCCTGGCCATGCTGTGGCCACTGGAGCTGGGAGCAAGCCAACTGCTTGTACCTGCTGGAGCCGTTCGCTTGTTGATGTAAAAGGACCCTATGAAACCAATTAGGAGAAAAGCAGCAGTGTTTGTTGGGGCCAGGGGTGCGGAGGTGGGGGGGGAAAGGGGAGGGTTGAGCAGCTTCTGCTGTCCTCGGCAGCTCCCCCCTCCCACACACCTTGTTTAGCTGTGACCTCCCTGTGCTGGGCGGCCAGCGATGTCATTTCATTCCCGGGCTCCTTCCTCCCCGAACGCGTGGCCCTTGTCAGCTTTGCTGCTGCGGAGGAGGAACTGAACATGCTGGAGCAGCTTTTAACACTCATTTAGAAACACCAAACAAACAGCCTCTTCTTGCCAGCCGCCCTGCCAGAGCTTTATTTAAGGGGAAGACCCAACCTGGTGCTGGCTGCAGCTGCTAGAACGAGCTCCAATCCCAGACTTGGGCAGGGGCTGAACAAGGTTTAGGCAAACAGTGGTTCCCCACAGCCCCGGAGGGTTTTGTTGCTGTGTAAATAGTGAGTTGTGACTGCCTCGGCGTGGCCCAGGGCACGGGCACCAGTCCTAACTCTGCTGCTGGCCTGGGACATGTCCTGCAGGATGTGTGCAAGGGGACTGGGTGCTCCCGTCTGGGTTCATGTGTGCTGAAGGTGATGAGCCCAGTGTGAATCCAGAGGGCAGAAGTTAATCCCAGTGGAGATGGCTGTAGTGGGACTGTGCAGAAACAGCCCCTGGATCCATGAAGTCCATCAGGGTTGGGGATGTGGACAGTGTCTGCTGCTGCATGTTTCCCACCCTCAGCTCATCCGCTTTTCCTTGCTGTGGAGATGATGTGCAGGAGGGAGCCCTTCACAAGGAGGGAGGAGGAGGATCCATCTGGCTCAGGCCCCAGGGCTGCAGCTGCCCAGATTTGCCAAGAATGCAAAGAGCTTACACGTGCTTGGTCGAGGTTTGAGCCTGTCCAGGAGCTGGGCTTAGTGCAGGCAGAGGTGCCTGCCAGTGCTAGAGGGGATCTCAGCCAGGAGAGAAGAGGAGGCCATCACCTGCACCAGAACCATCCCTTCCCCTGGGTCAGGGTGTGATTTCTTCCTGGACTGACCCAGCCTGCATTCCTCTCTCCCCCTCCTGCTGCCGGCAGCTGCCTTCTCCCCTGCTGTGGCTTCATGTCACTGGGGACCCAGCTGTGTCCCCGGGCCCACGCAGGGCATGCAGCTCTGCCGTTCATCCCAGTTAGTGCTGCAGGTGGGCGCTTGACCTTGGGGCCAGCAATCGCTGATGTAAAACTGCCTGTAATTGCCTGGTTGGAGGCGGCGTCCCCACATACCTTGGAACAGGGCCCACACCTCTGTTCATCCCTCATCCTGCCACTGTCTGTCAGGCCACACCTGTCTGTTTTATTGGGAATCATCCCAGTAAATGAGGCGTGGTGCTGTGGTGAGGTCCCCTCCCTTCCCAGCCGGCCTTGGCACAGGGTTTGCCAGTGAAGAGAAATGCATTTCCCCCCTCCCTGCCATTTCCCCTCTGCAGGGACCTGGTGGAGATGCTTTCTCCTTTGAGAACATCTTGGACTTGGGAATCTCATCCCTGGGCATCTGGGACCTGGCCAAAAGCCAGGCACATCCAGGTGCTTCCTTGCTGGTTCATCTGGAGCCATGGCTGATGCTGCTCTGTCTCCTTCAACTCCATGTCCTTGTCACCTAGGAAATGGCTGTGTCTGCAGCAGGGTGTCCATATCCCAGCCCTCTACTTGGACACCTCTCATATCTCCTGGCTTGTTCCTGGGGGGATTTTGTGGATACAGCTGTCACTGAGGAGGTCTTTCCCACTCTGTGGGCAATTTATGGATGTGCTGGCTTTTCTTATCAGCTGTCTGCTCCTTGCTGCTTGTAACACACACCCTGCAGCTGCCTGGGCTGCAGCCTGCCCAGGTGAGGTGTCCCTGTGGCTCTGCATCCTTGTGACAGGCCATACTCTCTCCTAGTTGTTCCCTGAGACTGGCCCTAGACAAGGAGGGACCCGTCTGACCATAACTGGCGAGAACCTGGGCCTGAAGTTTGAAGATGTTCGCGGGGGTGTCCGAGTGGGCAAAGTGGCGTGCCTCCCCATCGAGAGCGAGTACATCAGCGCCGAGCAGTAAGTGCCTGGCGAGGGGTGGGTGTGCTCCAAATCACCTCAGCAGGTCGGGGACAGCAGTGATGGCATTCAAATGCTGCCCATGGCTGTAAAAGACATAGAGCTGACTAGGCTGAACTGGGAGGGAAGTACCTGCTGGTTATGGTTGCTCTGGGAGGAGCCCAAAGGCTTTGGGGAAGCTTCTCTGAGGGCTGGCAGTGTCAGCTGCCACCACCTTGGTTTCTCATGGAGCTGCTGGCACCTGAGACCTTTGCTTGGCAGTGCCAAGGACACTGAGAGTTTCTTCCCCTCATCTTTTAGGATTGTGTGTGAAATTGCAGATGCCAGCCAGAACAAGGTGCATGAGGCTCGGGTAGAAGTGTGCATCCGTGACTGCACGTCCAGCTACCGTGCCATATCCCCCAAGACCTTCACCTTCGTGGTAAGCCCTGTGCTGGGGACAGGTCTGTCACCTTGAGGGGGAGGTGATGCTGGGTGGTTTTGGGTGGTTTTCTGGCTGAGTTGGAAAATTTGCCGTCATTTTCCTGAGGGGCAGGCAGGGATTCTCTGCTCAGTCACTGAATCATGATGATTGGATTTCTCCAAGGCTGCCACTGCTCTGCCTCCCCACCGTCCCGCTGGCACTGCCAGGCCTTAATACTGTGCCGAGCTGCTGTCCCACAGGTCCTTCTGTGACTCTGTCACCTGGTTGAAGCTGCCTGGGGATGTGGGTTTCAGTTCCCAGCCTGACTCCAGGGATGCTCTTTTCCTTTGACAGACGCCCACTTTCTCCCGTGTTGTCCCAGCCCGGGGTCCTCTCTCAGGTGGCACCTGGATCGCCATCGAAGGCACCCACCTCAATGCTGGCAGCAACGTCTCCGTGACCATCGGGGGACGGCCTTGTGCTTTTTCATGGTGAGGGGCACAGAGGGTGGTAGAGGTTGGGCAACAGGCACCTTCAAAGGCAGTGGGACCCCCAGACAGAGCAGGAGCCAGAAGCCTGGCCTACGAAACCAGGAGGGACCACGGGAGCCAAACCCCCTGGGTGGCCAAAGGTGTCTTCTCTTGAAGCCTCTGTGTGTCAGAGGCTGCAGGAAGAGCCCTAAGAACAGAGATTTTTCTCTAAAAGCACAAAGCCCTGAGGCATGAAGTGGATAATTTTTAGATTAGGGATGATAATGGAGCGGCTCTTTAAATATTTTCCTGCGGTAATTACTGGTTATCAGCCCTAATCGCTGCTGTTTGCAGCCGCCGCACGATGGGAACGCTCAGGAGCTGCTCGGTCTTTCCTGGCTGCCTTTTGTTTCATTTCTTGGATTTTTGTTTTTTCTTTTTTTTCCTCCTTTCTCTCTTCACCCCCCAGCTGTTTCAGAAGGGGAGAGGGGCTGGGGCAGGGGGCTCCCGGGCAGCCCTGGCTCCTGGCTGCCCTGGCCTCCCTCCTGCCCAGGCACTGACATGTTGTGCATTTCTGCCCCAGGAGAAGTGCCCGTGAGATCCGGTGCAGGACCCCTCCAGGGCACACCCCCGGCGGCTCCCCCATCCTCATCAACATCAACCGGGCAGAGCTGAGCAACCCGGAGGTGAAGTACAACTACACAGAGGACCCCACCATCCAGAAGATTGATCCTGAATGGAGCATCAACAGGTGAATTGCAAGGGGCTTGTGGGATGCATGGGGGACTGTTTCCCACACGGATTTCTCGCTCCTGATGGGCACATCTCAGTGCTGTGATAGCTGCCAGGCTGCACTCCAGAGATGTGGCAAGAGGAGTGTGAGCAATGGCTTGGCACCAGGGCCCTGCTAACTCCTGGCCTACAGTGCTCAGCCTGGCAGGGGGCAAGAGCAGAGAGTGCTTTGGATCTGCTTAATTTCAGCTTGACATTTGGCGGCGGCAAATAAAATTAAAATATTTCCCATCGGGGGATTTTTTGAAATGTTTACATATTTTTCTAAAAGGTTTGAATTGGCTGGAGAGGAGGCGAAGGAATCCATTAAGAGCTAGTGCCAAGGGAAACCTTCCCCAGGCTGTTGATGAGGAACGAGCTTCCCAGAGGCATGGCCGAGCTGTCCGGGACCACGGGGCTTTTAACACCGAGCCATGGCTTTTAACACCAAAACCTGGCAGAGTTCAGCCTGTCCTGTCCCCCGCTGCCTCTGTGGTGGAGAAAGGGTGACAGAGGGGAGCTTGTACTTCTTGGGGTGCTTTCCTGTTGTGAATGCTTAGTTGTCTCTAGCTGGGGAGCCATCTTCAGACCCTAAATCTGCACACAGGATGGGATGTCAGTGTTAATTACTGGGTTTTATATCTCTAGTTGGCCTTTGGGTCAGCTGAAATGATTTGACATTGGTGCATGCCAGGTCCTGCCAGCCATGCAATATATGGCTGGGATAAGAGATTCCTGGGGCATGGTGGCTCACCCAGGCTGGGGCAGATGGGCATCTGGCTGGAGATGATGGCTGCTTCCTTCCTAGAACTGGGGATCCAGTGCCAAGCTGCCTTTCCTAACCCATTGTCTCCATGTCTCTAGTGGTGGGACATTGCTGACTGTGACTGGCACCAACCTGGCCACCATCAAAGAGCCCAGGATCCGGGCCAAGTATTGCAGTTCTGAAAGGGAGAATGTAAGTGGGGCTGGCTGGGGCTGGGGGCAGAGCACGAGGAGGAGGGATGCTGTGTGCAACGCAGGGCAGAAAGTGTATTGCTTGCCCTTCAGGTGTGATGGTGTGGAGAGGCTGAGGTCCGGGGGCTGCTGCCCCAAAGAGAGGCACTGATCTCTCTGCAGAGCCTCCAGCCAGGTGCTGTCAGGAGAGGGTTGAGATCTCAGCGTTCAAAACTGGTGGGAGGTTTGTGGGACAGCTATAGGATATTGACAGAAACAGCCCATCCCCAGTGACATCTCACCTGCCACCTCTTGCACATCCATTGCAGACAGGAGTCTGTGTCGGCCCTGGGGTGGGATTCGATGGGAATAGGAGATTCCAAATCTAAACCCTGTGTCCAGAGCCACTGCTTGCAGGGGATCCTTGTGGGGTCTGGTCCTGACCTTGTTGGGAGTGGGTCTGACCTCGTTCCATGCCTCCTGCAGAACTGCACCGTCTACAATGACACCACCATGGTGTGCTACGCTCCCTCCATTGACAACCCTGTGCGGAGCCCTCCGGAGCTCGGCGACCGCCCGGATGAGATTGGCTTTGTCATGGATAACGTCCAGGCCCTGCTGATCATCAACACCACCAATTTCGTCTACTACCCAGACCCTGTCTTTGAGCCGCTCAGCCCCACAGGGATGCTGGAGCTGAAGCCCAGCTCTCCCCTCATCCTCAAGGTAAAGAGTCTGCACCTGGGGGCAGAGGTGGGGACATGTCCCTCTGTGGCGGTGGCATTTTGTGTCTCCTGGAGCAAAGGTTTTGCCATGTGTTGGGTTCTTTTAAACATTCCCCATTGCACGAGAACTGACAGTCTCATTCCTTGTTCCCTCAAAGGGCAGGAACCTGCTCCCACCGGCCGCTGGTAACTCCCGCCTCAACTACACGGTGCTGATCGGAGACACTCCCTGCACCCTCACGGTCTCCGAGACACAGCTCCTCTGCGAGTCCCCCAACCTCACTGGCCAACACAAAGTCACAGTAAGTGCTGACACCGGTGCCTTTGCTCCTCGTGTCTCATGTGTCTCAGAATTTCAGTCTTTATCCCAGCATCTTTTACCCTGCTGTGTGCTCGTCCTTGAATGAGGACCGGATAGTAGGTGTACGTGCGGGAGCATCCTCAGGAGTCATCTTCCTGCTCCCTAGGCATCCCTCTTCCTAATTACATGTTTAGTAGGATGGAATACTTTGTCACTCCCCCCGCACACTCAGCTTGGTGTTCCTGTGCCCTGGCTGGCGATGGGTGCAAGGCAGGGGGGATTCCCACCCTTCCCTCCCAGTGCTGGCACATGCTGTAAGGCAGGCTCCTTTGTTTGTGGGGTTGTAGCGCAGCAGTGCTCGCGCTCCAGGACTCTGCCGTGTTGAAAGGGACCCAGCACGGTCCTCCCCAGGCTCCCCATCCATGGGGGAACTCGCTTTACATCCCATCTGTTACTGTAATGTTGTCTGAATGAGACATCAAACCCTGTGCCTGCTCCACGTGCACTGGCAGCGTGTGTGCTGCATGCCATTACAGTGCCTCGCGCTGCTCCAGACCTGCCCCCGCCAGACCCGCGTTCTTCCACGTCCTTCGGGCCATGGGCTGGGAGTCATGCCCCAGTTCCCAGCATGGTGGGTACAGTAGGGAGGGCTACCTGTGGCACATATTCTCTGACAGCAGGTCCATTTTTTCCCCCGTCGTGGTGCAGATCAAGGCTGGAGGGTTCGAGTTCTCTCCAGGGACGCTGCAGATCTACTCAGACAGCCTGCTCACCCTGCCAGCCATCATCGGCATCGGTGGTGGCGGCGGCCTGCTCCTCCTCATCATCATCATCGTCCTCATCGCCTACAAGCGCAAGTCCCGGGATGCTGACCGGACCCTGAAACGCCTCCAGCTGCAGATGGACAACCTGGAGTCCCGGGTGGCCCTGGAATGCAAAGAGGGTGAGGGATCCCTTTGCCATCAGCATGGGGGTCTTGGGGGTTTCTTACAGCTCCAAGGCTCAGTGTGCTCCTGCCCTTTCCCTACTGCCTTTCAGAGAGGGAATGGGAATGAGCAAAGCTGCTTTGCCAGTGGAAGTGAACTCATTTTAGGTGGGATTTGGAGGTTTTTCCAGATAAGAAGTTCTCCATTTCTCCAAGTGGGAGAGAACAGAGCAAGGAGGGTAGCAAAGGCTTCCTGTGAGTGGGCAGTGGATCTCTCATGATGTGACAGACAGATGCTGTGAAATTGGACAGAATTCCTTGTATGATACTACTGATAAAACCTAATTGCCCATTATCCCCCTGAGCTGGCTCCAGAGGCCCTGACCCTGCCAGCCACAGCCGCAACCAGCCCGGATGCTGCGAATGAAGCAGGCACCGAAAACAAGATAATAAAAAGGGGAAAGAAAGACAAACCCTTTGCTCCCCCAAGTCCCCATCCCTCCACATGCCTGCGGATGGCACTGGTGACAGGGAGAGGGGAGGGAGCTGGTGGAGGGGATGGTGTCTTGTCTTCCACAGCTGGCAGATAAAAGGATCTGCTTTTAATTAAAAGGCACAATCTCTTCCCTGCCTTTTCTCTTTTCTAGTCCCGCTAGTTACAGATAAGATAGCACGCCTTTCAAGCTGACGGTTTGTTTTTTCTCATCAGGCTGACGAGCCTGCAGTCCTCTGCCTGGCTTTCAGCTCCCTTTAAAGTGCTGTTAATTTGATTTTTCTGAGGGTTTTCTACCCCCACCCCAACCCCCTTCCCTGGTGCATCTCCAGGACTCTTCTCCCATCAGCTTTTCCCTGTAGGTGCAATTAAAGGTTCAGGACCCCCTGGATCACGTTCCCCCCGGAGTCACAGCTGCCTCTGCTGGGATCGGGAGGTTCCGGGGTGGGTGTGTTCAAGCTCTTCTCTCAAGTAGTATTTAGGTCAAAAAGAAATGAGGACAATCTTGCGGTTTAGGCTAATGTTTTCCCCAAGAAGCTCTGTTTTTTTTCAAGCCTTGCTGTTCCCGCCTTCCCCCAGCATCCCTGGGAGTCTGCAAGTGCTGGGCAAGGGGGGATTTGAGCCCCCTGGGACCTGGCAGTTCTGTTCCCAAATCTGCCACTTGATTTATTCTGGGGATGTCATCCCCACACTCTGCAGCTCAGTTTCTCCATCTGTGAGATGGGAACAGCAATCACAGCCTGCCAGGAAGAGGAATGCTGAGAATATTCACGCCTTGGGGGGGTCCACCCGCGGGGTGCTGGGGGTGTGGCGAGGGGCTGAGTGCCAATGCTGTGTGCTGAGACTCCAGGATGTGTTGTTTAATTCTGCTTTTCCCACCCCAGCCTTTGCTGAGCTGCAGACAGACATCAACGAGCTGACCAATGACCTGGATGGGGCTGGCATCCCCTTTCTGGATTACCGCACCTACGCCATGCGGGTTCTCTTCCCGGGGATAGAAGACCACCCTGTGCTGAAGGAGATGGAGGTGTGGGTCTGTCTGTCTGTCTCTGTAGTGGTTCATACTGGGGATGTGCCCCTGCACAGTCCCCTGCACGAGTCCCTGTGCCCCGGGGCTGGAGAGATGCTTTGGTTGGATGCTGGCCCAGCGTGGTGCATCTCTCCACGTGGCAGCCGGCGTGGATGTGGACCGGCTGCCAAATGGTTACTGCACTCTCTGACATTAATATCAATATTTATATTAATATCATTGCTGCTGTCATTTTCTACAACGCTTGCTTTATTCAGTTGGGTTTGTTTGATGCCTGACCGGTCGCTCGTTTTTAGCAGGGCTGTCTGACATCGCCTGCTTGCTTGGCTCCATTTCCCCATGCAGAACCCCTCCTTGGCATCCTTCCTCTGCTCCCCAAACCAGCTCCTTCTCCTCCCTCAGCCTCCCCACCTCTGTATAATTTAGTGCATGCAATTGCACAGCAATTGCTTCTCGTGTGCTGGGCTGCTGAGGCCACTCTTGATTAGAGGAAGGAGGGGGGTGACCTTCGCTTCCCCTCACTGCTGACCCAGCACAGTAATTAATGTCGACGTGGGCTTCACAATGTATTTAGGAGAAGTAATTGGCCCTGGTGCAAGATGCACGGTCACTAATTACAACACAACAAGCTCTTACCAACTACACATGCACGTGCTGGTGTTGCACACCAGCATGGCTACGGCATGGGCCCTGGCCTTCTGCCTGCTCTGTTTCCCCAGTCCCTAATCCCAGCTCTGGAGGGTGGCGGGGACCCTGTTTCCGTGGATTTCCCCTTACAGCTCAGGTTTCCGGATGCTCAGAGCCAAAGCAGGCATGTAGGTCTCCCTGGGGCACAGCCCTTCCTGTCTGTGCAGATGCCCGGCTCTCCTCTCACCTCTGCTCTTGCTCTTAAAGATTTCCCCTAAAGAGGGAAAGTGGAAAGGGTATCATAAAGGGTATCAGAGAAGGAATTTTGCATTTGCTGTGGCAGGCTGGGTGGACTTTGTCCACTTCCAGCTCCTAACTCAAAACATCCTGCTTGAGAGAGCACACCAGCTCAGCCTGGCCTGGGAAGCAAGGGGTTAAATGCACGAAGGGGAAAATAAATCCCCAAAAGAGATTAAATAAAGCAACTACAGTTGTGTAAGCTTCATCTAATTTAATCAGGTTTTCTTTTATTTGTCTCTTTACTCAGAGTGTAACATTAGCTATTGCAAGTGACGGAAGGAAGCGGCGCTTGCTCACGCACACGCTAATCCACAGTGAGCACCGGTACCAGCTCCCTTCCTCTGCAGGGTTTAGGGGGAGGCTGGTTGCTTTGTGAGAATTTAAGCCTGATTAAATATTTAGTTCAGTATTGTTCATTTATTTATGTCTGCTAATGATCAGCAAGTTGAACATAGGGGCTTAGAACTGACAAGGACTTGGTGGGAAATGGGGTTTTTGTCCAGCAGGAAAAAATGTTTTGGAGAGGGAAGTTACAACTGCGAGGAATTTCACTGAAACTGAAGAGCACCAATCCAAAGTTTTGATTGAAGTGAAATGATTTGATGTGTCAAAACTCTGTTCTTCATTTTGAGTTGGTGTTTTGAAATGAAAAGTGTTGTTTTGTCTCCAAATACCGACATGAAGCGAAATTTTATGCTCATTCTCCCAGTCAGGAAGACAAGGGGGGGAATTAAAGAAAAATGGATGTTTTACCACAGGAAGGCTTTTATTCAGAGGAAACTATCTTGTCTAATGGGAAAATGGAGTACTGTAAAAATATTAATTTCTGGTAACGAATGTGGTCAGGGCTGGCCAGAGCTGGGCTGCTGATGCCAATGCAGGTGTGAAAGCATCCCCACCCAATCCCTGCTGGGTCCTACATGGCCAGATATGGCCAGAAATACACCTTCAAATGTCTCATGAGTAAAGGGACTGTTTCAGGGTGTGTCTGGAGTGGGACAGAGCTAGATTTCTGCTATTATTTCCCTCTCTGAAATCCATCCCCCCCAAACCAGGCAGGTTTGCTGCTGGTGGAGCTCAGGGTTGTGGCTTTATTTGCTTTCTGTGTAATACCCAAAGCGCATGTTGCAGTGACTTGGGTGGGAATTGAGCTGCTTGTTAGCTGAAATTGAAAATTATAATTTTTCTGTGTGCTTGGGAGAGAAGGAGTGTTTGTTTATAGGAAGGAAGTGTGTTTACATGTCTGCACACAAGTGGGAGAGAGTCTTTGTATGGAAGGGTGTGTCTACATAGACATATATGTACATTGGTGCCCTGAAACTGTTAACCTGATGCTGGGATTTTGCAAACTAGATGACACTTCTGTGGGAACTGAGACGGATCACCAAAAAGGAAGCTTGGTAGTAAGGAGAGACCAAGTCCAGCTGCTTTTTGACCCCTTTTCATCATTTCCTCTTGTGGGATTGAGGGTGAATTCAGGGTGTGGTTCAGTCCAGCCACCTTCTTGTCAGCCTCCCCATCATGCCTGTCTCTCAGCTTTGCTCTATCCTTGCAGGTCCAGGCCAATGTGGAGAAGTCCTTGACCCTCTTTGGTCAGCTCCTGAACAAGAAGCACTTCTTGCTGACCTTCATCCGCACTCTGGAGGCCCAGCGGAGCTTCTCCATGCGGGACCGTGGCAACGTGGCCTCGCTCATCATGACGGCGCTGCAGGGCGAGATGGAGTACGCCACAGGGGTGCTGAAACAGCTCCTCTCTGACCTGATTGAGAAGAACTTGGAGAGCAAGAACCACCCCAAGCTGCTCTTGCGGAGGTGAGTGTCCCCCTGAGAGGCTGGAGCTGTGGGACAGCTGTGCCCAGGCACTTCTGAGCGCAGTGACATGAGCTGGTGTCCTTTGGGGATGCCATCGGAGATGGCTTTGGTGTTGGCTGTGGCAGCGAGAGCGCTGAGTCTGTGGTCAAGCATTTCCTTGCTTGTCTGTGTGCAAGGATGAGAGGGATGTGGGACCATCTGGCCCCAGGCAATTCAGGAGGCACCCGTGGGATGTTCTCACTCCAGTTTGGCCTATGTGGGCTCATGTTACCTGGGAAGGAGAGAACAAGGTGCTTGCCAACTGTGCAGGCTGGCGCAGGGAGGGCACGTGCTGCTGCTGAGGTGTGTTGCTGTAGGTCACCTGGAGAAGGGAAGGTGACCAGGTGGTCCCCCATATCTCTCATGCCTTGCCTGGTGGCTGCGTGGGTGCCTCCATGGGCTGGCAGCAGGCAGGAGTCCTCCTTTCCCCGCTGTCTCCTCGGGGCTTACCTGCCTTGCCAGTCACATGGGGGTTTTCCTGGGAAACACACTCAGATCTCTGCAAGCCGGGAGTCTCGCTGGGGCCGGGGGAAGTGCAAGCAGGAGGCAGCCTGCCAAGCCCTGCCATGAGTCTGCCTGCCCTATCAATATTTAACGATAGCTCTGAGCTCTCCTTCATCATGGGCTGATGAATATTGAAAGATACACCAAGTCCTGAACAAAAACTATTAATAAACTCCACTGGTTCAGCTCGAGGCCCTCCGTGCTATCTTCTCCCTTTTCATGCCATGCGGTGCCTCCCCATCTCCACCTCCAGCAGCCTGGTGCCACCAGCCTTTGGCAGAGATGCAGGGATGCCTGGGAGGCACAGGGCTGGCATGTCACCAGAAAGGCTCAAGAAACCCAGAGCATCTTTCAGACATCAACTGCTGTTCATGACATGTCCAGACTGGACAAAGCCTGCCAGGTTTTGTGTGGGTGGCCCTGGGGAAACACCTGGAGAAGACCCAGATGTGAGCTGGTCCCAGTTACGTCTGTGTTGCCCATGTCGTTAGGCACATTGCTTTTTTACTCTCTCTGCTTCATTTATCACGTTACAAGGGTGCCCTTAATGTTGCATAGCATCTCAGTAGCAGCATGTCGGAGGGGGTGTGTCGTGCAGACCTGTGGCTGTCCAGGAGTGACGTGGATCTTGGAGGTGCCAACTGGCGTTCACTGTCCCTCTCCCCTGACTGCACTCTTAGGCTCTTCTCTTCCGATCGTCCCTCCATAACACCAGGTTTCACTGAAATATTTAGAATGCGTTTCCAGCTCCTGAAGTAAATCAATAAAATATAAATAAAAGACATCAAGAGGAGGCCGGCAGCAGCAGTGGCTGAGCTGTGGCAGTGGCACAGGGGCACAGCCCAGCCTATCCAAAGACTGTCAGTCCTCAGCCACAGTGCTTGAGAGCCATTGCAGTTAGAACAGGGATAAGGTCCCCTGGCCAGCACCTTGCTTCTGCCTCCCTGAGTGATATTTAACAAAGAGACATTGTTCGTGAAGCCATGAGTGGGGCCGAGGGCTGTGCTTCTCTATCTGTTTGATTAGCCCTTCTGTTGGGTGTGAGAGTGTGCTTACCGCCCAGGGCAACTGGATTAGCACTGATCTAACTGGGGAGAGCTGTTATTTATTTATTTGGTTGTTGGATAATCCCCCCATTGCTGTGGCATCTGGCTCTATCATGGATAAAGACAAACATCCGCCAGAGCCTGAGTGGTGGCACTTCAGATAAGCGTTAATGGGCTTGTTGGGTCCTTTCTAGGGCCAGGGAGGATGTCTGCTGAATAGCTGCAGTCCACTCCTCCCTTGGCTTTCTCTCCACGTCCCTTTCCTTCTCCCTTTTTTGTTCCCTATGGCGGATTATTCTTTCCTGGTGGGGGCATGAAGCCTTCCCTTCCCTGAAGCCTCGGGTAATGCTGTCCTCAAATGGTTTAAGGAGGGCTGTGCTATTCCAGGGAGGGCAAAAAGGGCTAAGCCCCATTAGCACAAGAGAAAACCTTGGAAGGGACCATATGACACTGAGTCAGCTTGAATAAACTCTGGGAAAGTGGATTTCCTGCCCCAGCCATCTGGTCTTTGGGAACTGCTCCTGGCCCATCTGCTGGGCATGGCATTGCCATTGGGCAGTGCATGGAATTGGGCAGTGGGACTCCTGATGGCTCTAACATTTTGGTTCCTCCTGGATTTTGTTTCTTGAGTGAGCTATTTGTATTTATTTGTTTCCCTGGTGCAGAGGAATGCAGCCACATCCCTGAGGTTATTAGTATTGCCTGTGCTTTCAGGACCGTCTGCGTTTGCAAGTGGCTGATCTGATAACTAATGGGTGGATAAGCTGAAGAAGCCTAACTGGAGAGGGTCGAGGGACTGGCTGGCATTTTTACTTTAGAAGGAGTGAAGGCCTTGTTAAAAAGAACAGACATGATAAGAGGAGTTTAAATCTTATGGCAGAGAGATAAGGTGTGGTGCAGAGACAAGCATATTAGGGTGCACCTGTAGGGCTGCTCGGTTCACCAGGGTCTGGTGTCACCCTTAGCTCCCTCCACCCCTCCATGTCCCTCTCTCTGCTGGTGTGGCACATCCTGGCTGCAGTACCAGCACCCTGAGGTCCCCTCATTCTATTTGGACCCATCACATTTCACTCCCATCCTGAGGGATCCTGCTCTCCCTCTTGTGCATGAACTCCAGCAGACACAGGCAGCTCCCCTGGACCTTCCCTGCTATGCTGCTTTGGAGCACAATGGCAGCTGGGTTTGACCTCTGCTTAAGGAAACTAGGGGCAACGTGTAGGTTTTCTCAAGGCAGCTTTGGCTGCTTCCTTCAACTGCATATCCAAAAGCTGAGAGGCACGGCTCCATTTTTAAATTCCTTTTGGTGCAAGTGGGTGCAGCATTGTACACTTGCAAACTCCTACATCACCACCTCACTCTGAGAAGACACACAGAAACCCTAAACTTCCATTGTGCAGGCATGGAAGGGTTAAATTCCAAGCCTGGCACAATGTCTGTGTTCCAAAAGTACATGGAAAACAGGTTAAGCTTCCAACCACTGCTCTTACTCCCTCCTCCTTTAATCCCCTTGTTTTCAGATGAATTAGTAGTGGGGATAAGTTTGACCAAAAACATATTTGGGTCAAAGTTTCCAGACCTAAATCTGGTCGTGGCTTTAACCAAGGCCATGTACTAGTGGACTGGTGGTGGCCAATGTCCTCTTGCTCTACGATGGGCCCTGGGCTTTGAGGCTTTAGAGATCAAGGGCTGCTTCAGGGGTTGCAGGAAAGTTCCATGTCACCAGCAGTGGTGGCCTGCGTCAGGGCAAAGGCAGTACTGAGTGCCCTGCAGGACCAGAACCCCCCAGGTGGGGAATGGGGCTTCCAGCTACATCTGTCTTTGCCTTGCAACCTCAGCGCTTCCTTCAGGTTGTACTTTAACTGGGGAGCTTGAGGTAGGTTTGGGGACATTGTACCTGTCTTAGGTGCCTCATACAATCCTCCTGTGGAGGGAGCTGTCTGGTTCCAATGGGACATCATAGAAGAAACAAAGTTCATTGAAGTAGAAGGTACCAGGGAGAAGCAGAAAGCTACTCATCCCCTGGGTGAGACTCCTGATGGGACAAGGTTGAGGTTGACTCGTTGCAGTTCTTCAAATATGCTGGAAACCAATTTGCTTTTCTCTCCTGGGGGGCTGCTGATGGGCAGGCTTTCCACTAGAGCTTGTGCTGTCCACTTGTGCCTCTGGCTTTGAGCCTCCTGCCTCTCCAGATGAAGCCTTTTAAAGCCAAAAATAATTTAGCCACAGTCTAAGGGTGAGGTCGCAACGAGTGAGATCAGAGACCTGTAATATTCTCTGCTGATGGCTTTGCTCTCTACCTTCCCTACAGAACGGAGTCAGTGGCAGAGAAGATGCTGACAAATTGGTTCACGTTTCTGCTGTACAAGTTTCTGAAGGTGAGTTGGGGAAGGGATGGCAACCCCGTGTGGACAGGGAGGTGGTTTCTGCCTTGCTGGGCCAGGCAGTGTTTTACCCAAAGCCCAGGCTAACATGCTCCTGAGCATTGCTGCTCTCTCCCAGTGCAGAGATTGCTTTCCAGACCTCCGTTCCCATCCTGGTTTTCTGAGATGCGATTCTGGTCTCCTTTTTGGGAAATAGCTGAGATTGGGAAATGAAATCCAGATTGGGATTGCTTAATGCATAGTGGGTTTGAGATTTTAACAATGGTGCCCTGAGGAAAGATAAATCTGAAGCAACTCAGCTGAGTCTTGGAGTGGTCCCCATTCTTCTCTTCTTGCCTTTGCTTGTGTAACTCAGGAGGAAAAACCTCTGAGAGCTGACCCTTCTGTAGGCATGGCTGTGACGGGAGGCTGTTTCTGCCTCTTTGAATTGTAGTTTGATGAGTTTCACTCTTCATGTAACGCTGCTGCTTTTCCTTCATCTCTCCAGCACTGAGGTTCTGTGGCAGGGGAATTGTTTCCTGCAGGCATCTCCATTTCTGCTGCTGCTTCCCCTGCCAAAGGTGCCCCAGTGGGGATGGATGCCCTGAGGGGTTTGTTGATAGCCAGGGACAGAGCTCTCCACTGCACCTGCATGAGGCTGCAGAGCCTGTTAGCTTGAATTCACCTGTTTCCCAATTTCACTGGGTTAGCAGAAGAGGATGCCACAGTGTAAGCTCTGTTTTTGCCACTGATGCATCCACCCATATTGAGAACATTTATTCCGTCAGCACCAGTGCTTCCACCTGCTAGAGCTGCACCACTTTCCATGCAGATTACACAGCAGCAGTTCCATTGCATGGACCCCTGGCTCAGTCCTGCTGCAACTTTGGGATGACTCTGACGGGTGAACGGTGCCCGTGATCCTTCGTTTGTCAGGCAGCAGGGCTGTTTCTTGGGATCCTGCCTGGTGTCGGTGCCGTGAGACTGGGTGGCACACAGCCGTTTTTGTGGGATTTCATCCCTCATTAAGATAAAGAGGGTTTGAACCACTTCCAGCCAAGAGAAGAGAGCGAGCAGGAGTCTGAGCAGAACTCAAGTGATCATCAACGAGAGGTGATTTATAATATCACTTACATGCACTTGGCTTTTTGCCTCTATTGAGGAATAGCCTGTATCTATAAAAAGCTATCTAGCATGCTGGAGATCGTTTGCCGGGGGTGGGAGAGAAGAGCTGTGCTGGTCATGGGGAGATGTCAAACCTCCCACCACCCCTTTGTGCCAGGGCTTTGCCCAGCAGGGCCCTTGCATCAGCAGTGCCCAGTGGGATTGGGTAGAACACTTGGCAGAAGGCTCTGTGGGCTCTGTGAACTTGGTGGGGCAGGCAGGAGTAGCTCCCCTCAAGGCTCCCTGAAGTGAACAGGGTTATGTTTTGGCCAGGCAAACTGCAGTGCACAGCCTACGAACACCTGCAGCAGTGTTCGGGGACCTTGTATTTGTGTGTGTGACCTGGCATCCTTTACCTGTCCCTGGCTGGACTGGGCCATGTTCAGAAGCTACTCTGGATCAGCTCATGTACCACCATTGTCCTGCATGTGCCCGTGTCCCCCTTCAGAGAGGCTTCTGGGCACATCACCAGGTGTGGAGCAGGTCTGAGGGTAAGGAGTTGCAGGTGAGAGATGTGGGGATGGTGGGACCAGGGCAATGCCTCTTTATAAAAAAGTCCTTGGCTACATCATGACTTAGGCATGGGAAAACACCTCCAGTTGCTGGGTAGTAGCAGGAGGAGAGAGGTCTGAACGAGGTGCACCATTACAAGAGAAACATACGCAGAGGGCCTGGATGAACTTGCTGGCTGTTAAATTCGTTACGCTGGGATTCATCTCCTTGGGAAGTGGTTGAAACTCCCCTGCTTGAGTCACTTGAGTTAAACTGGAAGAGACTTGAGGATGTGCTTGTTCCCTCTTCTGGGTCAGCCCCACCAGAGGAGACCCACGAGACTGTTCTTGCCTGTCTCTGGGCATTGAGGATCACAGGTGGCAGCAAAAGCAGGAGAAGGCCATGGAGTAGATGGAGAGTATCACAGCAGACAGTTTGCCAGCAGGGAAAGCGCCCCAAACTGCGGTAATTGTGCATGTAAATGAGGCAGACAGCCACATGCCCAGCTGCCAGATCAGCTCTCAGCAAACCTGCCCTGAGCAGGGCAAGATACGCTGGGGTGAGGGATGGGAACAGGGACAGGACAGCCCCTCATGCCCAGGGCCAGCAGCGTAGGGAGCAAGCAAGGGCTGCTGCTTTCAGGAGGACCCCGTAGTAGCATTTATCAGACTCTTAATGAGACACCTCAGGGAAAGGGAGATGGATAAATTGAGACAAGTGCTGAAAAATGCACGATATTAGGTGCCTGATGAGCTAGATCTAGTCAGTAAGACAGTTTGGGAATTAGCTGGCTTGTCTCAGCCTGCTCCCAACATATCAACATGGGCACGCACAGGGTGTCTGCAGCTGCCTTCCTCCAGCTCGGCTCCCTTGGAGAGCCCCCAAAGCTCCCCTCAGTCAGGTCCCCAGCTGTGAGCAAACTGCATAAGGGCTAGCAGCGTGGGCACAGTCACATTTGGGGGGCAGCCTGCCCTTCATAAACCTGAGGGACCACCTGGCCACATCTCAGTGGTCTCCTCCTGTATTTCACCTCATGGAGTTCATCTCAGGTCAACTGCCCAGTTTCTTTGGTCCCTGTTCATTTTGTTGGTCTCTGTCAAAGATGATCCCTAAACCATCCTCATCTTCAGTGTTTCAGTGAGCTGTGGCCCACAGCAGCACCTTGGCCCTGGTCTTCAAGAGACAGTGGGGGCAGTGAGGCTGGGCAGTGAGGTGTTGCGTTTTAAGATCCACATTAGGAACAGGTGGAGAAGCCAGTGTGGGAAAGACTGAGCCCACCTCTCTTAGTGTGGATCCCCAGAGGTGGTGCAGAGCTGCAGATGCAGGGCAGCAGCCATGCCTTACTGGAGAGGTGGAAGCTGTGGGCTGAGACTCCAGCAACCATGGCAGATGGAAGCAAGAGTCCCACTCCAAGCTATCCTTCATCCATACCACTTCCACAGGCTTGGAAATTTCACAAGGAGTTTTTCCAAGCAACCAAAAAAGGCAACTCGAGTCTTTCCACCAGAACCAGAGGGGTAGGCTTGGGGTGCCCTGGGACCCCTGGGCTCTCACCACTCTGCAGCCAGCCTCCCCTTGCCAGGCAGCCGGTGATGTGCAGCCTAGCACCCACTTGGGTCTCTCACTTTTCCAAGCTGACTTAATGAAGCCAAGTTTGCAAATGAAACATAATTTCAAAGACAGGCGTGTTGTCGGAAGGTCTGGGGATGATGTATGCCTGTTCCTGCTCGTTAGCAGCTGTCTCTTTAATTACCGCAGATGCTAATGAGATGCTAACAGCATATGGTGACAGGGAGAGCAGCCGCACTTTGCACCAAAGTACAATTTATTTGTGAGGTGGCTGGGGGGAGGGATGAGGGCTAGTGGGGTGAAATCTGCTGGGACTTCTTCCCACCCTCTCTGCTCCCATTGTACTCCTTTTCCTCCCTTAGGGCTTATGGCTGTATCTGGAAGGGCTCATTGGGATGCAGCTCAGGGAAGACGTTTGGGCCTTGGGTGATGAACGGGTGTCCACTCCCAGCCCTGCTATGCCAAATCCTGGCTCCAGGCTGGTTGGTGCTTCCAACCTTGGCAGGTCCTTTACTGTTCCTGAATCCAGCATCCAGCATATTTTAGGGGGAAGTGTCCAGTTTCCCTATCCCTTCCTCACATGTATGAGATAGATGCTGATGTGGCTCTGTCTGGTGGCTAAAGCTGGCTCTGACTACAAGGCTTTGGCAGTGGAGATCCCAAATGATGGCAAATGATTTAGCTGCAGGAAACCTGATTGTCTGGCCCCCTCCATCACCTGGAGACTCAGGGTAGGGTTGTCTGTGAGTTGCTCCCTTGCTTTTCCTTCCCAATGGATCTGTCTGGCTGTGCCCAGCTGTCATTTGGAGAAACCTCCTTTGACCTTCTCTCACGTGAGACTGGGCTCCTGGCAGATGTCAGAATTGCATCGTGATACCTGGGCAAGAGCCCCCAGGCTGTCCCACTGCAGCATGCCCTTTCCAGTCCTCAGGTGCTTCTCTTGTCTGGAGCAGCTCAAAAGACAGACTGTATCCCATACTGAAGGTCCCCAGACTCAATCTGCTCTTCAGTAGATCTGAATTTACCCTTTTTAGCTCATCTTTAGCTTGCAAAATGAGCAGAATTCACACGGAAGTGTCTGGAAGCTCTGGGAATCTGAGCCTACAGGTCGATAGACAAACAACTTCTGGTGGGCTTAGAAGGAGAGCGTGAGTTCTTTCACAGCATGAATTTTACCATGGACCCCCTTCCCTGCAGTCTTGAGCAGGGATGGAGACTCTTTATAATGCCATGGGTGGAGACTGATGCTGCAGGGCCACAGGAGACTTCTGACATGATGGTGGTTCTTGAAAGGCAAAGCGGGTGCCTGGCACCTTCTAACTCCTCTCTCCCCTCTCCTCCATCCCGCTTGTCCCACAGGAATGTGCCGGGGAACCACTCTTCATGCTCTACTGTGCCATCAAGCAGCAGATGGAGAAGGGACCCATTGATGCCATCACAGGAGAGGCCCGCTACTCCCTCAGTGAGGACAAGCTCATCCGGCAGCAGATTGACTACAAAATGCTGGTTAGTGCAAGCAGAAGCCTCAGTGGTACTGGTGCTTGCCAGGACTGCCAGGTCCAGCTCTTTAACAAGATCTTGGAGGCACACAAAATGCTTTTAGAGAGAGTTTTATCCCTTGTTCTCTCCAGCATTCCTGGGGTGCCTCTTGCCCTGTCTGAGTGGGGCCCATCTCAGGGTCAGAAACAGGGCCTTTCCAAGGTTTGCTTTTGCCATGGGCCCAAGGAAGCCAAACGTGAATTGAATCCTGCTCCATATATTTCCAAACAAACCCCCTTGCACTGGCAGGTTTGGGCGAGAGATGCTGTTGAGCTTGTGCTGCATGGAGCAGCCCATAGCTCACGTTGGGTGGGGATTGAAGTTAGAGCTTTGAGGTTACTGCAGGAGATGGAGAGATTACTTCTCTTCTTCCTTATGAGCCCTCTCCTCTGTCCAGCTAAATGATAAGCCAGACCCTTCCCCTGGCTGAGCCTGCAGCTGGTTCTTCACCTGCAGCTGGTTCTTCACCTGCAGCTCAGTCTCCACCAGGATGGTTGAGAGGGGAGTGGAGTGTGCCTGGGCATTGCGCATTCTCAACAGGCTGTGGTCCATTGGGCACGGTTTGCTGGCGCAGGATTCCCTCACTGACACTGTGCTCCCTTTCTGGGAACTGGAGATTCGATAGTGGCAGGGAGAGGTGGGGAAAGGGGGAAGGGGAGCAGGAATGTGCCATGTGGCTACCACTCCCCAGCAGCCCAGGAGGTGAGAAGACACAGCAGCCCAGGAGGTGAGAAGACACAGCCTGTAGACAGCTGTAGCCTTGTGTCCTTGGACCTGCCTTTGCAGCCAGTGTGTCACAGCTTCTCATCGAGCCTTTCTGACCCTGTGCAGACTCTCAACTGCGTGAACCCTGAGAATGAGAATGCCCCAGAGATCCCTGTCAAGGTGCTGAACTGCGACACCATCACGCAGGTGAAGGAGAAGCTGCTGGATGCTGTCTACAAGGGTGTGCCCTATTCCCAGCGACCCAAAGCCGGAGACATGGACCTGGGTAAGAGAGAGGCCAAGAACTTCCCTGTGGGGAACAGGGATGTGACTAAGAGCAGAAGTGCCAAAAAATCTGGCCAGGGCAGGAAAATCAACATATCCTACAGGAGAATATTTGTGCTTGTTCAGTCCAATTTTGCCATGCTGGTGGCACTGACTTTGTGGGGAGCCCTGGCATGAGAGAGTGGATCCTGCCAGTAGAGGCGATGGGGAGAAGAGCCCCTTTGGCTCTGACTGGGGTCTGAATTGCAGGCCTGAGTTGTCTTGAGATCCAAGGAGGCCAGCAATAGTTGAGAGCAGTGTTAATAGTCCTGTTCTTAAAGGGGGGACAGGGGAATGGAGAGGAGCAAAGGTAACAGTCACCAGGGTTAAACTGATGCTCTCTTTCCTTGAGTACTTGGATTTGCCCAACGCACTGATAGTCATCAGCCCTGGGGCTCAGAGAGGGGTGGGAGGGCTCTTCAGTTGATGCCTGGGTACTGTGGTCCTGCCCTTGCCTTAGCTTTGTGCTCCTATTATCCGCTAACCACGAGCCCTTCTCCCTCATGGGGACAGAGTGGCGGCAGGGCAGGATGGCCCGGATCATACTGCAGGATGAAGATGTCACCACAAAGATTGACAATGACTGGAAGAGGCTGAACACCCTGGCCCACTACCAGGTAAGGCTGTCCTTGGTGAACCTGAGCAGTCACCAGCTGCTTTGAGCTTGAGCATTTTTTCTCCCTCCTTAGCTTGGTCAGGGCCTGGGCTCAGCTCTCCAGGGCCATGGTCAGGAGGTCTGCAGTCACTTTCCTGCCTGCACCTCATGACAGCAGCCCAGGAGGTTGGGGCCTTTTAAAAGTCCTTTTAAATTTTTCCAGGGTTTATAGAGGCTGTTTCCCACTCTGACCTTACTCTGCCATTTTCATGCTGAGCTTTCTGATGTGTTCCTGTTCTGCCCCTTCCCCCAGCTGTCACAGAGCTATGTCAGGCTCCTTTGCTGGAGATGATGTCCCTGGGGTGGTGGCAGTGTAGCTGCATCCCTCTGGGGCTGGTTCCTGCCAGGGCTGTTCCCCCTGTGCCTCTCTGGTGTGGCAGCCTGCTCAGCCCATCTCTGCCCGCAGGTGACGGACGGCTCCTCGGTTGCCCTGGTGCCCAAGCAGAACTCAGCATACAACATCTCCAACTCCTCCACCTTCACCAAGTCCCTTAGCAGATATGGTGAGTGCACAGGGGCATCCTCCTCTGGGCTGGCAGGGGAGGTGGCGCTGGGCTGGGTATGTGGACCAAGGCACAGGGCAAGTGACTATAACTGTAACTCATGTGAACAAAGTCCTCCAAACTCCCAGATCTCCTGCACCATGCTATTTATTCTGGAGCAGGTGCCCTCAGAGCCATCTTTCTTTGCAGTGTGTTGGACTCAGGGGAAAAAGGCAAATGTTAGATGGCTGCTGTTAAGGGATCCTTTCCCTTTTATTCCCCTGAAATCTAATTAAAATAAGCACAGAGGCACTTAGCACTTAAAAGAGCAGAGTTGAAGACTCCCACGAACATGCTGGCAGGTGTACTTCAGCCTTGGTTTGGAAGGGAATAGTGTGATCAGCTCAGACTGGCACAGGAAGCATCTGTGATCCTGGCACTTGCGTGCTGGGAGCAGAACAGGCTCTGCAGAATTCCTTCCACGGTGGTCCTGGTCCCTGTACCTCAGCTAGTCTTGCATGTGGCCCACCCAGCAGAGCTCCCAGTCCATGGTGGCTGCAGGGGCTGAATCCCAAAGCTCCTCTGGAGGGGACGGGTATGATGGGGCTGGTGGCGAGGCAGAGGTGGCAGGGTAGGAGCATCCCCCTGTGCTTGCAGAAAGCATGCTGAGGACAGCCAGCAGCCCCGACAGCCTGCGCTCACGGACCCCCATGATCACCCCCGACCTGGAGAGCGGCACCAAGCTCTGGCACCTGGTGAAAAACCACGACCACATGGACCAGCGGGAGGGCGACCGGGGCAGCAAGATGGTCTCCGAAATCTACCTGACCCGTCTGTTAGCCACCAAGGTATGGCCCAGAGCTGATGCCTGGCTTTTGAAGTCTGAGTGAGAAAGAGTAGTGATTTGGGTTGTCCAAAAGTGGTAAGCACTGCTTTTTTGTTAGCCTCCTGCTCTAGCACAGGAAGAGCTCCTCATTTGGTCTCTTTTCTGAGCTGGAGGTGAAGGGTTTGTGTGTTGAAGCCCTCAGTGAACATCCCCTGAGTGGATTTTCCTATTTGCTTTTTGCACCTTTTGGTGTTTTTACTGTTGCCTGTATCCTTGAGCAGCTGCTGGTCTGCAAAGCAGAGATGCCCTGGGATAGGTGCCTCTTTGGTATTTGGGATAAAGCTGCAGAATTGGTGATGTGGGAAGGGTGATTACCCCAGGCATTTGGCATTGCAGCATGTTCCACTTCCCTCAGCACATACAACCATTTTTGTTTTGTATGGTGTTTTTCTTTGCACACTTCTGGCATGCCAGATCTTACAGGGAAGGAGATACCTCATCACTGCAGTGTCTGTTTCCCAGTATAAACCACTGAGAACCAGCAGGGTTACAGAGACTGTTCTGTGCTGCTCAGGTGTAGGAATAGAAGTGAAATTGGTTTAGAGGCCGACCAGTAGTTAAAAACTCACCTCTCTGCTGGCACAGGGTGTTGCTGAGCAGCCCTTTTCTCTTTCTCCTCCTCAGGGTACCCTGCAGAAATTTGTGGATGACCTGTTTGAGACCATCTTTAGCACAGCTCACCGTGGGAGTGCACTGCCCCTCGCCATCAAGTACATGTTTGATTTCCTGGATGAACAAGCTGATAAGCATCAGATCAATGATTATGATGTCAGGCACACCTGGAAGAGTAACTGGTAATGGAGAAGGACAGTGGGCTGGGGGGTGGGCTGACAATATCACAGCTTCCAAGCCCTCCCACAGGGAGCAGAAATATGTACCTGGAAATGATCCAGGACAAGAGAGGCCCATATCTCTGTATTTCGGGTGTGGGTAAATCCCTTGCATGCCTTCCTTCGAAGAAAAAAATCCCAGGAATGCAATGCTCCCTCAGCCCTTCCCCAGATCCCGAGCAGCACGCTCCCCCTGACGGCTGCAGTCGCTGAGGGCCACAGTGGCTCCGCTCCCATCTCACCTTGGCCTCTCCATCCTCCGGGCTCCTCCAGGGACGCCAGCCCCAGTTGTCATCTCTGCTGTCCTGAAGGTGTTTCCACACTCCCTGCTGTCACTCAGCCGTGCCCTATCGAAACCAGCACAGATCTGTGTGCACACCCTCATGCCCTCGCCCTCAGAGCCAGCCCCTGCTCTGCTGATCGCCGGCTGAACGCTGGGGCGGGGCGGCTCTGACACCTCCTGGGTGCCGTGCCGGGCTCCGGCAGGTGTTGGCTCCTTAGCCCCCGTCGGCATTTTTCATTTCTGCTGCCTCACTGATTCCATCTCTGTGATCTTGCCGTGACTGGAGACGGGTACGTGCGTTCCCCGTTCCCCGTGTCTGGCATTTGTTAAATGGCAGCCAAATTGCTTTTGTGTAGTTCAGTAACTGTTTGCAATTAGCAGGGCAGGAAAAGAAACATTTTTAAATGGAGATGTGAGAGCGCGGAAGTGCTTGGAACTGATTTATAACTCAGCTTCCTATATTAAAAGAAGGAGTGAAAAGCAAAGGAGGAAAAAAGCCCCACTCTTCAGGGGCTGGGCATGCAGGCTCTTGCATACTAATGCCTGTGCTTATCTCTGGGTGCTAATTCGACGTGTGGAGCTAATTTCTCCAGGCCATTCCCTTCACAAATGAAATATGTACATGCACCCAGTACCCTCATTAGGAAAGTCCTGGGGAACGAAGTGTGTTTTGTTTAAGATAAAAGCATTCTCTGAGTGTAAGTGCTGGGGGATGACAGAGCAGGAGGATTTCTGGTGGGGGAGGCTCTGAGGCATTCCTGGGAGAGGAGAGGGGCAGCAGGATTGGGAAGTGGAGCCATGGAGGGTGGCACATGTGTCAGTATGCAGCAAACAACCAGGCAATGGCTCGCCAGGAGACCTGCTGTCTCTACAGCTGAGAGCTTTATTTCCAGCATCTGAGGCTGCCTAAATTTTCCTCTGGTGTTAAATGTACTAATGAGTCCCTTGAGGAGTTCAGTTAACTCCCTCCTCCAACATGGGAGATGTGTGAAATGCCACACAGTGCCTTCGAAGGGATTATTGATGTGAGAGAAAGGGATTGTGCCTGGTTTGACCCACGGGCTCAGCAAGGTCTCTTCAGTGTGAGTGGATCCTTGGAGAAACCACAGATCTGCACTGCCCTGGTTTGCCTTTGGAGATGTTGGCAGTGCTGAGGAATTTCTTCACGGAGAACTGTGGCCTTGTTGGGGTGGGCACGGGGGGAATGGCCATTTACCCACGATGTCTGTATCCCTGGAATGCTGGAAAAAGCAACCTACCCCATTCTGGGTCATGGGGAGCTCCTTCTCCACAACTGGAGGTGCATGTATGTGCCAGCTGCCCTGCAGGGTGTGGTTCAGGTGCTGACTCCTATTTCCTTCATCCCTCAGTCTACCTCTACGTTTTTGGGTGAATGTGATTAAGAACCCCCAGTTTGTGTTCGACATTCACAAGAACAGTATTACTGATGCCTGCCTATCCGTGGTGGCTCAGACATTCATGGACTCCTGCTCAACTTCTGAGCACAAGCTAGGAAAGGACTCTCCCTCCAACAAACTACTGTACGCCAAGGACATCCCCAACTACAAGAGCTGGGTAGAAAGGTGAGTAGACTTGGCAGTAGCCCCTTGCTTCACCTGGGGGACTTGCGGTGGATGCTCATGGATGTGGGGACTTGGGTTGTTGGGAGGGCTCCTCTTGGCAGCTGAGTGAAGCAGGACTGTACTAATGCTTGCAGAAGGTGATCCTCTTGTTTGGGGGATGATGCTCGCTCATGATTGTCTCCTGGAATGAGTTTGCAGTGACTGTTTTGAAGAGCTGTTCGTGACTTGCTTAAGGGGTGCTAAAAGCAACCTCCTCTCTTAGGTTGTCTGATGTTTTCTGTTGTAAAAACTTGGTCAGTACTAGGGAGTTACTAATACCTCCCTCGATTGCTTTTGAAGAGAATTGAGAACTCAGCCTTGGACTAGAGGAGTGCCTTTTTTGTACCACAACAATACACCCAGGTTTTGCTGAAATGCTTGAAAATTGTAATTTCCCATCTCTCATCCATCATTACATGTCTCCTGGGATCCTGATGAGGGTACATGCTCTGAGGCAGTGCTCAGGCTGCTCTCTCTGTGCTGAGGAGAAGGGAGAAGAGCAGGTCCCCTGACACCTTCCAACACCCTCCACCTTCCCTGTTAGCTGACGAGAGATGCCCCTCTGTCCCCCTGAATTAATGTAGTGTTAAAGGTTCAGGGTTTGAATGAGACTGATTGCAAATTGATGCACTCAGGCATAATGCTGTGTTTAGCTTTATCCTTTCGGGAGGGAAACCTAGGAGATGTCCTCCAAAGCCCTCCAAACAGAGCTACTGTTAAAACCTTGTGTAACCTATGTTACCACCTTGTGAAGTGGAAATTCATAAAACTTAAAAAATGGCAGATTTCAGGTTGCTGATGCAACTTTTCCTTTTGGTGGTGACGTGCTGGGTTAAAGATGATGCTTTTTCTTAACGGAGGGCCCCTTTTCAGCATCTTGAGCAAATACAGAATGAACCAAATGAAGGATGCCCAGACAACGGTAAATACAGTATTTTCTAGTTTGTAAGGATGGAACTTTGTAGCCTAAATCACCTTGGGCACTCACTTGTGCACAGATATTTTTGTTGCACCATTGGCATGCGTGGTGTTTTGCAGGCAAGTACAAAGACAAGCTTCTTCCCTCGAGGAAGGTAGGGCTTGGATCAGAAGGAAAGGTGCCCCTGAAATATGATGCCTGAGATGAGAGATGAGCTGCATTGTAATAGGAGGAAGTTCTTTGCGTGGGGCTGGATGGGGCTTTGGAGTGGGGTCCCGTAGGAACATCACAAGCTTCATAAGGTGAATTTCTCTGACCTTGCCATCTCTATGACAAAAACATTCAGGTCTGTGTATGTGCCTGGAAGAAAAAAGGTATAAAACCATTTCAGAGTTAAGCATTGGTCTAGACATTCTGCATCCCTGGGGAGGAGGTGGGAGATCTCAGTGGTGACAGATGTTCCTGCCATCGCTTACCTCCGGTATGGTCCCAGAGGCAGATGAGCAGGGGGCAGAGATGTCCTATTCAGGGGGTGACTGTGTCTACTACTGTTCCTCTGCTGCAGGGATTTATGGCATAATCAGCATTTCTGGCTTTTGGCACAGTTATAGTCACAAAGCTTTGCAGAGGAGGGATGGGAGTAGTGCGGGGGCGGCTGAGTGGGACTGCCAGTCCCAACAGCAGGTCTGTCTGCTGCTGTGGCTCAGGCACCAGCTGAAAAAAGGGCATCCTGCCAGTCTGAGGCAGGAATAGCACAGGGAAGGGCTTAGGAAGTGGGGAACCTGGGGAAACCCAAGGGGACTGCTGCTGGGGTCACACGTTAGGTGTCCTCTGGAAACGGTTGGTGTGACTGGAATCTTGGTCCACATGAGCCATGCACACTTGTATTGAAAAATGATGGTTTCTTCCCATCCTATGTGTCATGGTAACACCTGGAATATGAAACTGCTGCTTTAGGAGATGTCACTCTGGGGTGATCCCTCTAGGGGTGTAGGAGATGCCTGGTTTAGTCAGAGGTCCTCACCTCAGACCACTGCTTTCCCGGCAGCATCCCGGAATTCTTTTGCATCATTTTCTGGGTGTGAATGAGCCTCTTTGTAAAAACTGCCCAAGTAGTTTATCACTAGCTGAGTTCAGTGCTGTGGGGTGGAGTGGATCCTCATATTCATCTCCTCAAGTGGTCTTGCTGCCATCTGCTCCTATCCAAGTGCTTCAGCAGTGTTCCATCTCAGCGTTCAGCTGATGACACTAATGATGCTAATCACTGTACCAGAAACTTCACTGAGTGAGGAGTCATGAAGAGCAGAGCAAACCTGGGAGAGGCTGGCAGTCTGTATTTCCAGGTGGTAGTGCTGGTAATACTGCTCCCTGGGAGCAGCCAGAGCTCGTTTGCTGTGGGCAGGGTTTCTTTTTAAACGAGGCCTGTGGACACAACCCTGGTTTCCAAAAAGTCCTCAGCAGTCAGTCCACTGGTGCATCTGCTTGGTGTAACTCTCCTGCTGTAATGGGATGCTGCAGCTTTGTCGTCTCAGGGTTGTGATGAACATCCTGTTGGATATTCTGTTTTCTCACTACCACATCACATGTATTGCTGCAGGGGTAGGATGTCATCTTGTTTTGTATTCACACCCCAAGTATTTAATTGAATGCAAAGGGGCATTGTTGGCTTTAGGGACCTGGTGACCTTAGGAGAGCGGTAGCAAAATCTTGTGTGTTGCTGCAGGTGTGGAGGGTCCTGGTGCATGTGGTTTGATGGCAAAACACGCCAATGGGATGGGAAGGACGAAAAATGTGTAGTTTAGGAGAGGGTGGAAAGTCCTTCAGAGCAGCATCTCTTGGCTTCCCAGCATGGTGAGCATACTTGGACTGAGCTGGGTGCTGTTCCATCAGGACCATGTTTCTTACAGTGCTCACTGCTCCGTGGAGTGCTCAGAGACCTCCTAATGAGCAGTGTTACAATGGGTGATTGTATGTCACTGCTCGGAGACAAGATGCTCTTCGCTTGCCTTTCCAGTGGCTGTTCTCTGAGCCACTGGAAAGTCTCCGTGAGCATCGTGGTGGGGATCCATCCCCTCCTGCCTGTCCCTGTTTCTGACCCACTCTTGTGTTCCTCCCTGGCAGATATTATGCAGATATAGCTAAAATGCCAGCGATCAGTGACCAGGACATGAGCGCGTACCTGGCGGAGCAGTCGCGGTTACACCTCAGCCAGTTCAACAGCATGAGCGCCCTGCATGAGATCTACTCCTACATCACCAAGTACAAGGATGAGGTAAGACGTGGTGAGGCAGAGTCAGGCCTGAGCTGCCACTTGATTCCTTTTGTCCTTGTTTCTGCAGTCCCCTGCTTTTTCCTATACAAAAACACTCCATGAAATGTGGAATAGTAACATATTCCATGTCAGTGCTTGGGCTGGTGGAGAAGGAAGAGTTTGGGAGGTATGAAGCCAGGAGCTGGAATGGGCAGTGCTCATTCCTCATATTTTCACCAGTGAGTAATGTGGGAAACACCTATTTTTCTACACATTTGGCACATGAGCTCCATGAGGCTGCAGAGTTCCTGGCATTATCTCAGTATGCCTCCCCTATCCACTGCCACCAGTCCTGCACCATGGTGGTACCAGTGCTGTGGAACTGTACAGGTGGTGCTTGGCTCCACTCCCCAGGGATTTTAGAGGATGTGGTGGCCTCTCCAGTGCTTGTTTTTTGAATGTCAGTAAGGATGGTTAAAAACTCCTCTGTTGTAATTTATACAAATTAATTTCTCAAAGCTCTGCTCAAATCCACAGCCTACATCTTATTAAAGCAATAAAATATATAACTACTGTAAAATATGGGTCTATACACAAAGCATGATAGTACAGGTTTTATTGTCCCAATAAAGGGGTTTGATGACTGTATTTGAACGGTGGCTCATTTAGGTGACAGAGTGCCAGAACATCTTCCCACTCAGAGCCAGGAGAGGAAATGGGGTGCCTGTTATACTGTGCAGCAGTCCCAAAAGGCTTCTCCCAGCACCTCTTTGAGGTGTGAATTCAAGGGGTCCATGGGCAGGTTGTAGCAGACCTGGCCCCTGGGTTTAAGGTCAGCACTGGGATCATGGTGGCCAATGTCCTATGGAACATGGTGCTTTACAGGAGGGAGGAGGAGGTCCTGGCTTTCCTGGTTCTTGGGAAGATGCTGTGTGGTGGTCACCATGCAGCTGGTGGCCATGTACTGATGACCATGCTGGTGGAACCTCTATGCCACTCCTTAGATGACTTTGGATGGCATGTCCTGGAGGCTCCTGTTGCTCTGGGTGATGGGTTGTCCATGAAGGAGTTTTGGGGTTTTACACTTTGTACATAGTTCTGTGGCTACCACAAGAGTGGAAATGGAGCAGCCTGCAAGATCTAGATTTGCTGTGGTCCAGCTATCATCCCTCAGCCATCATCCAATGCTTGCTTCCTCCAGGCTAAAAGTCCCACAAGCCTTAAATAAATCCTTGAAGCCCTGGGTGAGAGCATGGAGGGGACCATGTGAGATGAACCTGTGGCAATAATGAGCTGCTCTTTAGGGGCACAGGTCCTCTTCTTGCCCGCTAACAGCAGCCTGACATCTGTTGAGTGTCTTGCTGTTGCCTGCTCTCTGAGCATCACAAGTGTGTTCACAGCTCTCAGGAACTTCTTTTATTATTTGTAATGGGATTAATAAATCGCAGCTGTTCCCTTTGTTTGTTTTCATTCATTAAGCACAATTATATGCAGCCCGATTGCACCCTCTTTGATGCAAAATGGGAGAGAATAATTTTTCCTGTTGTTCAGTGCAATAATATGCTGTCATTGGCTGTGAATGAAAATCATAATTAATTTTCATTTGGGTACTTGCATCTTGGTAATCAGTGGTCCTGGCTCCTTACAGCAGGTGACAAACCTGGGTCTCTCTACGCTCAGCACAGGTTTCATTTGACTGCATTGTTTCCATCAGGCTGAGATAAGAGAGGAGTAAATAAACGCATGGGCAATTTGGAAATCTTTTGACACCTCAGCATCCCACGATATAAAGCTGTCTGATAGGGATAGGCAGAGGAGGCAGGTGGGTGGAAAAGGCTTCTCTTTCACTTCTCTGACCAATCTCATTTGGTTCCAGCTCAGGCACCTTTCAGGCATGTGGGATTTTGATTTCTGTGTGAGTGTCACTATAGGTATTTTACTCTGTATGCAGCGTGAGGGCTGAGAGCATCTGTGGAGATGGATGGGAGGAGTGTCCCCAGTAGCAGGTTTGTGGCAGAATCCATGAGTTCTTGCCAGTCCAGCTGCTGCCCTGGGTTGTTGCTGCCAGGGGAGGTAAATCAGATGCGTCCAGCTCTTGCTGGTGATTTTTGCCCTCCACGGGAGCTGACACCAGTGCCCAGATGTAGATTTCCCTTTTCTTTTGGGAAGAGATTCCCCATCGGGCACCTCTTACCGCCCCAGGAGACAGGGGCCAGCCTTGTCCTGCCCCAAAAAAGCTTGGGGAAGACCCAGTCTCTTGGAAGCCAGAGCGTGGTTGTGGCAGTATGGTGGATGCTCCTCAGCACGCCCTGCCTGCCTCTCCACAACTCACTGGTGCTGCAGCAGCTCTTAATCAAAGGGAGCTGATTCCCCATTAAGAAGTTACCTGTAGGGCTCCTGATGGACTTTGCCTGCCTCCTAGTAAGTCTATTAATTATACAACAGTTTGTTTCCAATTATGCAGCCAATGAAATGGTTAATCAAGTCCCCTTTGACGAATGCCTTGATATATAATTGCAAAAAATTTGCTCTCTCAACTAGCTCACCCGAGGAGATGAGATTTCTGTCGGGTTTGTTTTTTTAAACTGGCTTTTCTGCTGTGCTGGCATGGTGTTAGTGAGACGAGACTCCTGGCTGCTGGGAGGGCAACTGCCCCTTTGTTTTACACTTTGTTACTCCCTTTTCCCCACTCTGAGCCTCGCCCTCTACCTTCCTGCAGCTGCCAGTCCTTCCCCAGCCCTGGGGCACTGCACGGTCACACCTAGCCCAGGGCAGGGGACTGTCCCTGCAGCCTGCAATCTGTCATCCTGATCGACAGCTTGTTTAGAGAAAGGATTTCAGGGGAGGAAAGTCATTCTCAGGTGTCTGTGGGTGCACCCCTTGAACAGGACTGGGGCTCCCAGGTTTCGCTGGTGCACCTATCTGATGTCCCCTTCCAACGCCCCACTGCCCCCATAGTCCACTGTGGGGAGAAATGAGATACGTTTTAACACTGGTGGCAGCTGACGCCTTGTGGATTTGGTGTTTTTGTGCTTGTGAAACCAGTTCGTGGTTTGATCGTGGTCTCTGAAAAACAACCCCTGCTTCCCTAAGGAGTTACAGCATTGTTGGGGTCACAGACACGGTGGGAAGGGGTCGCTGGCTTAGATTTGGGGTTCACCCTCTGACTGTGTTTTCTTCATTTCCCCATGTGCAAGTTGGCCTCTCGTTAGTGTCAGGCAGGTCCCTGGTGTTACTGCAGCCCCCTGGGGGTTCCAGAGGGCTCGGTTTGTGCATGGCACCACTCAGAGTGGTGCAGAGACCTTGCACTTCCTTTGGCCCCGTTGGGCGGACAAGAATACTTCCCGTGGGGCCACATCCCCATCTCCTGATGCCGTCAAAGAGCCAGCGGGCCACAGGGAGCCGCTTTGGGTGGGAAGGCACCTCCTCACCCTCTCTCCTCGCCTCTCTCCCCAGATTTTAGCTGCGTTGGAGAAGGACGAGCAGGCCCGGAGGCAGCGGCTGCGGAGTAAGCTGGAGCAGGCGATCGACACAATGGCCTTAAGTAGCTGAGAAGGCGGCGGCGGCGGCGTCCGGCAGCGGGGGCGGCAGGACGGACGGAGGGAGGGAGGGGAGGCAGGACCGGCCAGCGGCGGCCACGGGCACAAGACTTTGGGGCCGGGAGCGGCCGGGCCCGCGGGAGCCGCCGCGCCTCCGCACGCTTCCCACGGACACACACGGAAACCTCGCGCTTTAGCGGAAAAAAAACCACAAACCCCGACGGCGGCAGCAGCAGCAGCAGCAGCGTCGACAGAACTCCCTGACCCACAGACAACCCCCCCAGTCCAACCGGGATTCAGCAGGGACCTTGCAGAGAGGCGATGCCGGGCGGAGGAGAAGGGGGTCGCCTGCCCCGTGGACCCGCTGGGCATCCCTTGCCTGGGCAGAGCCCCTGAGCCCACAAGGAAGGAGGGTCGGGACCGCNCTCTGGCCTTCTGCCACTAGTGTTAACTGCTATATTTGCACAATTTACACGAGACAAACAAAATTTTTAATTTAAAGGAGAAAAAATTGTAACAAAAAATGGGAGGGGAAAAATATTCTAAATTTTTTGCAATGAACTAACAAAAATGATTTTAAGAGATAAGCTAAAGGACTGATGCTGGGGAGATTTGGGGTGGGGGCTTTAAGGGTGGGCAGGAAAGGGAGAAATCCCTGAGCTTTGATATTTCTAAAATATGTCCTGTGCCATGTTTTATTTGAATGTTGTTTAGTGCAAAAAAAAAAAATTGAAGAAAAAAAAAGTTGGAAGTTTTGTTAGCTGGATAGATGCTGTTATTTTAATGCTGCTGAGTGGTTCTGGAGGTCAAAATCAGAGAGGAAGGGAGATCCCAAGGCTGGTTTTTCTTTTCCTGGGTGATTGCTGAGGGATGGTTGGTGTTTTGTTGAGCTTGTCCTTGTTTTCCCAGTTTGGTGGCTGTGGGGTGGTCTGGGCAGTGCTGCCTGCTTCTGCCTGTCCTGGGATGATGCGGGGTGGAGGATGGTTGTGGGGCCTTGGGGGCTGTCAGGAGGGTTGATGGAGAGCCTGACTTTTTGTGGCAGATTCCCTGGCACTGGAGCTGCCTTAACAAAGCCCCTTTGTGTTTATTTTTCCCCATCATCTTTTTGTGCAGATGCAGGGAGGAGACCAGATCCCCGGTGAAAGGGAAGGCAGCTTGTCTGCACTCCTGACTGGGATCCACCCTGCCAAACCCCACTGGGTTCCCAGCCCATGGAGGGACTGGGATTCTGGCTGCCATGGGGCTGTCGCTTGCTCTTCCACCTGGGGACCCCAAACGTGTGCAGGACCTTCCACCCAAGACTGACCTTTCTTTCTCTGTCTTTTCCTTCTTTCTCCCCCTTTCCCTCCTTGCTGTCACCCCGTCTCCCCTCCGCTGCGTCTGCCCTGACAGGGCTTCGCTGGAGACCTGAGGTCTTTCCCTCAGCTGCCCCCTTGGAAATGTCAGTTCCTTGTGGGTTAGTGCTTTCCAGAGATGAAAAGGTGCTGAATGCTGTCCTGAATGGCAGCAGGTGACCAAAAACTTCCAAAAGAAAAGAGCAAAACCCTTTCCTTTTCTGTACTGAGAACTCCTGTCACTGCCCAGGCCACGGCACACGGGGCCACACTCTGCCAGGAGCGGATGGCTGTCGAAATCCAAGTGGAGAGAAGCCCAGCTGATTTCTGTCCATTCCCTTAAATTGCAAGTTAAGGGGGGGAGAGGGAGAAATAATGAAGTTTTTAATTAAAGAAAAAAAAATAAAAGTGTGTATATATATATATGTGGTTACAATCTAATTCTCGTGCCCCAGTGGGGTGCTGTATAGTTAACTGAAGGAGAATCGAACCGATATAAATATGAGATGAATTTACACAGCCAGTTAAAACAAAACAAACAACAACTGAAAAAAAGAAAAATGAAAAAAGGATACCAAATGGTCTGGAAGGAACTTCCAAGCCTTTCTCACCATGCAGAACAATTGTTTGAAGCCTGCACATCTCTCATTATGTTGTAATTTTGTTTGGTTTTGTTTTGTTTTAATAAGGAGGGAAAGGAGAGAAGATACTGATTAAAAAAAAAAAAAAAGGAAAAAAAAAAGA